>VBSM01002959.1:7613381-7639868 GCA_008086735.1 Cheirogaleus medius | reverse complement strand
GTGAGAGGTGAGAGGTAGGGATCCTGCTTCATTCTTCTGCATGTAGCTAGCCACAACTTTTTGTTTTATTAATCTTCTGTATGATTCTTTGGGAATAGATTTCATTTAGTTCTGCTCTGACCTTAATTATTTCTTTTCTTCTGCCAGGTTTGGGATTGGTTTGCTCTTCCTTTTTCAATTCCTAGAGACAATTCATTGGATTGTTGATTTGTGATCTTTCTGTCTTTTGGATGTAGGCATTTAAGGCTATGAATTTTCCTCCTAGGACTACTTTTGCAGAATCCCACAGATTTTGGTAACTTATGTCCCTTTTTGTCATTTAGCTTGAAGAATCTTTTGAGTTCTATCTTAATTTCCTCCTTGACCCAGTAATTGCTCAGCAGTAGGTTGTTTACTTTCCACAACTTTGTGTAGAGTTGACTGTTTCCATTGGAATTGATTTCTAATTTTATTCCACTGTAGTCTGAGAAGATACATGGTATAATTTTTATTTTTTTCAATTTCTTGAGACATGTTTTGTGGCCTAGGATGTGATCAATCTTAGAGAATGTTCCATGAGCTGATGAAAATGTATATTCAGTAGTTTGGGGTAGAATGTTCTGTAAATGTCTATTAGGCCCATTTGTCCTAGAGTCCTATTTAAGTCCATTGTTTCTTTGTTTATTTTCTGCTTGGAGGATCTGTCTCATTCTGTCAGTAGGATGTTGAAGTCCCCAGCGATTACGATGCTGCTGTTTATCATTTTGTTTAGATCAAGTAGGGTTTGCCTTATGAATCTGGGTGCACCTATGTTAGGTACATAAATATTTAGGATTATTATGTCTTCTTGTTGAATTATTCCCTTCACCATTATGTAATAACCATCTTTGTCTTTCTTTACTTTTGTTGATTTGAACTCTGTGCTATTTGATATGAGAATGGCTATGCCAGCTTTCTCTTGGTTTCCATTTGCATGGAATATTGTTTTCCATCCCTTCGCCTTGAGTCTGAATGAGTCCTTATGGGCTAGATGCATTTCCTGGAGACAGCAGATACTTGGTTTGTATTTTTTTTTATCCATCCAGCCGGCCTATGACTCTTCAGTGGGGAGTTCAAGCCATTCACATTTATTGAAAGGATTGATAAGTGAGGTGGATTTCTGTTTATCCTATTGAAAAGAACTTTATTGCTTTGTTTTACCTCTTGAGCCATTATGGTATCTGGGCTTTGACCTTTAGCTTTTGGGTGATCTTACATTGGTGGGTGTCTATTGTGCCGACCTGTGTATAATGCAGATCTGAGTACTTCATGCACGGCAGGTCTAGTTATGACAAATGTCCTCAGTGTTTGCTTGTCTTGGAAAGACTTAATTTCTCCATCAAATGTGAAACAGTTTTGCAGGATACAAAATTTAGGCTGGCAGTTGTTCTGTTTAAGATTGAAGATGGGGGCCCACTCCCTCTGGCTTATAAGGTTTCCACTGAGAAGTCTGCGTTATCCTGATGGGTTTTCCCTTGTAGGTCAGTTGTTGCTTACATCTAGCTGTTTGTAGAATTTTCTCTTTCATTTTGACTTTGGCCAGGTTGATTACTATGTGTCTTGGAGATGTCCTATTTGCTATGAATCTTCCTGGAGTTTGATGACCATCTTGTATCTGGATGTCTGGATCTCTGGCAATACTAGGGAAATTTTCCTTAGTAATTCCCTCAAATAGATTTTCCATGCTTTTAACACTTTTTTATTCTTCAAAGACACCTATAATATAATGCATATGTTTGTTCGCTTTGCATAGTCCCATATCTCTCTAAGTGATTGGCTCTCTAAGTCCCATATCTCTCTGCCTTTGTTCTCTGCTTTGCCTCTTTAAATGATTGGGTTAGCTTGAAAGCCTTGTCTTCAAGCTCTGATTTTCTTTTTTCTCCTTGGTTTAATCTGTTGCTGAAATTTTCTGCTATGTTTTGAAAATCCCTGAATGACTTTAATTTCTTTAAGTTCTATTATTAATATATCTTTCCTAATTTTTTATAGTTCTTAGTGACTTTCTCACTAATTTCCTGAAATATTTTTGGGCTTTTTTTTTCTGTTGGTTTTCAACTTTTTCTTCAAATCCTTTCATCTTATTTGCCATCCATATTCTGAATTCTATTTCTGTCATTTTGACAATTTCTTTGTAGTTGGAGTTCACTCCTGTAGCTAAGGGTGTTGATGTGTTTTGATTTTTCATGTGGCAAGGGTTCTTTTGCTGGTTTCTTTTCATCTGAGAACTCTTTTCTCAACTCAGGGTTAATAGGTTTGCAGGGCTCCTTTTCCTTGCTGGAAACTCTCCTGCTTGATTAGAGTAAGGGGAGGTCACTAGATGGCGCTCTTCTTTCCCCCTACTCTGGAATGTTGATGCAGCAGAGGAAGGGCATGTGCGCTAGAAGCCAGTAATGCAGCTGTTCTGATTTGTTCTGTTCGACTGTGATTGCCTCTGCTCAAGCCTGTGCTGAATGCTGTTTGAGTTGGATGTTGGGTGGTTCAGCAGATGGTTGTAGGATGTTCGAGCTGGGAACTGAGTGAGACCCTCTTCACTTAGGCTGGTGTTGTGGGGATTGCTCTACCCAGGGTTTTCCCACAGAGATAACAGCAGCAGCTGGATGTGGTTGTCATGGTTTCCTGGGTTGTATGTGTTTGTTCAAACCAGGTTGCAGTGTACTGGTGGCTTGAGGCCTGGTGGGTTGTTGGACTTTGGAGCAGCTCTTCTGGTCCTGCTGCGGTGGTGGAGGCTCTGAGTTGGGGTCCCTGGGTCTTGGAGTCTAGGTGCAGTGCTAGAGACTTGGGGATGGTGTCTTGGGCCTGGCAGGGGTTCTGGTGGCACAGAGGTGGAGCCTTGGGCCTCAGCGTGAGAGCCTCAGAGCTGGGACTCTATCTCACAGTTTTTAAGTGACTTTTCTTTTTGTATTGTACTGGCTTTCTTGTAAGTGAATAAGGATTTCTGGTGTTCAGCATTCTGAAATTTAGAGAATTGCTATATAAGGAGTGATGAGTAATGCTTAAGACCAGGAGCCCCAAAGTCAGATTGCCTGGGTATATATCCAGGCTCTGCCACCTCTAGTCATGAGATCTTGGAAAGTTACTTAATCTTTCCCTACCTTAGTTTAGTCATTTAAAAGTAGGGTTAATAATGTATACCTTATGGTGTTATTGTGATGATTAAATGCATATAAAGTGCCTAGAATGGTATTTAGGATGTAGTTAGTATTTAATAAATCTTGTCATTATTTTTGTTGATGTGTTTAAAGTTCACTTCAATTTTTTCTTTCAAGGTCCACTTATAAAGGTATAAACTTGGTGGACTGTTTACTCTCACCTGATAAGAGGGCAGAATAAAGGGAAGCTCTTTTAATTATCCTTTATAGTTAAGGAAGTCTGTTTTACCATTTTTCTTTAAGAACCTATGCTTTGGGGCTCTCAAATACACAATATCCCCTGTATAACATTCATACTTTGAACAGTTTGTGTTGTTTTCTAATAACAAATTAAAACTAAAGAATAATGAGCAATTTTATCTTTTATTTAATAAGGAAGCACTAAGTAATATGGATGATTATGACAAAACCTGCTTGGAGTCTGCATTAGTTGGTGTTTGCAATATTGTTCAGCAAGAATGGGGTGGTGCAATCCCTTGCCAGGTAATGATCAGTTCTTCATTGCCCTAAGTTAATGATGTTAACCACTAAGCTACTTCAGTTTTCTTCAGGCTCTGCCAGCATGTATTATAATTTCCACAAACTACATTTTACACTTTTGTTATCTTTTTGAAAAAGACACTAAATCAGCACTAATGTCCTCAGAAACCAGCAAAATTATACCCTAAGGAAAGCATCCTCCTAGTAAATTGACTTATAGCAAACTAGTACTGTTTGTATAAAACACAGAGGGCTCACAGTGGAATTTTAGAACTATAATCCCTGGAAGGGGTGATTATAATTTTGAGTGATAGAATTGTAAACTTCAGTACAGTATAGTTTATCTTTATTATCTCAGTGCAGCATTTATTCAGCAAACTTTTAACCATCTCATCTGAGTGGTCTAAAAAGTGAGGAGTATGAATGTCATAAAATCTGTTGCTCTTTACTTAGCATCCACAGTACTAACATCAAATCAGAGCAGAGGAGTAGCGAAAAAAGAGAATTGGAAATTTGCTATATACAAGTCCTTGAGACATGGTAGCATATTTTGAAGGAGAAAACAGAAACATTGATAAAAGGAAAATCATAGTATACAGTAGGAGTCAGCAAACTTTCTTGTGTGTTTTAGGCTTTGCAGGTGTCTGTGGCAAGTACTAAACTCTGCTGTTATAGTATGAAAGCAGCTATAGATAATAAGTAAATGGATGGGTGTGACTGTGTTCAAATAAAGCTTTATTTACACAACCAGGCAGTAGACCAGATTTAGCCTGTGGGCCATAATTTGCCATCCCCTGGTGTATGACTTTTTATTACAGGGTCAAACACAGGATTCCTCAGTAGTGTGAGTGTCATCACTGGTATTTACTTTTATTTTTTATTTTTTTTTGAGACAGAGTCTCACTCTGTTGCCCGGGCTAGACTGAATGCCGTGGCGTCAGCCTCGCTCACAGCAACCTCAAACTCCTGGGCTCGAGCAATCCTCCTGCCTCAGCCTCCCGAGTAGCTGGGACTGCAGGCATGCGCCACCATGCCCGGCTAATTTTTTCTATATATTTTTAGTTGGCCAATTAATTGCTTTCTATTTATAGTAGAGACGGGGTCTCGCTCTTGCTCAGGCTGGTTTCGAACTCCTGACCTTGAGCAATCCGCCCGCCTCGGCCTCCCAGAGAGCTAGGATTATAGGCGTGAGCCACCGCGCCCGGCCTGGTATTTACTTTTAAATTAAAAATAAGATTGTGGTTTCTTGGGAGTGAGGGAAGGATATGGATTGACTCAAAAGAAGCAAGAGGGAATATGGGAGGTGATAGAACTATTTGTTTCTTAATTGTGGAGGTAGTTACATGACTGAATGCAGTTGTCAGAACTCATAGAACTGTATACTAAAAAGGGTGAATGTTACTGCATGTAAATTATATCTCAATAAACCCACCTTTAAAAAATAAAAAACATTTTTCTTGCTGTGAAAACCACCCAGTTTTATAAAATATGGTGGATACTTGTTAAAGAAGCCAATAGATGCCTTTTGATCAATTTCTTTTCAGCAGGAAAAAGTTTGGCACCTCACTTCATAGGCATTATTTATTTTGGTAAATCCATGCACATAGAATATCTTATATCTTGTTATTTCCTAACAATATACTGAATAAATGGAGTTTCATTGTCAATATTTTCTGAACTGGAAGCTAGCAGGTAGCACAGTTGCATTTGGTATTTCTTATTTTGTTTTAGAGGAGAAACTCAGAAAAAATTTAAGAGCCAGACCTTGTGCATCATGCAGATTTCTGTGCTTTGATGTTTTTCTTCCTTTGTAAAAAGGAAGAATCTGAATTTGAGAAGTATTGTACCCTGAGGGCAAGGGGCTGGGCCTGAATTCACTTAGACTCGCTTGATGAGTTTTGGGATAAATCAGGTCCAAAACAGTGTCCTACGAGTGGGTGGTTAGTGATTGTTTTTATGATCAGTTTTTATGATCAAATTCGTTTAAATGTGGAATTTTTTTTTTTTTTTTTTTTTGAGACAGAGTCTCACTCTCTTGCCTGGGCTAGAGTGCTGTGGTATCAGCCTAGCTCACAGCAACCTCAAACTCCTGGGCTCAGGCGATCCTCCTGCCTCAGCCTCCCAAGTAGCTGGGACTACAGGCATGCGCCACCATGCCTGGCTAATTTTATGTATATATATATATTTTTTTTAGTTGTCCAGCTAATTTCTTTCTATTTTTTTTAGTAGAGACAGGGTCTCGCTCTTTCTCAGGCTGGTCTCGAACTCCTGAGCTCAAGCAATCCACCCACCTCAGCCTCCCAGAGTGCTAGGATTTCAGGTGTGAGCCACTGCGCCCAGCCAAAATGTGGAATTTTTTTAACCAAGGTTTTAGATAGCTGGACTGTGTCTTCATTATTGAGTAAAGTCTGTCTCATTTCAACATTACATGAAATATTTTATTATCACCTAGCATCTGAAAAAGCTAGTGGTAGAAGTAATTCATTATATAACAATTGTTGGTACCTAGAAAAGGAAATTGCCTTGTAGTCTATTGACTATCTTCCCAAAAGATGATGTCCCTGCGGGGTACCTCTGTCAAGCATTCTTGGGCTTTAGAAGTAAGTGCCAATCTTGGTATTTCACATGTTGCAACCACCTAATACGGCCTTAATGGCCTCTTATTGTCAAGTTACTGGACTAGGCTAGGAAGAGCAAAAATAATCCTCCCCTGGGATGCTTGGGAAGTCCACCCCCACAGGATCACTCTGAAGCAATCAAGAAAAGGAAAATGATTTTTCAGCTACTGTCTATTGTTGGTATTGTTATATTGGCTTTTTCAAATTATAGGTTGGTTAAGAATGCATTTTAAAGATCCTGTACACTTCTGGTTAAATGGCCTTTATATTATAAATACATTTTTAGAGCAGTCGTCAATTTAATTGACCAGGCTTAAAGTTTGTCGTCTTTGAAAATAAGACTTCTGTGCTGGTACTTCCCAGGGTCACATGTGAAATGGGTCCTCATGCCATTTATGACATTGGTGTCTTAGGTACCCAACTCTTTATCTAAGAGATGAAGTTCTAGTTTTAATACAATTAAGAATTGATTTTGAATGTTTTTGTCCTTTTTTTAAGTGTTCAGAGGCAAACTTTTTTTAAAAAAAGATTTAATTAGATGAAATAGAGTAAAATGCATTGATCTTAAGTACACAGTTCACTGAGTTTTGAGAAATGCATACACCTTATGTAACCACAGCTATAATTAAAATATGGTGTTCTTTACCCTATAGTGTAGAGTAGGGTTCCATTCAACCCACAAAGTTTCCTCATACCTCTTTCTAGCAATGAAAAAACACTGCTAAATGGGACTGCTTTAAATATGTAATTTAATATACAAACCTGGCCAGGCGTGGTGGCTCACGCCTGTAATCCTAGCACTCTGGGAGGCCGAGGCAGGTGGATCGCTCGAGGTCAGAAGATCAAGACCAGCATGGGACCAGCATGAGCGAGACCTCGTCTCTACTAAAAAGAAAAAAAAAAATTAATTGGCCACCTTAAAACAGAAAAAAAAAAAAAATATATATATATATATATACACACAAACCTTCTCTCTCTTTTTGCAAACAGGTTGTTCTGGTGACAGACGGCTGTCTTGGCATTGGTAGAGGGTCACTACGACATTCCCTAGCTACTCACAATCAACGAAGCGAGAACAACAGGTTTCCACTACCTTTTCCTTTCCCATCTAAGTTATATATCATGTGCATGGCAAATCTGGAGGAGGTAATACTTTTTACTAAGTTCTTTTTAGCTTGATAAGGTATATTTTAGGGCTCAGTTTACTTTTTAGTATATGCCATTAATACTATATTGCATATACTATAACATAGAACTCCATTGGTTTCAGCTGAGGCCGATCACTATTTTTGAAAAGACTCTGGATCTCAAATGTTCTCTAAAATTTCAGAGTGTTGCTCCATCTAGGGAACATAGCTGGAGTTGTTATGTATCCTACTGATGAGCGCTGAAGGGTCAAGGTGTTCTTTTTGGTGTTATGTCCCTCATTGAGGACTTCTTATGTTTATTCTACCAGAAATGTTGACAGACGTGTGCTTTGATTTTTTTTTGGCAAAGTAACATTACTCTGATGTATGTTTTATTAAATACTTTACTTCCTGGTTTTCCTACTTTTCCCATTTATTTGGGAAAGTTATTTAACCTTTCTTCACCTTAATTTTTTCCCTCTGTGAAATATAATGATGGTTCTTACCAAAAGGTGTTAGAAACACTTTGAAAGGAAGATGCTGTGTAAATACTAACTGTGGTCACCTCTGAAAATCTTCACAAAATTACTTCTGAATGAAATAGCTCTACTGGTGTCATTTTATATAACATTCCTCTGTAGTAACCTTGAGTCAAAATTGTTATAGTTATTTTCTTCTCACACTGGCTGTTTTTAAAAAATCATTTGTTATTTATTTCCTGTGTTATTGTAATAGCTTTGACCTTGGTGTGCTGATAATAATTTGTCATTTTGTGCCACTTTTGCTTTATAGCTTCAGAGCACTGATTCCTTAGAATGCCTTGAACGTCTCATAGATTTAAACAATGGTGAGGGGCAAATTTTCACTATTGATGGCCCTCTGTGCTTGAAAAATGTGCAGTCTATGTTTGGGTGAGTATATGCTTATAGCTTTTTGCCTTCTTTACAATCCAGTATTATAATTTGACATCCAGTAAGAATATCTACTTTACTATTTCTAATTGTGTCATTTCTTTTCCCCAATTTGCATATTTTTCAGGTAAAATGATTGGTAGCAATGTTTTTTTTTAAGGTTCATTCCCATTTAAATTAAGCATGGCTGAATCCGTAACGTCTATAGATATTGACTTCCTTATAACTCAGCAGTTTCAAAGATTAACTTGATTTGGGGCTCTTCAGAATTGAAATTTCCTCACCAGAAATGTCAGCTTTTGTTCTTTTTCACAAATGGTCAGATCTTAGTTTTGGAGCCAACTTGAAAGAAAAACAAACTTTGCATCTTAAAAAACTACTTATATATATATAATATTACTCTTTCTATAACAATTATTCTATTCTAGAAAACTGATAGACCTGGCATATACACCTTTCCATGCTGTTCTCAAATGTGGCCACCTAACTGCTGATGTACAAGTCTTCCCCAGGCCAGAACCTTTTGTTATAGATGAAGAAATTGATCCTATCCCTAAAGTCATTAACACAGGTAAGTTAAAAAAACAACTTGCTTCTTAGTTTTTCTGTTATCCCTGTGACTTTTACTCTTCCCTCTCTCTAGGAGGGTTGAAAAGAAATGTATATTCTGATATAGATTGAGTATCCCTTATCCCAAATGCTTGGGACCAGAAGTATTTTGGATTTCAGATTTTTTTTGGATTTTGGAATATTTGCATTATACTTAGTGATTGAGCATCCCTAATCTGAAAATCCAAAATCTGAAGTGCTTCAGGGAGCATTTCCTTTGAGCATCATATCGGCCCTCAGAAAGTTTCTGTTTGGGGAGCATTTTGGATTTCAGATTTTCAGATTAAGGAAACTTAACCTGTACTAAGGTGCTGTTGTCATCAGCACTTGGATTGGAGGATGCATTACCTAAGGGGTAATATTGGTCTTTTATGGTGAGGTCATGACCTTGTATCATGACTGAAAAAAAGTGATATGCCACTGCTTTTACCTGGTTCATGTTGCTCATACTATGCCTAGCTAAGGTAGGCAAAGTGAAGAGTCAAAAATAGCAAGAAGAGGAGACTTGTCTCCTATTGGTGGGTGGATTCCTTGAGTGATGGGTACATGTTAAACCTCTTGGGGATGGCTGTCATCACTGTTTCAGTCACCTTATAGCTGTGGTGCCCAGCATAGTGTCTGATGTTTAGTAGCTACTCAGTAGGTAATTGTTTGGCCAATAAATGATTAAGTGCATAGTAAATCCTCGTGTTTTAGGGTATACAGACTTTAAGGAGTTTTAGAATGAAGAGCCGTGAACAGGCTTTTTATTTTTTGTGCCTTTAGCTTCTGGCTGTCTTGAAGCAAGTCATCCATCTCTTTCATTGTGATTAGGCAACAGTGTATTAACCTGTACCCAACTGTCTTGTTGCCTTCAAATAAGTTAGATTCTCCTTCCTTCCCATCCTTTTTTGATGAGTAACTGAATAAATCTTTTCTTTCCTGTATAAACTTTTAGTCTAAGATATTTATTATAGCTTATATTTAAACTGCTTTAAAATATAGTAGTCCTTTTTCTACTCAGGTGATAAATATCTAACTGCCTATGCTGACTCATTTGTTATTCAGCTAAGGGAGATATTAACAGCAAATCTCCAGAATACAATATATTCACCATGATTCTGATTTTTTAAAATTGTTTTAAGAATATGGGTGTGTATTTGCCTAAAAGACTGAAAAGCAATGCAATAAAATATTAATTGAGATTTCTTTTGATGATGAATAATGAATGACTTTATTTTTCTTTACAACTTTTATTTTTTAAGTTTTTATATTATGTAATCAGAAAAAACTTTTAAAAATTCTTTTGGTTAAGTTTACTTTTTAGTTATTTTAGATTTTCAACAAATACTTTTAGTCTTTAATACAGCTTCTATAAATCAGAAATCATTGTCATATTTAGGCTGTTTTACCTTGGTTTTGTAGAGAATATGTTTCTTTCTCAAGGAAACTTTTAAAACATTTTTATTATTTTTTTAATTAATTAATTTACTTATTTATTTTTAGAGACAGGGTCTTGCTCTGTTGCCCAGGCTGGAGTGCAGTGGCACCATTGTAGCTCACTGAGGCCTGGAACTCCTGGACATAAGCAATCCTCCTGCCTTAGCCTTCCAAGTCGTTGAGACTAAAGGCACGTGCCACCATGCCTGGCTAATTTTTCCTTTTTTTTTTTTTTTTTTTAGAGACAGGGTCTCACTGTGTTGCCCAGGCTGGTCTTGAACTCCTGGCCTCAAGTGATTCTCCCACCTCAGCCTCCTGAGATGCTGGGACTATAGGCCTGAGCCACCACACCTGGCCAGGAAACATTTGTAATATAAACAAAATGCAATAGCTTTACTCTCCAAGGACGGCTGATTGAAGTTGTGGAAGTGCTTGAATATGATGCCCCTTGGTGACCTGAACATCCCTGACTATACAGAGGGATTTGACTGTTAAGCTTTTTGCCTTGGCTGGGACCTAGCTTCGTAAAAATAAAGTTTAGCTGATTTGTCATATAACTTAAATTCACTAAATAAAGGACAATTATCATTTCCTAGGTTACTTAAAATGCAAATTATTTGAAACTCATCCACAGACAAGTCTAATAACTTTCCCAGCCATCATATGTGAAATCCCCACCTAAGCAATGTGTTTGTGAAATTGATACATAGAAGATAATGTACTTTCCCATAGTATGAATTAATTCTATGTTGATTCCTTCCTTTCAGATTTGGAAATAGTGGGATTTATTGATATAGCTGATATTTCAAGTCCCCCGGTTCTGTCCAGACATCTGGTCTTACCTATAGCACTTAACAAAGGTGGGTTCTCTTCCTATTCCAGTGATACACATGAAACATCTTATTATGTAAAGTTATTCTTAAATGTTAGATAGTAAGATAGCCCATTTTGCAGAATTTAGGGGAAAAGAATAGTTACAGGACTGGAATTTTGAAAATGGAATGTTGCCTACTATACCAGAGAAGTAATTCTGCGGCTTTTCACTGTGGAGAACGTTTTGATACATACTTACCGTGTGTTGGTTTGTGAATCTACAGTGGAAGTCCTCTTTAGAGATGATAATACTTAGTCCCTCATCCAGGGCTCTGCCTTTCCTAGTAGAAACATACTGAGAAAGCCATACTGAGTTATGCAGAAGTTGCTTCTGATAAATGTGGAAGTCAAACACAGCTTCATAAACCATATCTGTTCTTTGTTCTACTAGTGCCAAACATGTAGTAGATACTCAGTAAATACTGGTGAATGAATGGATTTATCCAGGCCCTTGTGAGTTCTCATTACTGCAGAATATGCCTCTCTAGAAACTGTAAAGTCATCCCCAAATTCATCATCTCACTAGAGGATGCTAGTGTCTAGGCCTCTAGCTCTTTAAAATTCTCTTTGTCAGTGTTCTAGGCTGACCATCCATTTTATATCAATCAGCTTTCTCCAAGAAGTATATGTAGTGAATCAAATTTCTACTTAATGAGTTGCGATCACATTCCATTTATGCCCAGGTTATCTCTTGGAGTGTTGGGTATTCTATAACCACTCAATCACACGTTCACAGATGGAATCTTACAGCCACAGATGGCTTATTGTGATCATTGTGTTTATAATTTACCTTATTGTTCTCAGAGAACAACCAGATTTTCCTTATTTTTAAGGTCCTAGGGGAATTCTGTATGCCCATGTAATTGCCAAGAAACAAATTGAGCAAAATGACATGTTTATAAAGGGGAAGAGCAGAAAGAAAAATATGGGAAGGCAGAATAGGGCCATATTCTAAGGGCTGTTGAATACACAGCTAAACAGGACAGATTCTTCCTATTGATTTAGAAAGTCTCTGAACAAGACTGAGCAGATATTTTCATAGGGAAGTTTATTGTAGGAAGATTCAGCTGTCAGCAAGGCATATGAGGGAACCTGGAGTTGGAGAGAGTCCAGTAAGAAGCTTATAATCATTGTTTACCTTTGGGGACTTGGATTCATGCACTGCCTCATGGCTGTCAGTTAAGAACATGTTTGAGGCTAGGCACAGTGGTCATGCTTATAATCCCAGAGTTTCAGGAAGCCGAGGCAGGAAAATTTCTTAAGTCCAAGAATTTGAGGCTGCAGTGAGCTATGATCGCACCACTGCACTCCAGCGTGGGCAATGGAGTGAGATCCTATCTCTTAACAAATAAAAAATAAAAAAACGCCTGACATCTCTGTATCTGGTTCTGTTTAAATGAGTGCCTGAAACCCCATTGAGCATCGGAGTGGAACTGTGGAAAATGGATTTTTTGTGTAGAAGCTTTACTGAGATATAATTCACATACCATACACTTCACCCATTTAAAGTGTATAATTAAGTGCATTTTAGTATATTTACAGAGTTATGCAACCATCACCGTTTTATCACCCCAAAAAGAAACCCTGTACTCTTTACCTATCAACTCCTAGGCCCCCATCTCCCTACCCTCAGATAACTACTAATAACCTTTCTGTTCCTATAGAGACCTATAGACCTATTCTGGATATTTCATATAAATGGACTTCACATAACATGTGAAAACTGATTTTTATGTGGACATTGGAAAACTGGAATGAGTTTTTCCTACTTGTTATAATATTGCCATAGAATTCTGTACACTTTCCTTTCAAGGCAAGAAATATCCAAGAGTGTAATTGGGGCTTGGGGTTTTTATAACTAATCTCAATCTGACCTATTTTCTCTTCTTTTTACAGAAGGTGATGAGGTGGGTACTGGCATCACTGATGACAATGAAGATGAAAATTCAGCCAATCAGATCGCAGGCAAAATACCCAACTTTTGTGTCCTGCTTCATGGCAGCCTAAAAGTAGAAGGAATGGTGGCAATTGTTCAATTAGGGTAGGAAACTTTGTTTATATTTGTTTGAATGAAATGGAAAATCAGTTCACAAAGTAAAATATTTCGCAGACTTTTCTGAAAGAAAGGTCCTTGTTATCTTTTTCCTCTCCCTGCCACACCGTACCCACCTGCTGTTACCCTCTAAACTGCTCTTTAAATCATCCCCTGCAATAAGTATCAAATAAGCCTTTTAGTTATATTGCCTTTATATTATATCCTTTCTCGGTTTTCCTCTTTTTTATCCTATCTAGGATATATGGGTTCTGGTTATAGCAACGCTACCAGCTTGCAGGAGGATCTTAGGCAGGATTCACAGCTCCTCGTCTATAAGATGAGAGGGTAGAACTAAATGAAAAAAGATGCTGATAACATTGCACATTTTACTATGTACCAGGCACTGCTCTAGGCACTTTTATGTTAACACATTTTAACTCTCACAACAATACTATGCAAGAGGCATCAACATTATCCCCATTTTATGGATGAGGAGACTGAGGCTTAGAGAGGTCATGGAATTTACCCAAAGTCACACAGCTAGTAAATGAAAGAGCCAGGATTCTTAACCCATGCATTCTGACTCCAGAGCCTATACTCAAAACCACTCCGCTGTATTCCTTCCCTGTAAGGAAAGCCCTTCTAGCTTTTACATTCTCTTCAGTCTGAAAATCTGCAAAACTATCTGCTTCCCCTTCTGTAATACCTATTGTTAGAAAAGAGGAGGTGACCGATCATCTTCTGGCCATCATCTGGGATTGACTGATATAGAAGATCAAGGTTAGGATTAATCAGAGGAAGCATGGCTCCACTTCTGCTGCTGTTAAACTTAGCTGGTCCAAAAGAAGAATGCAGTTCTTCTTATTAGGTATTAGTCTGCTATATTTCATGGCACCCACGCTACTTGTACTGACCCTGAATATGAGAATCATCTGGGGCCCTTTGAAAAGCTGGGCAGAGTCTCTCTTAAGGAATGGGGTGATGCCTTGTACCCTGTGTTGGAGGGCTTCTCTGTTGGTGCTGTTGTGAGTGACTCATGGAGGCAGCTGAAAGGACCTGTAGGTCACAGCCTTTACTCCTCCTCATCAGTTACTTACTGCCCTTTGTGATTTGTTGTTTCTTTCAAGACTGCTTTTGATTTCCATATATACATAATTAACTTGATTAATAATACATGTCTCAAAAGAATGGAAATATTATGGAAGAGCAGTATACATTTTCAGGTTTAGGATTTGACTTTGGTAAAAGTTATTTGCCTGATTTCAAAGCGGAAGCCTGTGTCTCTCAAGAGAAAAACACAGGCTCACTAGACTTATTTAATTTGACAGTTCCAGGCTTGATATTCTTCTGATCTTCCATCTTCTCTCCATCTAGTCCTGAATGGCATGGAATGCTCTACTCCCAAGCTGACAGCAAGAAGAAATCAAACCTCATGATGTCTCTCTTTGAGCCTGGCCCAGAACCTCTCCCGTGGCTGGGGAAAATGGCACAGTTGGGTCCTATTTCAGGTATAATCCCAATCAGATTTTACTTATCTTGACTTTGTTTTCTTTCTGCTGTTCTGAATATCTCTAATTGTACAGTCAGAGAGCTGTCTGATCTCCCTTGTGGGTATGCTGTGATCTCTGATGATGCTGGATGTGTACATGGAGAACCCCAGGGAGAATTTGATGTTTGAACTCCTAAATTTCACAGCTCAGGGGGAACCAACATTTAGATTACTTCAAGTAAATATAAACTCTTTAACTGCTTAGAGTGGAAGCTAATCTCCATAAATTTTTTTATTTTTTTGAGGCAGAGTCTCACTCTGTGGCCCAGGCTAGAATGCCGTGGCATCAGCCTAGCTCACAGCAACCTCAAATTCCTGGGCTCAAGCAATCCTTCTGCCTCAGCCTCCCGAGTATTTGGGACTACAGGCATGCACCTCCATGCCCTGCTAATTTTTTCTATATATTTTTAGTTGGCCAATTAATTGCTTTCTATTTTTAGTAGACACGGGGTCTTGCTCTTGCTCAGGCTGGTTTTGAACTCCTGACCTTGAGCGATCCACCCACCTCAGCCTCCCAGAGTGCTAAGATTACAGGTGTGAGCCACCACACCCAGCCAATTTTTTTATTCTTAATATACTATTTTCAACCCAAGTAATTTCCAGTCATTCCTAGATAACTTAATCCATCTTTCTTCTTGAAACTGTTTTCCATTAGCTTTCCTGACATGCTTCTGGTACCTATCTGACTTTTTCTTTTATAACTTTTCCTTCTCTTGTCTTATCTTTTCTTCCTTTTGCCTCACAGTTTTGACATGTTGTTCTTTGCCTTATTCTCTTGGGTTGTTTTTCTCTCTTGGTTCTTTCATCAGCTATAATAGCTTCAGACTCCCCAGATCTGTTACTCTAGTCCCACTTGATCTCTCCCTGGAATTTAGAATATCATATTGCCAGCTCCTAGTTGGATCTCTCCACTTGGATATTCTGCCACAGTCTCAAGCTCAGCATGTTTGTTACAGACACCATTGTCCTCTACCCCTTTCTCTTTAAACTGTTCCTTCTTCTGATTTTCCTACACCTTTTGATTGAGGCCTTTGTGCTACTAGCTGTTCTAGCTCCAACTGTGGAGTCATCCTTGACTCATTTGAGCTCATTTCAATTTCAGGAACATCTACCAAGCAACCTATTCTGTGCCAAGCCTAGGAGATAAAAGAGTTAGGTGGAGTTGCTCAAAGTCTAGTGAGCAGTAGAGTAATACGCACAACTGGCACAAATTAGAGTTAGCCTGTAGGGGGTGATGATCAGCTCTGCCTAGAGGACTCAGCAGAATCTTCACAGAGGAGAGAGAGACATCCTAGTTGAGTTTTGAAGAAAAAGAGGAATTAGCTGAGCTAATGAGGGAAGAAGAGCATCCTGGGCAAATGGAACTCCTATAGAAAGAAAAGGAGCTGGAACACAAAATGTGAGCGTGAGCATGGGAGGGGTGGAAGGGCAGTTGGCGGTTGGCAGTAGCTAGAGTGGAGCAAGCCTTGTCTGCAATGTGAAGAGCCAGGACTTTATCCTGTCGATACTGGAAAGCCACTGAAGAAGAGTAATGTGATCAGATCCGTCTGGCTACAGTGAGAACGGGGGGATATCAGTGAGGAGACTTTGTGTTCTAGGTGCTGATGCCTCCTGGAATTGTTCAATATGGCCATGACCTAAGTGAGAGATAAGAAATTTGCATTTAGGAAGAGTGCATATTTGAAAAGGCAAGGGCCTGCAGCTGGAAGTTACTGTGACAGTCCTGGAGATATGAAGATACAGGCCAGAACAGGGCAGTTTCTGGGGGTAAAAGATATTTGGGAGGTAGAACCAACAGTATTTGGGTATGAGAATGAAGGCAAGAGAAGAGTTGAGATATTCCCAGGTTTTTGATCTGGGCTGCAGGGTGAAGGTAGTACTATTAATATTAATTGAAATAGAGAAAAGAGGAAGAAGAGTAAATTTGAGATGAACATACTTTGTGCATGTTGAGTTTGTGCCTATGAGATGTAGGTGGAGGTGCCTGGAGACAATTCCGTAGGAGTCTTGAGTTCAAAAGAGAAAGCAGAGTTGGAGATATAATTTTTGGTTATAAGTATGTTGCCAATAGTTAAAATGTTGAGAATGAGGGAGATTGCTTAGGGTAGTGGTTCACAAATATGAGTTTTTGTGTACAAAAGTAAAACTGGAATAAATACTGCATGTTCTCACTCATGTGGGAGCTAAAACAATGGAGCTCATATAAGTAGAGATAGAATTGTGGTCATTAGACGCTGGGGAAGCCTAGTGGGGAGGGGCAGATAGGGAGAGGAAATGGATACAAAGTGACAGCTGTGAGAGAGGACTGAGTTCTGGTGTTGTGTAGCACTGTGTAAGGTGAATATGGTTAATAATTTAGTGTATATTTTCAAAAAGTTGGAAGAAAGAATTTTGAATGTTCAAAACACAAAGAAACGACAAATGTTCAAGGTGATAGACATGCCAGTTACCCTGATTTGATCATTACACATTATATATGTGTATTAAAATATCATTCTGTATCCCATAAATAGATACAATTATTACATGTTAACTCAAAATAAATAAACCTGGAGAACTTGTTTAGAAATCTCAGTGGGGCCAAAAGATTCTGATTCAGTAGGTCTGGAGTCAGGTCCAACAAAAGTATTTCTTCTCTTACACTTTTCCTTAGTTGGCTATATATAATTTTCCTCTTTAATTTTTTTTTTTTTCAGACAGAGTCTCACTCTGTTGCCTGGCTAGAGTGCGGTGGCGTCAGCCTAGCACACAGCAGCCTCAAACTCCTGGGCTCGAGCAATCCTCCTGCCTCAGCCTCCCGAGTAGCTGGGATTACAGGCATGTGCCACCATGCCCTGCTAATTTTTTCTATATATTTTTAGTTGGCCAATTAATTTCTTTCTATTTTTAGTAGAGATGGGGTCTCGCTCTTGCTCAGGCTGGTTTTGAACACCTGACCTTGAGCGATTCGCCTGCCTCGGTCTCCCAGAGTGCTAGGATTACAGGCGTGAGCCACCATGCCCAGCCCTCTTTAATTTTTTTAATGTCTAGACTTATGCTGTCTAATCCAGTAGCTACTAGCCACATGAGGCTATTTAAATTTAGTTAAAATGAAACAAAATTGAAAATTCAGTTCCTCAGTCACATGAGCCACCTGTGAAGTGCTCAGTAGCTAGTGGCTACCTGATTGGACAGCACTGGTTTAGAACATTTCCGTCATTGCAGAAGGTTTTGTTGGAGAGCCCTGGGCTAGGCTATATAGAATTGCAGTATATATTTACATATATATATTTTTTAAATATGTATTTTGCCATATATGTGTATATATTTTACTATAAAATATGTATATTTACTATATAAGGCAGATAAATGAAGCTTGTTTCTTTAAAAACATTAAGCTGTTTTCACTTACATGGGCCTCAGTTGATTGGTCTCTTACATCAGTGGCTTTCTGTTGAGAACTGGTCCCCCAACCTTACTGAAGTTAATGGAGTTTCTTAATTAACAAAGTAATAGGATATAAAAGATTGAGTGATTCAGAGAGCTTCTAGCCTAATTGGAAATGTAGTTGATTGTGTTTTGCCAGATGTCATTTCAAGAATGTCTTTTTCTTTTAAGATGCTAAAGAAAACCCTTATGGTGAGGATGACAATAAGAGCCCGTTCCCCCTGCAGCCCAAAAACAAACGCAGTTATGCCCAGAATGTCACTGTCTGGATCAAACCCAGTGGCCTGCAGGTAATATTACCATGATGTTGCTTTCCATTGGGGACAGGAGGAGGCATTTGGGCAGGCAGGCAGACATTTGATTTGATTTTCCTTTCCTTTGATACTTAGAAATTAATTTACTTCTAATGTTTGTCATTATTTCCAAAAAGGATTTGAGATGGCCTATAGTAAAACACGTATATAGCACAATCATTTTTTACAAAATTTAAAGCAGTAAGAATCCTAGAGGAAGAAGGAAGACAATTGTGCCAGGAACCTGAGGCAAAATGATAATTGTATTTGTGCAGTTTGGCTCTGAGCTCTTGCTACCAAGGTCAAATAAGAAACATGTTGGGTTATATAGTTTTTCTTGTCTGATAAAAGGAAGCATGTCAATTCGTCTAAGGAAGCACATTTTCCTGACATTGAAATTTAACATAAAATTTTTTTCACCTGGTGAGGCATTGAATAATATAATGGGTGTTGTCTTTAATAGCAGTTTTGAAAAATATTTAAAAGTCTTCATTTGGTTATTTCTTCTATCCTTACAGTAGAACACAAGCCAGGTACTCAGCCAAGGTCCTCAGGGACATTTCTCCTCCCATTGACATAAAGTCATTTATACCTATTTTTAAAAATCATTCTTCATACTTTTTTCTCCTTTGAGTACCTTTATTTACATTTGTTCCTCCAGTGAGTCCAGCCTAAGCCAAATGAAAAGAGACCGTCAGGCCAGCTGGACAACAAAAGTAGTTGTTGACTGCATAGTCCATTTGAGCTCTCTCAAAGACTGAACCATATTCTGCCATGGCTATGCAGGCAAAGGCCTCTTTGTTAGAAAATCAGGGTCTTAGTTTTTCCTGCTGTCCCTGACCGCAGCACCTTCTTGTCAGAAGGATAATTAGAACCAATTCTACCACCAGTTATATAGCTGAGTTTTTCTTAAGTTACTTTTTAAATTTTGTTTTGGTCCTGGGTGTATTTTTTTTATTTTGGTAAAATACACATAACATAAAAAGTACCATTTCAACCATTTTCAAGTGTACAATTCAGAGGCATTTAGTACATTCACAATGTTACACAACTATCACCACACACTATCTAGTTCCAGAACATTTTAACCACCTCAGAAGGAAATTCTTTGCTCAATCCCATCAAACAAGTCATTCCACATTTCCCACTTCTCCCAGGCCCTGGCAACCACCTATTTGCTTTCTGTCTCTGTGGATTTACCTATTCTAGACATTGCATATAAATGGAATCATATAATTTGTGGCCTTTTGTGTTTGGCTTCTTTCAGTTAGCATGTTTTCAAGGTTCATTCATGTTGTAGCATGTATCAGTACTTAATTCCTTTTCATGGCTGCATAATATCCCATTTTATGCCACACTTTGTTTATCCATTCAGTTGATGGATATTAGGGTTACCTTTTGCTTATTGTGAATAATGCTGTTATGAACATTCATGTACGTGTTTTTGTGTGAACATTTGTTTTCAGTACTCTTGGGTACATGCTTAGGAATGAGCTTGCTAGGTCGCATGGTAGTTGTATTTAACTTACTGAGGAACTGCCATCCTTTTTCACAGCAGCTGCACCATTCCACGTTCCCACTGGCAATGTATAAGTGTCCAGTTTCTCCACATCCTCACCAGTGCTGTATTTTCCATTAGCCATTGTCGTAGGTGTGAAGTGGTATGTCTTTGTGGTTTTGATATGCATTTCCCTAGTGACTAGTAATGTGCATCTTTTCATGTGCTTAGTTTCCATTTGTATATCTTCTTTGGAGAAATGTGTCTACTCAGGTCCTTTGTGTATATTTTAATTAGGTTGTTTGTCTTTTTGTTGAGTTCCTTTATATTCTGGATAGTAGACCCTTAGCAGATATATGATTTGCAAATATTTTCTCTCATTCTGTGGGTTGTCTTTTCATACTCTTGATAGTATCCTTTGATACACACAAAAGTTCTTAGGTTTTTTTTTTTTTTTTTTTTTTTTTTTTTTTTTTTTTTTTTTTTTTTTTTGAGACAGAGTCTCACTCTGTTGCCAGGGCTAGAGTGCTGTGGCGTCAGCCTAGCTCACAGCAACCTCAAACTCCTGGGCTCAAGCGATCCTCCTGCCTCAGCCTCCCAAGTAGCTGGGACTACAGTCATGCACCACCATGCCCAGCTATTTTTTTTTTCTATTTTTAGCAGAGACAGGGCCTTGCTCTTGCTCAGGCTGGTCTTGAACTCCTGACCTCAAGCCATCCTCCTGCCTCAGCCTCCCAGAGTGCTAGGATTACAGGCATGAGCCACCACGCCCGGCCAGAAGTTTTTAGTTTTGATGAAGTCAAATTTATCTGTTTTTTGCTTTTGTTGCTTATACTTTTTAGTGTAATAACTAAGAGATCATTGCCAAATCCAAGGTCATGAATATTTACTCCTGTTTTCTTCTAAGAGTTTTATAGTTTTACTTCGAACATTTAGGTCTCTGATCCATTTTTAGTTTATTTTTTGTATATGGTGTAAGGTAGAGGTCCGACTTAATTCTTTTGTACATTGGATATCCAGTTGTCCCAGCACCAATTATTAAAGAGACTATTTTTTCTTCATTGAATGGTCTTTGTAAAAAAGCAGCTGCCCATGGATGTATGCGTTTATCGCGTATCTTTTTGTGAAACGAGTTCATTTCTGTTAAGGGATTTCTTTTATCATCAAGCCTTTTGATGGAGGGAGTGCTTTATTAATGTTTTATTTAAAGAACTCTGATATTAACTGAGAAGAGATCCTTATCTTGACTTCATACCTCTGTTCTCATTCACATTTCTTTACCATTGAGAGCCATCCTTTGGTATTCTTTCCTCTTTTTTACCACAGAATTCTAATACTGGATTTTTTTTACCCTTAATAGACAGATGTACAGAAGATTTTAAGAAATGCAAGGAAACTACCTGAAAAAACACAGACATTCTATAAGGTGAGACTGTCAGAATCATAACAGAAGAGGGTGTGCCCAGGCGATGTGCCCAAAATAAATGGTTCACAATAGTAAACATGTGAGATAGCAGTGGGAACATGGGCAGGGATTAAAAACATAGGACTTGTGTCTCAGTTTTTTCATCAAGTCAAGTCAGTAGAAGTGATAGGTCTGTTCCTGCCATAAAATCCAAGAATTGGAAGGGTTTAAATGGCCTTGTTCTGTACAGTAGGAAGGTTTCTGTGTTGGTGCTGCTGGGAATGGCTGAGGGGGGAGCTGAAAGGACCTGTGTGTCATAGCCCTGAACCCTCCTCACCACTTCTGTACGGGTATCCAGTCCAACCCCAGGCAACCAGTGTATGTGGCTTCTTGGGATGAGGAGTTGCCCAGAACATTCTTACTGCACCAGAGAAGCTGCTTCCAGGGAATGACTTCTAAAATTACAAATTTATGAATTGTAAAGGGGATGGCCCTCCAGAGTCACAGCTATCTAATCCAGAACCATTGGTGAAGAAATTATTAAGTTACAGGGGGTGAGGTGGAGTAGGGGGTGTTTAGGCTCACTCCTTGTTTCTCCCGTCCGTCTGGTGTTTGGCTGAAATTAAATTAAGTGCAGCAGAAGGTGTGCTGTGTTGTCATTTGCGTCCTAGCTTACTAATCCTAAGATATGGACCACACAGCCAGCCTCAGGCTAGCCTCTCTTCCAGAGAACATAGATGCTGCTTTGGGTGTTATCTCGTTACCTTTGTTACCGTTGTCTTCAAACCTGATTATGTAGCAAGCTGGTAAAATCAAGCAAAAGCATCTTTATTTAATCAGAGTTCAACCAAAGTGCTTCTCAGCCAGCCACACCCCTCCCTCACTGAAGCCCATAACCCACAGAGGCTGGTGGGCACTCCGTGGCTGCAGCCCATCTCCCCACAGAGCTTTCTACACACGGTCATCACTATTTGGGATGACACACTTGTTCTTGGACCTTCTTCTGAACTTTTTATTTTTTAACAGGTGATAGTAGAGAGGTGGTCAGAGAACCCACTTCTTTTTTCTGGTTTTGTGTAATCCTACATGTTAGAGCTGGGGAGGGCCTCTAGCAACTGACTGCTTCAGCCCTGCAGTGGGCAAGGAAGGGGTTATCTTCCTCGCATTGTAAGTGAGGCCTTTGACACCCAGAGAGGCTACACAACTTGCCCACATCACTCCACTACGTGGTTGATGGGGCACTTCGTGTTTCTGTGCTTCCACTCACTGCCCAGCCATTCTTTTTGTGGCAGTCTTTCCAGTCTGACACCTCCAGGGCCTCACCCAAACATGTTTATTGTCATTCAGTCTAAGACCCTACCAGAGAGACACCAGAGAGTTAAGAGCAAGATTCGGGGCAAGTCTTTTCCATACCTGAGTAACAGAGGAAAAGTAATCCTCGTATAGTTATGAGTAAATGAAATGATGCATGCAAAGGACTTATACCACGTGTGGCATAAATGCTCATTAGCTGTGATGATGACAGGCTGTGCTGCAGGCAGCTCACTGTCCTCCTTAGCTAGATCCGGTCACCTGTGTAAGAACCACTTTCCCGTTACGCCATCACACTCTTACTATTGGCATCTCTGTATAAACATCTGTTCTCATATAAAAATGCTCCCTAAAGTTCAGGGTCAAGGATAACTTACTCTAAGCTGAGCACTTAGAACGTATGTGATGAGGAGAACACATTTCAGAACGTTGGGTTTTTCTGTCTTGTTTCAGGAGCTAAACCGTTTACGAAAGGCTGCGTTGGCCTTTGGTTTCCTGGACCTCCTGAAAGGGGTGGCTGACATGCTGGAAAGGGAGTGCACACTGCTGCCCGACACAGCCCACCCCGATGCTGCATTCCAGCTGACCCACGCTGCCCAGCAGCTCAAGCTGGCCAGTACCGGCACCTCCGAGTATGCGGCGTATGACCAGAACATCACACCTTTGCATACAGACTTCTCTGGGAGCAGCACTGACAGAATGTGAAGCTGACTCTTGGAGCCTTCCTTTTTTCATTTCAACTGAAAATGATTTGATTTCCAGTATGTTCACCTCTGGAATAGCCTCCCAAAGACTTCCCTGAGGCTGCCGCAGAAGGACCACACTTGCTGTTTTCAGTGACTTAGTGTGAGAACGTCTGAAAGGTGGCTGGCTAGTTGGGCTTTAACTTTAGCTTCCTGGGGCTCATAATCATTAAGCCCCAAAGACAGCTGTTGCTCCCATGATGGGCACATCTACTAAGAAGCTTGAATGACTGATGAGCACAGAGCTCCCCCACCTTCCTCAGGAAACCTGACCGGCAAGGGTTCTCTGGCTTCCTGAAAGCATCTTCTCTTCGCTCCAGTTTTATATCTCAACTGTAAAGGCACTTTCAAGCTTTGTTCTTGGGATGAGCAACTCAGACTGTTTGGGGCTTGCTAAAAGTACAAACCCAACACCACTAAGTTTCAGTACTTTCCTTAGAACTTTGGGCAAAATGTGGTCATAGCCCTCGGGTGCTTTTGGTATATCTCGAGATATAGACTTTTAAAGAGCTGACACGTGTAAAATGATTTCTGTTTCTTCAAGTTTTTTTTTTTTAATGAAAATAAAATACTGGATTTTTTATAATATGGTTTCACTGTGAAACTAATGGTCCTTTGCCTTTTGGTCTGTCCTACCACTTGAATATAATTTCAACTTCCTAAATGGCATAAATCATGAGTTTCCTTGGGTTCCATATTGACTTCCTTGTTTCTGATACTCATTAGGCCTCACTGACTAAGCAAGATTCTGGGCAGCAGATTTGGACAGATTACTGATTCCAAAGTCAGTTATGGTTCCAATTTATCAGCTAGCATCATGACCTTGGATAAGTCATGACCTTGGGCAACTTCTCAAGGCTTTATTTAGAACACCAATGCTTTTCCACTTGCTCTGTGCACCTCCTTCAGTATAACTTCCTCAGACTTCAACCAGAGCAACTATTTCTGGTTTCATGTGCTGAACTGCCACATAATATTTTACCCGAACAAAGGACTTTTATCACTAACAGCAGGAAAACCAATAGATTAAATGATCTTTAGACACAAATTATTAGGATTTTGATTGTAAATGTTTTAATAGAAATACACAACCTTTCACTTTCTCAGACAGCATGGGGGGGGTAACAATCACTGAGAATACAGAATTTTGCTACGAGGATGCAGCACGATCTACTGCAAAGCTGATGTGCCCAATTACACAGAGTTGAAAGAACATCAGAAATCAATACAAACAAGTGTTGACAGATGTTACAGACATGCAAAATATCCTTCAGTGCAATGAATTTTTTTTAAAAATCAGCCTGCCTATGCTAATTAGATGTTTTAGGTCAATCTAAGTTTCGATTTTGGGCTCAGTGAAACAGCATTAACTCATTGGGTCTCCTTTCCCCCAGGAACAATGGGAATGGCAGAACAGAAAGCACTTATGCCTTAAATTATTTTATACAAGTGTTACTTCTAACACATTTTACTTGGTTTACTTGGAATGTATTAGAGGAAACTGACTTTTTTTACAATGGCCAACTATATGTCTAGATTTGTTTTCGTTCCCCTTTTGCTGGGTGTCTTGCCCCAGAATCATTGTTAAAGGATCAGCTGGTGGTTCTCCACCCAAAGTTCTCACTCTGTTTTCAGTATCCTCCTGCGGACAGGTAAAAAAGCCAGTCTAGCAACAGCAGAATGAAAGCAAGGGTTTTGAGGTCTATTCAAAATGTACAGTCCCACCCCTCACTAGACAAGTACACGAGTAAATGGGCTCAGCCAGTGCAGGGGAAAGAAATGACACATTTCTCTGCACAGCTCAAGCCAGAATTGGGAGGCAGGGCTGGCCTGCTCCGATGCTGCCAGTCTGTCACAGGCTGCACTGCCAGCAGCACCATTACTGCTGGTTTGACGTACAGATTTGTGTTCCCTTCTGACCCCTGCTGTCATGTGAGTTTGTTACTCTTATAACCTCATTGCTTTCTAAATAATGTTTCATCTTTCTTTAGTGTTGACGACAGTTCTGATTTAGCTAGGAAGGAAGTGGTCATAGTGTTCCAAGGTGCTGACTGGTTTCTCTCAAATCATCTTGTGCCTCTCCAACGCCCACGCTGCTAAGCACCATAGTAACAGATGTTGTTAGGCTCAAAGATTCTGACGTAAAACATGTTCTCTAGCCCCACTCTCACTTAGAAATGTTTCATCAATGAATGACTCTACTTGATTTTCAGAAAGTCAATGCCACCCTACTAAACAAGTAACCACTTGGGTACAGAATGTATTAGTCCTGCCTGAGTCACTTTTACCAGCCTTCTATAGAGCAATATAATCTTGCTTTTTTCCACAAGCAATAGCTAAAAAGAACAAATCCCAACCATAAGAACGTTTAGTACACTGTAAAGACAGAGCACTGAGAGAGTTATCTCTGGCAGGTACTAGACACACAGACTGGACAGGAAGTGGGGTGGGTGCAGCGAGGTGGGCTGAGCCTTTTGCTGTTGTTAACTGAATACACGAGAATGAACCTGTCATCAGAGATCAGGAATCCATGTCATGCAAGTACTACGCTAAGATAATACAGTAAATTGAGGAATGCTACTGGGGAAAAGGAAGATAGCCTCACTGAGAATTTAATCATTTAACTTTAAAAAAACATTTACATTGGTACAAGAAGGTAAAACTGTAAGAATCATAGATTAGGCTCAAACTGGCAAGAAGCCATCTAAATCTCTCTTTCTAGTGAGTTTTTTTCTTTTTTTGTCCATAGCGCCGTCTGCGCTGTTTATAAAGGTGACGGAAATTTATGTATAATCCTGAAAAAGAGAAGAGGCCAATTAGAAATGAGAATCTTTATCTTTGTCGATTTATAACCAGTAGATCTTGGGGCAGGGACAGTCTCTAGTTGTCTGTTTTTCATAAGATTACTGCAGCTGCTCAGAAAGTACAACTTAGAACAAATTATTAACAATGCGATAGAGACAACCCAGTTTTTCCTCAGTGGTTTTTTTTTTAATATCTTTTTTTTCAGCATAATATGGGGG
>VBSM01002959.1:7591076-7602592 GCA_008086735.1 Cheirogaleus medius | reverse complement strand
CTCCCAAGTAGCTGGGACTACAGGTGTGTGCCACCATGCCCGGCTAATTTTTTTATTTTCAGCATAGACCAGGTCTCCCTCTTGCTCAGGCTAGTCTCTAACTCCTGACCTCAACGATCCTCCTGCTTTGGCCTTTCAGAATGCTAGGATTACAGACATGAGCCACCACACTGGACCTACTTACATCTTCTATTATTTAATTTAATTTTTTGATATATGACTCTTAAATCTTTTGGGGAAATTTATTTTTATATATAGTGTGAGAAGAGTAAAACATTTTTTGTCTTCCTCATGTTCCCAAAGCTAAGTAATTGTCCTTGGAAACATTAGATTTCCCATCTAATAAAAAATTATTAGAAAATATTTCCCTTTCCATGATTCATGATTCCTCTTCTATCATATATGTAATTCAGATACATGTCTACATATAAATACATATACATACACACATATATACATATACACACATACATATATATAGCGTAAGAGCTATTTCTGGGCTTCCTAATCTGCTCTATTGATTAGTCTATTCTTATGCTAAAGCTATACTATTTTAATTACCATACTTTCATATCAGATAGAAAAGGTCCTCTCCCATTACTCTTTCTTCCCTCAAATTTTATTACCTATTTATTCTTCCAAATAAAATTTCAGAATACTTTAGATCAAAATCTCAAAAATGTTCCATTGGCATTTACTTTGGCCAGGATTCTGTTAAACACATAAATTAATTTAGGAAGAACTAATATCTTTATGGCAGTCTTTTCATTCTGTTTTAGAAAAGTTAATTTTAGGCCGGGCGAGGTGGCTCACACCTGTAATCCTAGCACTCTGGGAGGCCCAGGAGGGCGGATCGCTCAAGGTCAGGAGTTCAAAACCAGTCTGAGCAAAAGCGAGACCCCATCTCTACTAAAAATAGAAAGAAATTAATTGGCCAACTAAAATATATATATATAAAAAAAAAATTAGCCAAGCATGGGGTGGCTCATGCCTGTAGTCCCAGCTACTCGGGAGGCTGAGGCAGGAGGATTGCTTGAGCTCAGGAGTTTGAGGTTGCTGTGAGCTAGGCTGACGCCACGGCACTCTAGCCTGGGCAATAGAGGGAGACTCTGTCTCAAAAAAAAAAAGAAAAGAAAAGTTAATTTTAGAATCTATTTAGGCTCCAAAAGGGCATAACTTTCTGGAAGTAGCACATCAATTTATTTATTAATGAATTATTGAGTAGTGGACAGAACAAAGGACTAGCCTAAGATGTGCCTCCAGCTAGCTGTGCAAATTGAGCCAATTTTTTTCTACCATCTCTAAGCCCTTTTTTTCACCTGTTAAATGGAAAGAATACCAGTCAGCATGTTTCAGAGGGCCAGGGAAATAAGAGTCATGAAAGCACAGTGAAGGGCAGGCAGTGCTACACACGTTGGAGTTACTACTAATAGCAAAGGCAGAGAAGGTTACCTTTGGTTAGGAGTGGGCCACACTACCCAAAAGGTAAAATTCATCCTGAAATTCCTTACTTGCCTTTTCCTAAGATAAAGAACCGCACAGTCATGTTGACAAAGATCCAGGAGAATCCCAGGAATTGCACGAGGTTATACATGAACAGGTATCCTTTCCTCAAGCTTATAAGAGCTGGAAAGCAAAGCAAAGCAGTAAGATGTCAAAAGCAATAGTCACCACAGGAGAGGGTGTGTGGGGTGTATCCAGGTGACTTCAACCCTTTTTCCTTCCTGGGTGCCCCTAAGCTCCCACACAAATGTCTGGTCCATGTCTTCACCAGGCTGGGCTCGTACTTCCATAGAGAAACATATAAGGAAAAATTATGAGGAACATTGCTCTCCAAGGTATGTTTTTAAGTCTTTTTCATAGTCTTGAGGGATAAGTGTACAGACATAACAAACTCAAGAAAAAACATTACATCCAATGTGATATTATGAGATACATATTGGCTTTCATCCAATGGTTTCTGGCTTGTAACTCCCAAAGCCCTTGTCACAGTCTTTCGTTACAGTGTTAGGACACTTTAGACCTCAGAAAACAGAATCTCCTTTCTCTCTCTCTGACCATCCCCTGTCTTCCTTTCACCTGCCCAAGGCAGGACTGTAATCTGATTGTGAGTCATAAGACCCTCACTCCAGAGAGGGTCCTAGCCCATACCCTGGAGGAAGGAATGCTGCACAGAGAGGCCAAGAAGAATCTGAACAGACAGGCCCTGCCAGATTTAGATCATACCTTTTTTGTCCAATCACAGCTTGACACGGTTGGCCATGCTTTGATGCCTATCCAGTGAAGTCTTCATAAAAGGCCCAAGAGGACAGGGTTTGGGAAGCTTCCGGATAGCTGAACACATGGAGGTTCCGGAGGATAGCACACCCAAGGAGGGCATGGAAGCTCCACGCCCCTTCCTCCATACCTCACCCTATGCATCTCTTCATCTGTATCCTTTGTAATATCCTTTATAATAAACCAGTGACCGTAAGTGTTTTCCTAAGTTCTGTGAGCTGCTCTAGCAAATTAACTGAACCCCAGGACGGGGCTCTGGGAACCCGTTTATAGCTAGTTATTCAGAAGTTCTGGAGGCCTGGACTTGCAGCTGGTGTCTGGGGGCAGTCTTGCACACTGAGCCCTCAATCTGTGGGATCTGAAGCTATCTCCAGGTAGACAGTGTAGGAATTGAATTAGAGGGCACTCGGCTGGTGTCTGCTGCAGAACTGATTTGCTTGCTTGGTGTGTAGGGAAAAACCTCCACACATTTGGTCACAGAAGTCTTCTGTGTTGATTTTCATTGAGTGAGAGAATAAGAAAAAACACATTGAGTGTTGTGTTTTTTCCATAAAACTTGGCAAAGTATGACCATCTTGGGAGGCATTACAGAAAGGAAATAAAGATCTCCTCAGCTCCTGCTCTAGTCATCTTATGATGATCTACAGTTTCTTCTTTTCTGGAATGTCTTTAAGGTCACCTCTTTAAGCTAGCTCAAAAAGGTAGAAAGAATAAATGAAAAAAATAACTCTGATATTTGGCCATATATTCATTCACCCAAGCATTAACGGACACCTACAAGGTGCAAGGTACTGTGACGTGCACTACTAGGATGCAAAGACGGATAAACCACGATGCCGCTCTCAGAGCTTATGCTCTGAAAACCATAATACCAGATGGAAGGTGACAAGTAAAATGAAAATTCCAAGGTGGGCTGACATTAGGCTGGGGAAGTAGGTATCAAGCAAGTGTACACGGACAAGCTGTGTCTGATCTGGGCTTTGAAAGATGGACAGGATGAGGACACAACCAAAGGAGGACAATTTCACACTAAGAGGCAGGAAATAAGGGCATTAATTCTGTCTACAGCCTAAGGCTCATGAAGACACAGCCAATGATACAGTTAAAGACAGAGTCACGGCTGAGTCACAGGAGTGAGGTAAAGGAAAGGGCAGTTCTCAAGACAATAGCAATGGTGTTCAGACTCTGCGGCTGCATGTTTTCCCTAGGCTACAGAGATTCTGCACAGACACTTGGCTGATGCTCAAACAGTCGCAACAATAGTACGGCCAATCACAAGCAGCCTTACCCTAAGGGGCCAAAAACTGTCAGACTTCTAGCAACATTTAACTAATTAAAATATTTTTCTTCAAAACTACAAAAATTTATTACACTTCCCCACCATGAAGAACTTCCTTCGTCAGAAAACTTTATGAAATTTAGATAAAACAGTTAAGGCTTTACCTAGCACCGTAAAAATCCATACATAAGAATTTAAGTTTGTCCCTTTAAATCACCAAAAAATTAATTTAAATCTCAAGGTGACCTTTTTATGTTGTTGTTAAATTCTTTGCATCCACTAATCTTCTCTTTTCCTCTACTTTTCTAAAAGAATATTCCTCTTAGTTAGGCTATTCAAATCTTTTTTTAAACCCCATTTCAAAAGAAACCTTTTTCAAAAGCCCAACATATAAAACACCAAAGAGAGCTGCTTTGACTAAAGTAGGCCTGCTTGCTCGATCTACCTCTCCAAAGCACCTCTGGGAACCCCTGGGGTACCATGGAACATAGTTTGAAAATGACCATTTTAAAACCTTTCCCCTCTTTACTTATGGCATGCCAAATAAGTGGCACTAGAACTTGAAAAAGTTTAATTTAGGACAAATGGGGAGCCCTTATTTCATTCTGCTTTTCGGAGTTAGTTTTACATATACCTACATTGTCCTCCCACTAGAACATAAGCTCTTTTGAGCACAGGCGCTATGATGGATTCATCTGTCTCTACAGCAAGGGCCTACTATGATGTTTTCCATGTAGCACAAATGTAACAGACAGCTGCTGGATTTAATTTAACTATATCACCCAGAAGATAATACACTTTCAGAGCTTCTTGCTTATAAGTGGTTAGACAGAAATAGAAATGGACTTTTAAAAGGTTAATGAATAGCAGGACTACACGGAATACTCTCCATCTTTAAGGCTGGCAATCACACTTATCGATGGCACAGCCCTTGAGATCTCAGTTGGAAGAAAAGCACCAGGCTGCAGGACCCATGCAGTAATGTCCACATGTCTATGTGGGGGTTGGCTGCCATCTGGCATTAGGCTAGTGCAGGAGACTAAGGTTCTTCTATCCTGCTACACCAGGCATGGTATACTCAGATGATGTCATGCCCAAAGGAGAAAGGAAACATTAAAGTTAAGGCTTTTGATGTAGGTGTGCATAGCTTAAGCACTGGACCTAAAAAGAATTCTCATAAACTCACCCACACAGTTCATTGGGATGAAATTATTAGTTCTCCTGCCAAATCACATTCATCTCTCCTCCCACCGCTAGCACAAGTTAACTGGTGACTACCATTGTAGCAGTGGCAACTTACTTTCAGGAGAGCCTTGGTTTTCCAGTCTGAGTTTATTTAGGCGTTCTTCTTCCTAGAAATTAGACAGAAGTTTTCCAAGAACACAAGTGAGAATTCCTAGATGCTTGCAAAAGTCTACATGCTGGAAGAGTAATCTGACTTCCTCAAAGCCACCTCCTCCCACTATGTTCAGTGCATCATGGGGAAAATGTCCTAGTTCATGGTGCCAAAACGCCTGACTCCTTACTAGGCAGCATTAGCATCACAGAATGCTCGCCCATTATTCATGGAATTAAACTGATCAGCTGGCTTCCACACTGCCAAGTGGGCAATCTTGGAATCTTAGAGTTGGAAAGGACATCCAGAACATTTGTCACAGTCACAGAAACAAAACAGAAGTTTAAGGCAGGAAGTTGACTGCTATCTTATTTTTCAACACTTTTAGATTTTTTTGTATAATTTTTCTAGAAGCTAAGATCGGATCTCCAACATTAGTATGAATTCATATTCAGCTTAATGTACAGATGATACATACAGAAATATTTATAGGTACATGTATAAGCGTGGGTTAGTATGCACACATGTATTTCTAAGGACCTAAGAGCAATGACACCCCAGTAGCAATGAGCATACATGATGCCCAGATCCTAGTTTCCAATACCATTCTTAATAAAAAGAATAGAACTCCTTGTAGAAATGGCTATTCTAGGGCTGGAGCAGGCAATATGTAAGATAAGCCTGGACCAGCTTACAGTGCCAGAAAGTAAGGAAGTGCTCAAAAAAACATCCCACAGTGATGGAGCTTTCTCAAAAAGACACAAGAGCTAAAGAAAAGAGCTCCCAGTGGCCAAAACTGAAACAATTTGTGCAACAAAATAAATAACATACTATTAGATTATAACCCAAAGAATAAAATAAATATCTGTGAGTCCGCATTGATATAAATAAATGAATGTGAGAGAATGGACAAATCTTCCATGCAGAAGAATTCGAAGTAAATTATGTAGATACTCCACCTAAAGGATAAGAAGCATAACTCCCCACTCCTTAAGTGTGGACTACACATAGTGACTTCCTTCCAAAGAGCATGGTAAGGAAAGGGCAGAGGCACAGGGACAGTAATGTTACAGTAGAGAGACCTGACAAAGGTCACCTCAAGCCAGCTGATCCAAGGTTAATATCAACAGTGATGTGTCATGTTGACAGTATGTACTCTTGGAATGATGTGATAAGAATGACACTTTACTTCTGTGGTTTTCCTCCCGAAACCCATCACCTTAGTCTAATCATAAGAAACATAACAGATTAATTCCAATTGAGGGACAGTCTACAAAATATGTGGCCAGTACTTCTTTAAAATCATGTTGCCAGGTCTTTAAGTGAATTTTTAACTTTGTCCCTATTCTGTCAGGCCCTGGGAGGTATCTGAAGTGGCCCACCTAACTAACTTGGGTTCCTCATGATTTCTGTCTTCAATGGCTAGATTCCGGCATTCTTACTAACCTTGGCTCTGAGCTCCATTTCTGCATCAGATTCATCCAGCCAGCGATCAAAGTCAGGGGCCAAGAAGAGTGGTCGCTTCTCCTGCTTGGTGAGTCTCTCCCACCATTGACTCAATTTCTTCTGTACTGTAATGTTCACCTGCCTCTGGGTCAGTTTGTAAACCGGCTAGGAGAGAAAGTGAGAATGTGAGCATGCCCTCTTCCATTCCTTGGGACTACACCATGCCGGCGTTGCTCTACAGAGAAGCTGCTCATTCCCCTTCCTGCTTATGTCCTGGTGCAAAGGAAATATCTGGACCAAAGGCTTGCACACAGAATAAATGGTAAGAACAGCAGTGTCTTTCTCTGATTTTCCCAGTGAATGACACAGAAGAATATCAGATTAAGAAAGGCAGATAGTTCCAGATCAGCCTGGAGGGAAACAGCATGCACCTCCTGCCAGAGCCACGTCACTCGAGGCACTGTACCCAATCTCCCTCTCAAGGGCACCTTCAGCTTCCAAATTTTCCTCCCATGAAAATGACTGTCCCTGGCTTAGCAAACTTTTGTTTTTAGAAAAGCCTGCATCAAGGCCAGAACTGTACTGGATCAGTTACAGCTCTTCCACAAAGGCCAACCTAGGGAGCCTTCCCAACTAAACTCAAGTTCTTAGAGGCCATTTCAGCTTGTTGTTTGTCTATATGGCCTCTCCCTTTGTCTCCAAAGCAAGCCCTATGACAGGTTGGTTCTCTGCCCCTATGCCACTGCTTACTATTAATGCCTTCTCAAAACAATGGAGTGTCTGCACAGAGAGCTCAATAAGCTCAAGCCCCGAGAGCCAAGAGTATGATTCTAGAAAATGAAATAGATCATCTATTGGATTGATGGTGTATTTCATCTCTCCCTTCACGTTAGTGAAGCTTCCTCAGGCTCTGAGGGAAGGGAAACTTCAATTATATTTCCAGCATTCTTTCTAAAGACCAGCTGCCTTGGCCCTTTCTGTTGTTTGTGTGTGTGTGTGTGTGTGTGTGTGCGCGCGCGTGTGTGCGTGCGTGTGCATGTGTGTGTGTTTTCCAGAAAGAATGTCGCTATGTTGCCCAGAATGGTCTTGAACTCCTGGCCTCAAGCTATCCTCCTGCCTCAGCCTCCTGAGTAGCTGGGATTACAGGTGCGTGCCATGGTGCCTGGCTCTTAGCCATTTCTGATTTCTATTTTTCTTGTTGTCCCTGTGGCAAAGTTACATAAAAGTAACCCCCTAGGGCAGGCTTCACCTACCCTATGTAACTCTGCTCTCAATGGGTGCCATATTCCTCTGCCATCACTAAAATCAGAAAATACCAGAGCTGGAAGGGACCCTAGAGATCACTTAGTCCAATCCTTCATTCAATACATGAGAGAACTGGAATTCAAACAGGTGAAGAGACTTGTTCAAGATCACACTGCTAATAAAGGCCAGAGCCCAGACTCAACTCGGGTTCTCCAACTTTCCCATTCCTCTGCAGCTAAAATCTGGGCTCTGTTCCAAATAACAGAACTCTATCATTCCCCTTTGGTTTTTATCTTCTCGCCCACAAACCCTGATCCCCATTTCACTAAACTACTAGCATTCATTTCCTAACATGGGAAGGGAAGTAAGAAAGGAAAGAACATACCTCTGGCTTCACAAGGTCCAAGAACTCCAGGTGAAATTCATAGACATTGTCTCCTTTGGCACCGTGTCCCTGAGCTATAAAGAAAGAAATGTGGGTTATTGTGAACTTGAGCAGAACAAGGCCATCCAAAACTCAGCCTGGTGTAGTTCTTGCATAAGTATGCAAATAGTAATGGGTCCTGTCAAAATGCGTGGAGGCCACCCAGTGCTAGATAAGCCAAATCCTGGACAGAAGTTCGTCTCCCCATGTCCTCTGACAATCAGTTTCACAGCATTTACTTAATCTTCCAGCATGGCCTTGATGCTACCCAGTATAAATAACAGGCAGGAAAAAGAATATGAAAAGCAAAGCCAAAGGGGCCACAGAGATATAAATTTAACTTTCACATTTACTTTGGCTCTAAATCCAGAACAGTGAAAAATCAGGTGGGTTTATCATCTTGACTGTGGTTAAGGGAAGTTGCAGGGTACATGAAAATGCTGGACTGTCTCAAAGACGGCTCTGAATCTAAAACCTCTCAACCAGGGAAAGAATGAAGGGAGAAGCTGACTTCTCCTTTAGCACATCCCATATGGAACAAGGAAAAAGAAATACAATCTTTCTCAGCTCACGAAGGACAGGTAGAACTAGGAGGGAAGACCCCGGGTTGGACACTGCCCCATCCCTGTGCCTTCACACAGCTCCTTTCCCCAAATCAAGCAGGCGCCATGCCTGGGTGCCAGAGACTGCTGCACCCAGGCTGCTGCTGGGCACCCTCCCTCCTCTACTTCTGATTCGTTCACTATTTGCTTCCTTCCTGGGCTTCCCTTCCCTTACCTGTCCATATGTAGTAAAACCTGCCTAATATTTGCTACAGGTGGCTATGACTCTCTAAAACCACAAATTCCTTAAGGTAGGACAGTCTATAAGCTCTAAGTGGCAAGATATGGTTTATCACTTTAACTTCCTTTTAAATGTATATATTAACATAACTCCCCCAAAATCTGAGCTGCTACCACCACTACTCTTACCCTGAAATGTAGATATGAAAGCCAGGCTGGACTTTCATGCACGTATATTAGGGTGGACGGAATCTTATGTAAAGCAGAAACTCTTCATACTCTAATAACCCCAAGAACTGAACAGTGGAGAAGAGGGAGAGTCCCATCCACTGGGTGACAGTGAATGCAAACCTACCCTCCCAGGCAGAGCGGTAAGTCTGCTGATGAACTGAGGAGAAAGAAGATGGAGGCAGATTCACAGAACCAGAGACTGTCAGGGCAGGAAAGGCCTTAGACATCAGCTCGAGTACAGTGTTTCTCAAACTGGTCTGTAATATTAGGGAGCAATATTAGGGAGCCACAAAGTCTCATCAAGAAAATTTCTACTTTTTTTCATTCTAACCTTTTTTTAAAAAGCAGCATATTCTGGATCATCTAGATGGCCACTTTATAATCAAGTACTGCCACACAAGTTCAATGGCTGTGTTTACAGCTCTGTTCACAGCTGTGATGGAGTCAAATATCACTTAAAGTGACCATATTACTTCTTCAAATGTTTCTCAATATGGAGTCCATGAGCCCTTGAAGGGCCTGTGTACACATTCTCAGGTGTCCATGGGCCCTCGAGTTTGAGAAACACAAATTACAACCCAGTATCTTCATTGTACAGGTCCAGAGAAGTCAGTAACTTTGTCCAAGGTAGTGGCAGAATTAGAGCTAGATGACAGATCTCCTGATTTCTAGCTCAGGATTCTTCCCCCTCCCCACCCCTTGCATCTACTGCCTCTCCAAGGGGAAAGCACGGTTTTAAACAAATTCTTTGACTTTTCTAATCATATATTTCAAAACAATTCAGTTTACCCCAAGAGAATTGGACAGCTGAACATCAATTAGAAATGAATAAAACAAATAGATAAAAATAAATAAAGGGAAACCACCACCATGCCTCCTTTACTGTGTATAGAGCTGGGAGCATCTGCCCAGATACTGACCTTTGAAATGCAGCACATTTTCAGTGATGCTGATGGCAGGGTTCTGTGAAAAGAGACCAAGGATGCAAGAATGCATTTTAATGAGGAGAAAAATTAGATTAAACTGGGTGCTTCTTCCCCTCATCCTTCCCCCTACTCTGTGCCTCCCCCCACCAGAAAATATACTCAGTCATTTATTCACATCTCTGTACAGGGTTTCTCTATGCCTAGATGTACCTATCTGAGATTGTAAGCTCCTGCAAGAAAGACCGAAACTGCTCTAACTGTGCAGAACAATCAGGTGCTGAATCAGTCCATTGTGAAAATGGCAAATCATACAAGGTAATTTGTGCAGTATTACGGGAGAACACACAGATCTCCAAGACTCAGTCCCTGAGCTGCACAACAGAGAATCCAGTAGGAAAGATGAGTCACTTCCTGTGAGAAGATATTAAATAGCTATCAGGGAACATACACTCAAGACCAAAAGAGTAGTAAAAGGCCATAAGCATTATAGGAGTTAATAAGAAAGAGCACAAAGAAAATGGTTCGGAAAGCTTCACTAAAGGGGAGACAGGTACGATAAACTAATTCCAACAGGTCAATGGAAGAGCAGAGGATTACAGGTGGTTGAATGAAAATGAAACATGCTCTGCCTGGGTTCTAATTTAGCCGCAGGCTCCATACTCTCTTAACCTCCAACCAAACCAAGACCAGAAGAGTTCCAAATTCTCCAAATTGCTCATTTATTCCCAGAAGTTGCTACATACCTTTAGCAGCATAATTTAAAGTAAAACGACTTAACACTTTTCTCAGTGGATAGAAAGAACCCACCTCCTACCCCCAGTGTGAAGTTGACAAGCAAGATGCAGCATGTTCCCAGCGTCACAACTAGTTCATTTATTTTTCTCTAGTCCATTTAGCTCTCTGTGTTCTCACTCATCAAAAGAAATCAACAAGACAGAAAAGGCTGGAAGGAGGTATACCAAGGGGCAGTGGGAGCCTAAATCAATAGCCAAGAAAGTTAGGGAAAGGGGGAGAATGAAGGCTCAGGGGGTGGGAGCATTTGAGCCAAGCTTTAGTTAAGAACCTCCCCAGTGGCAGTACAGACTTCATGCTTCTAAGAAGCTCATAGAAGGGGCTAGAAATCTAGATTCTTCTCTGGCAGGAGGAGGGAATTATAAAACCTCATCAAAAAGGGCTACATTTCCAGAGAGATAGTTCCTTAGTAAGGGAAATGAGGTTTTGATATTAATATTGTCATGGAGGCTAGAATTCTGTGATGTCTTAGAGGTAAATTTCCTATCTAGGTGAATTCTTGTGTTCCCCATACCCTAATTCACTTGGAAGGAAAACAAGAGGGTTGAGTTGCCTGGTTTACTCTCCTCAGGCAAATAGATGTGTCTAGTCAAGGTTTAAGTGCAAGCACAAGCCCAGGATTCAGTAAACATTTCTGCGAGCCAGAGATTTTTTTTTCCCCTTGCTGGCCGCAGTGCACAGGCGTGGCACACCTGCCTGCCCCTCTGCCCCCGCCCCACCATGTGCAGCCCACACCTCGCATTCCCATTGGTGAGCCAGAGATTTTTTTTTTTTTTTT
>VBSM01002959.1:7561195-7583002 GCA_008086735.1 Cheirogaleus medius | reverse complement strand
GCCTCCCAGAGTGCTAGGATTACAGGCGTGAGCCACCGTGCCCGGCCCATAAATTTACTCTTAAATCCACTCTGATCTAGCCTCCATTTCCACCACTCCACTGAAACTGTTAGCAAGATAATCAATAACCTGCACATTGCCAAATCCAATGGACACATACCCAACTTCATCTTATTTAACCTCTCACAAGCACTGGATACAGCTGAATCACACCCCACTGAAATGCTCTTCTCTCGTGGTTTCTAAGACACTACAGGACACCGTCCTGAATTTTATGCCTCGGCTACTCCTTCTCTGTCTCCTTTCCTGGTTCTTTCTCCTCTGCTCAACTTGTAAATGTCTGAGTGCCTCAGCACTCAATCCTGTGCTGCTTCTTTTCTCTCTGTTCTTAACAGCTATCAGTTTTCTATCAGAAACTGGCACCCTAAGGGCCAAATCAAGCCTATAATATTTTATATTACCTGCAGAGAAGGTTTTGGTTTTATTTACTCATTAATTTTTTTTTAAATGATGTAAAACATTACCACATTTATTTAACAATGTATTCCAATATCAAATGGCAAATTTCAACAATACGAAAATCACAATTACTTTTGCACCAACCCAATAAATATAGATATCTACACACATATAATAATCACATGTGTTTTGATGTGTCTACACTTACGAAACCAACACCACAATCAAGTTTTAAAACATTTGAAAGAAAGTTTTTTTTTCTAATTTAAACAAAGTTTTAAGGGAAGAACAGTTTATTAGTTTCAGAGAAAGTCATGAGATGAATATAGGGGACATTCATGCTTTATCCCATGAACATACAAAAATAAATGCCATTTATCTCCTTTTTAAACTTAAACAGCTGTGGGAACTTGAATTCTTTTTTTTAATTTATTTCATTATATTATGGGGGTACAAATATTGTTAGGATTACATATATTGCCCCTGTCAACCCGAAAACATGGAACGCTTCGCGAATTTGCGTGTCATCCTTGTGCAGGGGCCATACTAATCTTCTCTGTATCGTTCCAATTTTAGTATATGTGCTGTCGAAGCGAGCACTACTCATTAATTTTTAATTTGAATTCACCACCAAGTACTTGCTACCTAAGGATTTTGCAGCAGCTGTTCTCTCCCCCTATAGTATTCAGTCCTCATAACTGGGCACGGTTTCTTAACATTTAGGCTTGTAAGTAGTAAGTAATCTAATAGTGTAATCTGCTCAAATGTCACCTCTTCAAAAAGAACTTCTCTGACTACCCAATCTGAAATAGTTCTCACCACTTCTTCTCATATTTTTTATTATTTTGCTTTCTTTATAACAATTATTATTATCTGAAACTATTCAATGAATTCACCTACTTTTATTGTCTGTCTTCAACCACCACCACCAGCCTCAGCCTACCTTGCTCATGCCTGAGTCCCAGTGTTTAGAAGACTACCAAGCACACAGTAAGCACTTACATATAGTTGTTGAATAAGTCAAGTTTAAAATTATAAGCTTTTTTCACTTTTAAAAAATCTGGATTTCTAGCTTCTATTTTAAAAATGAGATCTGCATCTTGCATGACAATAGCTACCCCCTTAAGATGGACCCCCGTCCTCTCCAATTAGCCACATCCCCCACTCAGTTGGCTTCACTAATATTTATTGAGCACTCACTGTATGCCAGGTTATCTTTCAAAGTGTTTCACATTATTACCCCAAACACACACATACCCTATGAAATAGGTACCAATTATTATAACAATTTTACAGATGAGGAAACAGGCTTACGGAGGTTAAGTAACTTGCCCAAGATTACAAAAACAGCAAATGACAAAACCAAGACCAAAACCAAGGCAAATGACTCCTTGGCTCGTAAATCATTACATCATTATTTTGGTCATTTGAGTTGATAACCTCTGATCTATACTTTGTTCCTAGGTGATTGCATCCTGTCTCAGGGCTTTAAATACTACAACTTATTGACTGACAACTCCGAAATTTGCTATATTTTATCAATTCTAAAATGTATTTCTTTTCATTTACTATCTCCAAAATCAGGATATGCATTACAATTGACAGCAGCACCTTACAATTGCTTTAGAAAAAGTGGCAACATGGCTGTCATTGCCTGAGCATGTGGGAGCTGGGCTGTTCTTCCAGGCGGCATGATTGACTGGACAGCTGCAACCTCTCAATGTTTCAGTCAACAAACCACGTCGAGGCCATTTGAGGAAGGAGTATGAGTGAGTCTTGGTTTTTGTCTGAAAACACACTGTTGACATCTTTTGGTAAGATCAAGAAAGCGCCAGCATCAAACTTATACATAGGTGTTGATGGCTTACAAAAAAATTCCAGAGACAATAGCAGAGCACTCTGTCAGAAATGCTACATTACTAGTGTTAATGACACAGGATAATACTGTGTGGAAAACCATAGAAACTGACATCTCTGAGTGAAAAACTGATTCAGAAGAGTGGAATCTGAAATGTGAAGATGGCTTAGGAATACCATAACCAACTTATTTTGCTTATATTTTCATATTTGTGTATATAGAAGAGGGACTTATTGATTTATTTCTGATTTTTTAAAACTTCCTTTGCGAAAGAAAGTAAGTAGCCCCTGACATCCAAAACTGATCTGATATTCATAGATAGACCTCAAAATTATTACAAGCTGGTTTGAAGCACACAGCCAGACCATTTTATTCTGTTGGACATAAAACAATTTCAAAGAATACCAGCCAATCTCAGGTTACTCTGAGACATGGTAAAATGAAACAAAATAAAACCACTGCATGATTTTGTCTAATGACAGGCCACTATGCCATCTACAAAATGCCCAATAATCAAAGAATTGTCCCTGCTTTCTGACAGCATTCACTCCAAAGCAAACCCCCACTTGAGTAGACCATCCTACAATCACACAAACAAAGCCCAAATCCTATAATGAGTTCTCTCTACACCCTCTTACTGAGATACGCTTCTCCATGGTGTGTGTTCTCCCTCACTGAAATAAGCTATAAACCCAACAACTATAATGTGTGTTTCCGGTGGTCTTTTGCTGGACAGCATTAACAGTTTTAATAAGTCCTTCAATAAATAAAAAATATTCAAAGTAATAAGAAAGCATGTATCATAGTTTAATTAGTTGCATTTTTTCTCTTCATGGTACATAAAATAATGGTGCATTTTGCAATCAATTTAGTCTAAGATATCATAAAATTCGATTTTCACCCAGACTACTGCCCTGAACTCTGTATTTGTATAGTGACATGACTAGTTCACACATTTCTAGAAATGCAGAAACTGTTTAAAACAAGAGTCTCCAACTCATATGTCCAAAAGGGAACTCTTGATTTGGGCCCCTCTAGTCTTAACCATTTCAGTAAATTATACCATCATCTACTCCGTGCTTAAGGCAAAATTTTAAGACTAGTTGTTCATTCTTTTCTCTTCCTCCCCCACATGAAATCCATTAAGGCCTGAAGGTTCTCTCCAAATATATCTCAAATCCATCCATGGCTCTCCATCTGCACTGGTGGCCCTAGACCAAGCTACTTTATCTCTCACCCACATTACTATAACAACCTCCCTAAATGGCTTTCCAGATTTCAATTTTGCCCCCTTATAATTCACATAGCAGCCAGAATCATCTTTTCTAAAACACAAATCCTACAAAGTCATTTCTCTGCTTAAAACTCTTTAATAGTTTCCCACTGCTCTTACAATAAAATCCAAGCTCCTTACCATGGCAACAAGGCTCTGCATGACCTATATCTTGCAGACCCTTCCAACCATGTCTCCCTCTAACTTATATACCTCACTTACCACACTCCAAATATACTATCCTTTCCGCTCCTAGAACCCACCAAGCCTTTGCATGCCTTTACGTCTGTGAATTTACTGGAATGTTGTTCCCCCAGCTTTCTGCGTAATTCATTTTATCTAAGTTTCATGCAGCCCGAATATCACCTCCTCAATGAAGCCTTCCCTGACCACTTTATTTAAAACAGCCTCTACTGAACTGAAAACATGTTCACATAAAAACTTGTACATATGTAAATATTCATAGCAGCATTATTCATAATAGCCCAAAAGCGGAAACATCCCAAATATCTATCTGATGACTGAATAAATAAAACATGGTATATTCATACAATGTAATATATTTCAGTAATAAAAAGGAATGAAGTACTTATCAACATTACAATGTGGACGATACTTGAAAACATGCTCAATGAAAAAAATCCAGTCACAAGAGGCCACATATTACATGATTCCACTTACATGAAATGTTCAGAATAGACGAAAAGAGGCCAGGCGCAGTGGCTCATGCTTGTAATCTTAGCACTCTGGGAGGCCAAGGTGGGAGGATTGCTCAAGGTCAGGAGTTCGAAACCAACCTGAGCAAGAGCGAGACCCCCCGTCTCTACTAAACATAGAAAGAAATTAATTGGCCAACTAAAAATATATATAGAAAAAAAAATTAGCCGGGCATGGTGGCGCATGCCTGTAGTCCCAGCTACTAGGAGACTGAGTCAGAAGGATCGCTTGAGTCCAGGAGTTTGAAGTTGCTGTGAGCAAGGCTGACGCCACGGCACTCTAGCCGGGGCAACAAGAGTGAGACTCTCTCAAAAAAAAAAAAGAAAGAAAGAAAGAATAGAAGAAAAGACAAAAAGTAGACTAGTGGTTGCCAGGGTGGGAGACGGAGCAATGGAGAAGTGACTAATAATACGTTTGGGTGCTTCTTTTAGGGGGTGATGACAATGTTCTAAAATTGGATTACGGTGATGGTTTTGTAACTCTGTGAATATACCAAAAACTACTTAATTGCACACTTTAAATTAGTGAACTGTATGGTATGTCTGCAGTCCCCAACCCCCAGGCCATGGACTGGTATCTGGTGGCCTGTTAGGAACCGGGCTGTACAGCAGGAGGTGAGTGGTGGGTGAGTGAGCAAAGCTTCGTCTATATTTACAGCCGCTCCCTATGGCTGCCATCACCACCTGAGCTCCGCCTCCTATCCGATCAGCGGTGGCATTAGATTCTCATAGGAGCCCGAACCCCACTGTAAACTGTGTACTCAAGGGATCTAAGTTGTGAGGGATCTAGGTTGCATGCTCCTTGTGAGAATCTAATGCCTGATCTGAGGTGGAGCTGAGGTGGTGATGCTAGTGCTGGGGAGCGGCTGGGCTACAAATGCAGATTATCATTGGCAGAGAGGTTTGACCGCACAATAAATGTAATATGCTTGAATCATTCCAAAACCATCCCCCCTACACCCCCTACCCCATGGAAAAATTGTCTTCCATGAAACCAGTCCCTGGTGCCAAAAATGTTGGGGACTGCTGTGGTATATGAATTAGGCTGCTAAAAAAATTATTCAGCTCTCTTTTTGCTCTTTGCCTTTTGCTATAACAATGGGTCGGTCCAGTCATCATCTGTGGAGTGTGTATCTCACTCTGTAAACCTGTGTATCTTGCTCTTGCTCTAAAATCCTATCTTTCTGTCTTCAATAAATCTCATTTTCGTGTTTTCCTTAAAAAAATTATTCATCTCATTAATAAACAAATGCACAGTAAAACAAAACAATAGCCTCTACCAATTACTCTCTATTTCACCATCCTCTTTATTTCCCTCATAACACTTACCTAGGTAATTATTTACTAACTTATCTATTGCCTGCCTCCCTCAACCTGAAGGAGGGAGTGTTTTTATATGTGTTGCTCACCACTAACCAACACATATAAAGATCTAGTACTTAGCACTGCGCCTGGACCATTGTGAGTGTGCAATAGTTACCAAATTATTTACTAATAACTTACTGCTTTATGAGTGTTTTCATATTGTAGTTTATAAACAGCTTAGACATTGAATTTTTATTTCAAGCAATCAGCCAAACACAGAAAAATATAGCAAACACCACTATACCTATCATCCGTTAGCATTTTGCTTTATTTGTCTCAGTTTTTTAAAAAGAAACAAAACAGATAAGGACACAGTTATATACTCAATCCCATGGGCCTCTCTCCCTCAAACCACATTCACAGGTAACCAATATTTTAGAATTAGTTTGTCACTTCCACTGTATTTCTTTATTCACTTACATGTTGGGCATCCATAACATACACTATTATTTTACATGCTACATATATAGTTTCATATTGCCTATATCATTCTTCAATTAGCTTTTTATTTGATATTATATTTCTAAGTTTTAACTCTATAGTTAAAGTATAGAGGTGGTTCTGTTTCATTCTTTTTAGCTGTTATACAGTATGCCATTGTATAAATGTACCACAATTTATCCATTCTCCTGTTGATAAAAATTGCTGTTTTCAATTTTTTGCTGCAATGAACATTCTACCTTTTGGTGCACATGTGTAAGAGCTTCTCTACTTAGTCATAAGCACATATACATCTTCAGCTAGACTAGGTTGTGCCAAACTGTTCTCCATATCAGTTGTGCTAATTAATACTCCCACCAACTATATAAAAACTGTACCATCACTAAACATTCTCAAAAATGGTTGGTCATGTCAGACTTTTTCATTTTTCCCAATCTGAGAAATAGTATCCTGTGGTTTAAATTTACAGGCATACCTCGGGGATATTGCAGGTTTAGCTCCAGACCACCACAATAAAGCACATACTGCAATACAGCAAATCACACAAATTTTCTGGTTTCTCAGTGCACATAAACATTATGTTTACATTATACTGTGGTCTGTTAAGTATGCAATAGCATTATTTCTAAAAAATGTACATAACTTAATTTCAAAATACTTTATTATTAAAAAATGCTAACAATGATCTGAGCCTTCAATAAGCTGTAATCTTTTTGCTAGTAGAGGTCTTGCCTCAATGTTGATAGCTGCTGACTGATCAGGGTGGTGGTGGCTGCCAAAGGATAGGGTGGCTGTGGCAATTTCTTAAAATAAGACAACAACAAAGTTCGTCATATCACAAAAGATTTCCTCGTAGCATGGGATGCTGTCTGATAGCATTTTACCCACAGTAGAACTTCTTTCAAAATTGAAGTAATATTCTTAACCCCTGCTGCTGCTTTATCAACTAAGTTTATGGAATATTCTAAATCTTTTGTTCTCATTTCAACAATGTTCATTGCATTTTCACCAGCAACAGATTCCATCTCAAGAAACCACTTTCTTTGTTAATCCATAAGAAGCAACTCCTCATCTATTCCAGTTTTATCATCAGATTGCGGCAAATCAGTCACATCTTCAGGCTCCACTTTCAGTTCTCTTGCTATTTCTACCACACCTGCAGTTTCTTCCTCCACTGACGTCTTGAACCCCTGAAAGTCATCCATGAGAGTTGGAATCAACTTCTTCTGAACTCTTGTTAATGTTGCTATTTTGATCTCCTCCCATGGATGTTCTTAATAGCCTCTAGAATGGTGAATCCATTCCAGAAGGTTTTCAATGTACTTTGCCCAGATCTATCAGAGGAATCACGACCTATAGCAGCTATAGCCTTATGAAATATATTTTCTAAATAATAAGACTTGAAAGTCAAAATCAATTGGATCGCTCCTGATCCATAGGCTGCAGAATAGGTGTTGTTCTAGTAGGCATGAAAACAACATTAACCTCCTTGACATCTCCATCAGAGCTCATGGTGAGTAGGTGCATTGCCAATGAGCAGTAATATTTTGAAAGGAATTTTTTCTTCTGTAGGTCTGAATAACAAGCTTAAAATATTCAGTAAACTATGCTATAAACAAATGTGCTGTCACTTAGGCTTTGTTGTTCCATTTACAGACCACAGGCCAAGTAGATTTAGCATGATTCTTAAGGGATCTAGGATTTTTGGAATGGTAAATGAGCACTGGCTTCAACTTAAAGTCATCAGCTGCTTTAGCCCTTAACAAGAGAGTCAGTCTTTCTTTTGAAGCTTTCCAGGCATTGACTTCTCCTCTCTAGCTATGAAAGGCTTAGGTGGCATCTTCCTTCAATAGAAGGTTGTTTCACCTACAACCTGTTGAAAAACTGTCGATTAGTGTAGCCACCTTCATCAATGATCTTAGTCAGATCTGGAGAGCTTGCTGCAGCTTCTCCGTCAGCACTTGCTGCTTCACCTTGTACTTTTACGTTATGGAGACGTCTTCTTTCCTTAACCTTATGAGCCAACCTCTGTAGCTTCAAACTTTTTTTCTGTAGCTTCCTCACCTTTCTCAGATTTCACAGAATTGAAAAGAGTTAGGGCCTTGCTCTGAATTAGGTTTTGGCTTAAGGAATGTTGTGGTGGTTTGATCTTCTATCTAGACAATTCAAACTTTCTCCATACCAGCAAGAAGGCTGTTTTGTTTTCTTATCATTCATGTGTTCCCTGGAGTAGCACTTTTAATTTCCTTCAAGAACTTTTCCTTTGTATTCACAACTTGTTTAACTGGTACAAGAAGCCTAGCTTCTGGCCTATCTCAGTTTTTAACATACCTTCCCCACTAAGCTTAATAATTTCTCTCTTTTGATTTAAAGTAAGAGACATGCAACTCTTCTTTTCACTTGAACACTCTGAGGCCATTTTAGAGTTTATGTTTGTTTGTTTGTTTGTTTAAAAGACAGTCTCACTCTGTCGCCCAGGCTCGAGTACAGTGGCAGGGATCATAGTTCACAGCAGCCTCAAGCACCTGGGCTTAAGTGATCCTTCCCACCTCAGCTTCCCAAGTAGCTGGGATTACATAAGTGTGCCACCATGTCCAGCTACTTTGTCAATTTTTTGTAGAGATGGGGTCTCACTATGTTGCCCAGACTGGTGTCAAACTCCTGGCTTCAAGTGATACTCCCACCTCAGCCTCCCAAAGTGCTAGGATTATAGGCATGACCCACCACATCCAGATGTTGTAGAGTTATTAATTGGCCTAATTTCAATATCGTTGTGTCTCAGGGCATAGGGAGGCCCAAGGAAAAGGATAGAGACAGAGGAATGGTCAGTCAGAGCAGTGAGAACACACATATTTATTGATTTAAGTTCGCCACCTTATATGGGTGTGGTTCATGGTGCCTCAAAACAATTACAATAGTAACATCAAAGATCACTGAACACAGATCACCACTGAACACAGATATAATAATGGAAAAGTTTTAAATATTGAGAGAATTACCAATATGTAAGACAGAGACATGAAGTGAGCACATACTATTGTCAAAACGGTGCCAACAGACTTGCTCAACACAGAGTTGCCACAAACCTTCGATCTGTAAAAAAACACAGTATCTGCAAAGCACAATAAAGTGAAGCATGTCTATACATGTGCCTGATTATAATTGAGATTAAGCATCTTGCCAGGATTATTAGCTGTCCCTTTTTCTATTGAGTAATGTGTCTTTTTCTTACCAATCTGCAGCTATTCTTTAAATATTCAAGATATTAATCATCTCTCAATGATTAATATGCAATCAGATATTACAGTGTGCTGCAATATCTTCTTCAAGTTTGTCTTAAATTTGTCAATCTTTGCCTTCAGGGTTTGTGGTCTTGTGTCTTGTTTAAGACAATCTTCCCCATTCCAATATCAAAGATAGTCCCCTATATTTTCTTTTAGTAGTTTTTTTTATGCATTTAGGTCATTAATCCACCTGAAATTGATTTTTGTGTATGGCATAAGGCAGGATCTTATTTTATCTTTCTGTCCTTTGGATTACCAATTGTTCCAATATAATTTCCTGAATGATTCATCTTCTCCCTGTTAATTTGTAAAACTACCTCTGTCACAGCTTAAGTTTTCATATATGGATAGGTCTTCTAAAAAACTCTATTCTGTTTCATTGCTCTTTGTGTTTATCTTCTCATCTAAGGTTTAATATCACGATCATAATAATCCCTCACACTTGAATAGCACATTAGAATTCACAAAGTACTTGCAAATCCATTATCCAATTCAAACCTCAAAATGATCCTGTAAATTAGGTATTATTATTCACATTGATCTGGATGAAGAGACTGAGGCTCATAAAGGTTAAGTGGATCAGGGTTACCAGACAGTAAGTGGAAGAGCAAGGACCCAATCTCATGTCTTCAGTTACCACTCTTTCCATCAGACTCCATTAGGTAAGGAAAAGAACAGAATCTCTCAAGCAGCTCCCAGAGCTATGCACTTTGTTCACAATAACCAAAACAAACAAAATCCTTGACAAATTAACAAATGATTTAACAACTATGGCTGTTGTTATAAACATGTCCATTATGCTCATCTTGAAAGTCAAGTCTATTTTGAAAGTAACCCTGCCCCAGCTGCCCTCTTTGCTACTATTCACTTCAAGTACAGACAATGTCACTGCTGAAGTTTTTACTGTCCACCATTTCTACTCATATTAGCAGTGGTTTCTCATCAGTCATTAGCCCTACAGCTCTAAAGACAGAACAGAGGTGTGACAACTGGACAGTTCCCTGGGTCCGGAGGGAGGGAGGCAGAGCTGATGCCCCCACACTAGAACTCACCACTTTAAAACCCGCACTTATACATAAGCTGGAGACACGCTATGCAAAACAGCAGGGAGCGTTAAGAGAGCCGTCCAAGAACGCCGCACCTAGCTTAATGACAGACAAGAGTAGGTACTCCATAAATGGTTTTTACTGAACAAATAAATGAATTGGTTTTTATTGAACAAATAAATGAATTGCTTCATCCTGAGGCAGAACCACTGGTTTCAACAGGCCCTGCACAGAGCAGTCAACTGAGAAAAAAAGAGCAGCCCCTGACATTCAGAAGCAGGCCTAGCACTCACAGCTAGACCATGTTACTCTCCAACAGCACACACATCATCTTACAGAATGCCAAACTCAGACAAGCTTACTCTGAAACCTTGATAAATGACACAAAGCCCATTTCATAATTTTGTATAAGCACAGACAAACACATAGTGGCTATTCCACCTACAAAAAACTAAAGACCCTCTGGCCAAATTGAGTAACTGCTACTTCTCTACCAATTACAGTTTTATTCAGTTTTACCCTCCTTACAGATAAGATTTATTCAGATTCCCGACCACAGAATTTCCCCTGTTTTCTGATAGCATCTAATCTAAAGTGAAACTCCCCTTCTTTAAGGCCTCCCCTCCCCCCATCACCAAAACCCAAATCCTACAATTGGTTCTAACACTCTCCTAATGAGACACCCATGGTTCCCCATGGAGTAAGCCCTCCTTTTTCTGCAATGAGCACTAAACCCAACTTGTTTAACTATAGGCATGTTCCTGGTGGTCTTTGGCTGTAGGGCATTGACACAGTATGTCAGACATTACAAGTGCTAAAAGTCTATGCCTTTCTCTTTCTGTAAAGTTCTCCCAGTCTCAGTTTGACAAGAATAATTCTCATTTCTGGAAGTTATCTCTAACTAAATGAAAGAGAGGTAACAAATTCCTTTTAACACCAGGGACCTGGTTCAACATCCAACTTCAATTCTACCAATAAACATATTCATAAACAAAACTTCTTGTTTCAATATGATAATATACTTCCTTCTAGAGAGTATGCCCTTGGAAAGCTGAGTCTGGCTAACTCATCTTTGTAAATCTGTAGTATTTTACATGTGTTAGAGGATTTCTTTTATGAATGGTTATTAATATGTTGCTTTTTTTTTTTTTTTTTTTTTTTTGGAGACAGGGTCTCACTATGTTGCCCAGGCTAGTCTCAAACCTCTGGGCTCAAGGGGTTCTCCTGCCTCAGCCTCCCAAGTAGCTGGGGTTATAGGCACATGCCATGGTTCCTGTTAACATGTTGCTTTTAAGTTAGTGGTAGTTGAAATGAATGCCTCAGAATTACAGATGTGAAACCCCAGAAAAACCAAAAACTCAATTCAGGCAAAAAAGACTTATTTTTCCCAAAAATTAAAAAAAAAGAATTTCTCTTTCCAAAATAAAACTTCATTTTTTTCCACCTTTACATTTTTAAACTATTAGATATTTCAAATATATGCGTCCATACTGCTAAATATACCAAATGTGATTAACACATGTTCATGTTTCTTTACTAAGAGGTTTACATCTTTCAAGAAACATGTAAATATGGTACATTTTTTCATTTGTTCAACCAATTTCTATTTCTTTCCATCATTACCCCACTCCCCCTAAAAACTGCTTTTCTGCTTGTAGCTTCAAAAATATCTCAGAATATTCTATCCTATCATATGATAGACAACTAAAGAAGCCAGGGCCTGAGTTTATTTAATTTGCTCTACACACTACTTAACTAAATAATTGAAGAGATTGTCATAACACACATTCTATACTTTTTTATTGATTGCTGGAAGAACCCTCTCTAGATAGAACTTATTAGATCCCCATCTACAAGATTTTGTTTCTTTTTTCTGACTTCATTGAAGCACCCTGGGGCATAGTAAAGGGAGACAGCACAGAACATTTATTCGTATTTGGTCTGGTTTAATACATTAAATGACACACCATGCAATGTCCTAGCCTATTTAAAGGCATTCTGGCCAGTATTGACGGACTTTATCTTTCAACAAAAAAACAGTTTGTATACAGTATAACTACATATATGTGTTATATATATATGTATATATATATATATAAACAGTATATTCCAGAAGCAAAGATTAAATTAAATTCAACAAATTCAAGTTAACACTCAGAAAGTACCACATTTTGCAAGACAATGTTGCAGACCAGTTGACAGATCCAAACAGATGCTTGCTTCAGAGGCAGAGAGAGTTAAGCGGAGTGAAGGTTACAAAGTGCCATAGATGTCAAGGAGAAGTTGAGAGTAAGGATGATGACTGAAGAAAGAACATTCCAGACTGAAAACTCCAGTTCCTCAAAGACCAGAATCCTGGATGGTTTGGACAGAGACACGAGAGTACACAGGTCCTAGAGTCTCCGTTATTATTAGGGGGATTCAGCTTGCTCACATTGGGGGCCAAAGAAGATCAAACATAAATACTCAACGTTTAACTTAAGAAAATTTCAAGTTCTCTATTCAACTCAGCAAACCTGAGCTCACTGCTGTCAGAACACAGCAGTAAAAAATCACTTTCTCAGGGTCTTGTGAATATTAAAATTAAAAGTACTAAGAATGACGTCCATTGCTGAACGGTTGGGAGGTGGGTGTGCCCCCCCAACCCCCGCAGGTGGCGGTGAGCCTCTTGAACGTCCTAGGGGCCTGGCTGGACCTCTCTGACCAGCGTTAGATGTTCAGCCACAGCCCAGCAAACCACTGTCACAACGTACCCCAGACCCACGAGATTATTCCACACCGCCAAGGGCCTCAGCCAACCCGAACCCCGACGGCCAGGCTCCCAGGGCCAGGCTCGAGCTCCATCAGGCCGCAGACAGCGAACAAAGAGGAGGCCCAGGACAGCCTCCGCGGCCTGGGACAGTCTCCGAGGCCCGCGCCGGACTCACTGAGCCCCCTAAGGAACCTGCAGCCTGAGGGGGTCGTGCCCCCGGCCCGGGATCTGTGGGTAAGCCTCGACAAGGGCCAGCACGCCTGGAGCGCACCGCGTCGCGGACCGTGTTGGCGCACTGCAGCCTGTCCAGTCCGGCGCGCACACTGACAAAAGGGCTAGGGTCCCGGTGGATACCCGGAGCCGCGATCCCGCGCGCTTCCCGCCGCCCAGGCCCGGCCTTTACCTGCACGTCACTCAGCTCCACGCGCAGATACAGCTCGCGGTGTCGCTGAGCCCAGTACACGTGCGGCGTCAGCACCTGGTTCTCCATGGCCACGCTGCCCAGGGCGCCGGGAGGCTCGGCTCGCTGCGCCTCGCTGCGCCTCGCTGCCTCAGGCAGTGACCGGCCGGAGTGGGCGAACGCAGGCCGCAATTCCCCGCGCTCCCGAGCGCCCGCAGCCCGGCAGCCCCGAGACACCCCAAGCTCGCGGGCCGCGCCTGCGCAGTGATGAGCGGGGGGGCGGCCGGGGCGCTGGCCCGCGGCCAGAGCGCGCGCCGGGCGGGGCGCGGGCGGGAAGGGGGCGGGCCCAGGCGCTGGTGGCGCCGCCGCAGGCCGCGGCCGCCGCGGGCATTACTGTCGGCGGATGCTCGGCGCTTTGAAATGGAAAGTGCTGGAGGCTCCATAGAGGGCGATCAGCTTGGGAAAAGGGCTTGGGACCGGTATATCTGGAAGGTCCCTCCCATTCCATTTACCGGGCGCCACTGTGTGCCGGCGCTTCAGAGCTAATCACTGGAACAACGGCGGTGAGACACAGTCCCTTCTGTCTTGGAGCCTTCAGTCTATTAAAAGACGCAAGTCATCACAGACGAAATGAGGATGACACTGGTGATAGGGGAAGCAGTGTGGGACCTGGGTGGAAGGGTGTCCCAAGAAAAGGAGAGTGTGTGTGAAGACCAGAGGTTTTGACGAAATTCCAGTACGCCAGCCGCTAGCCCACGTGAGGCTTTCGAGCACTTGAAATGTGGCGAGTGACACTGAGGAACTGAATTTTCAATTTCGTTTACGTCTAATGAAATAGTCACACGACTGGTGGCTGTTGTGTTGGCTAGTGCAGCAGACCTGTCTCTCGTGAAACAGGAAACTCGAACTAGAGCCAACACTAATTTTCGTCTTACTTGAACTGTCTTGTCTGTATCCAAGTTCTTCTGCAATGAAGAACTTAATGGGAAGCAACATGTCTATGAAAACTAGAACTCTGGCACCCATTTATTTACCATAGGGATCCAGCGATGAAGAGAAATTATGCCAGCTCTTGGGAAACCTGTAGGTCAGGGGTGGATCTTATAAAATGTAGAGAGTTTTAATATGGTGAATGTGCTGAGCTCACCAAGAGGTATGAAGGTAGGAGATGAGGGTTGTAGGAAGCATGGTCAGACATTTGAAAGCCAATCTTGGAGAGCTAGATGGTGAAAGGTGAGGAGGAATTTGACCCAGGAAGAAGCAGGTAGGGAAAGGTGGAGGCTTCTGCACGCTAGGGATTAAAGGCATAGAGAAGAGAGGTAGCCCTGGGTCTGGAAAGGCAGAGTAGTGGATTAGGAAAGTCTTCGTTTGCTTCACTGAGGTGCTTATACTGTTTCCCACAGACATATGGGAACCAAGGAAGTTTGTTAAACTGGAAATTAGCAAAATCAAATATGTATGTAGCAAGACTGCTGGTGGACCTGCCAGCAGAGGAGGAATTGGTAGTAGGCAAACCGGTTAGAGACTTAGGCAATCTGCCAGCTTTGAGACAATGAAAGCAATAAACTTTACAGCCTTGAATTTTAAAAATATATTTTTAAATGATAAAAGTATTTTTACTGCATAATATTTATGACAATGCAGATGCAATATAGGGGCACTTTTTAAAAAATGAGGTATAACTTATATATAGGAAATAGGCAAATCTTAAATGCTCAGCTCTAGCTGAATTTTTACATATGTTTATATCTGTGTAACTATCAAGATCTGAAACATTTCCAGCGTCTCAGAGATTGCCTCATGTCAGAATACCTTTGCCTCCCATCCCTCCCTCCCCTCAATAATTACTATCCTGACATATCACCATAGAGTTGTTTTTGTCTGTTCTTGAATTTCATGTAAATGGAATCTAGTGTCTGGCTTCTTTCATTCAACATAATGTGTAGGAGATGTATCTGTTGCTGAGTGAATTAGTAGTTCATTCTTTTTTGGTTTTTGTTTTTGCTGTGTAGTGTACTGTGTGAATGTACCACAGATTATTCTCCTGTTGACAGGTATATGCATTGTTTCTAGTTTTTAGCTATTATAAATAAAGCTGCTATGAACATTTGTGTACCTGTCTTTTGGTGGATATATGCTCTTAATTCTCTTGAGTAAATACCTTGGAAGGGAATCGCTAGGTTATATAGATGTCTGTTTAGCTTTAGTAGATACTGCAAAGCAGTTTTACAAAGTGTTTCAATCAATTTATCTTCCCACAGCAATGTTTGAAAGTTCTAGTTGCTCTATATCCTTGGTATTTTTAGTCTTTTTAATTTTAGCCATACTGGTGGGTGGTAATAAAAAATAAAAATATAATAATTTTAATCTAGCATATTTGAAACCTGAGGCTTATCAATTGATCTCTATCCAAGGTGAAAGCTACTAAATACACAAGAAGATTGAATCCTGATGTTTTGCCTCAGATGCTCCATAAGAAAGGTCCATTGGAAGAGGGGACCTATCCAGCGTGGTTTGACCACTACTAATGTACTGTAAAATGATTTATCTGGGCCTGACTTTCCATATCCATCAAATGAGACAGATTTAGTCCCCTCCAACATTCTTATCAGCTGTTTGCAAATTTTTCTGCAAAGATGCCCAGCTATTATGGATCCTTCTCTCCAGGAGAAATCCAATAAGAAAAAAACTGAAATGGAGAGGGGAAAGAATACCTTCCAGGTAAACTATAATCTGCAGGGTGGCAGACGGGATACAAAGGCAGAGCAAGTGGCAGTGCTATGCTGAAGTAGGTATGGCTGAGGGCTTTATGATAATACCAGTCAAATGAAAATGCAAATTAAATACTGTCTTTGTGTCCTACCTTGTAGATGCAGCCTTCCCAGCCTCATTTGGCCCACAGCCATCTCTCCCTTCTCAGAGAACCATCACCATCAGCCACAGGAAGCATTTGCCTAGTGCTTGCCATGGATGCACTTCTCAGTGCTTAAGGCTAGTTTCCTGCCTTTGGAAAGTTGTCATGCACATCTTTATTGTTCACCTTTTTACAGAACATTCTATTCCTAGGAGTATTTTTAGAAAATGAACTGTAGAGTTCAGCTGTTTTGTGCCTCACCCAGGGTCACCCAGCCAGTTTTCCATGATCAAAATCAGGTTTCTCTATCCAGAAAGTGCAAAACTAAGGGTGGAGAGAGACAGTAACCAGCCCAGGCATCTAATGAGGAATCCTGCACAGCCAGATCATACACCTGTAACCTCCTAACTATGCCAGGAGAGTGGATCTTGCAGCCAATCTTTACTGGGAAAACCTTCCCCTCCACCAGTCAGTTCATGGTTCAGAAGAATGTGCAAAGATGTTCCCACCTCAGCCTTAAGTGCTTCCTTTCAGAGCCTGCCTTGAGTATGGGGAGTGGTCTTTCCACTGTATTCAGTTTGGCCCACCTGCTAAATCCTGGATCTCTGGCCATCTATGTGCTCGTCAGCTGCAGATAGAGGTCAGCATGCTACCATTAGTGTAAATATACTGAGGTAGTGGGAGGAAAAATACATACATGCACTTGTTTATATATCATAAACTATTACTGGAAGTATATGCAAGAAAGTAATAACATTTGTTTCTTAAGGGGAAGGAAACTAGGTACTTGGAGGACCAAGATGGGAAAAAATTTTTTTACTATATATCCTTTTGTATTTTAAATTTTTTGAATCATGTGGCAGTATTGCCTATTCAAAGACTTAAATATGAAAAAGAAAATCAGAGGGAAAGACCTTTATTGGTTATTGCAGTTTGTTTTGAATTATGCCTCAAAAAGGGGCAAAGCTGGGTGGAAATGGAGAAACAAACTCTAGCCTACCATATTGTGTAATAAACTACTGCTAGTGCATTGCATGTTTATGATCTCTTTCCTCACCTAGATTATAAACTTCCCTAGAGCACAGATTGCCTCCTTTTGGTATCCTGTAGCATCTAACACAATGTGCTTCAAAAAGTAGATGCTTAAAACATATTTGTTGATGATAATACCCAGTGCTAGAAATGGAAGGCTTTGCTCTCTCATTCACACCTCATGTGCAAGATAACTTGCCTTTTCCTGATGGATCCCTAAAGTGCAGGGTAGCAGAAAGCAAGTGTACTTTGTCAAGTACACATACAAGACTGATTCAGCCAGTAAAGATACTATGAGCCATTTCTAAATTCAAAGAGTTTATTACTCACATATACAGCAAAAGGAAGAATGCACAAAAGTGCCTGCTGCTTGTGGTCCTAGCCCCATATACCAAAAAAGACAATACAGTAGGCCCGTCCTATCTGTCAGTTCCACATCTGTGGATTCAACCTACCTTGAATGGAAAATATTCAGGAAAAAAAATTTTTTTAAACACAACCAATACAGTATAACAACTATTTATATAGTATTTACATTGTATTAGTTATAAGTAATCTAGAGATGATTTAAAGTACTATATGGTCTAAAAATACAGTGACTTAGAAACAAAAAAAACCAGTAAAGTACTATTTGGGAGGAGGATGTGTGTGGGTTTTATGCAAATACTACACCATTGTGTATCAGGAACTTGAGTATCTGCTAATTTTGGTATCTGCCTAAGATCCTGGAACCAATCCCTGCAGATTCTGAGGGAAAACCATACTGAAACAAAATGGGCCAGATGACTGCAATGTGAGTTGTAGGATACCCATTGATGAACAGCTAATTATAGACTGTTGCCAGATAGTTTTTGTATTCTGTAGTACTATTCTGAGAGGGATGGAGAGGAAGTCTCACACCTAACAGGCACTCACACCTGTAATCTCAGCAATTTGGGAGGTGGAGACGGGAGGATTTCTTGAGGCCAGGGGTTTGAGACCAGCCTGGGCGAGACCTCATCTCTACAAAAAATTTTTAAAAATTAGCTGGACATGGTGGTGTACTTGTGGTCCTAGCTATGCAGGAGGATCAATTGAGTCCAGGAGTTCAAGGTTACAGTGAGCTATGATTGCACCACGGCACTCCAACCTGGGTAACAGAGCCAGACTCTGTCTCAAAAAAAAAAAAAAAAAAAAAAAAAAGAAAGAAAGAAAAGAAAGAACCTGGGAGGAGAGTAGAAGCTGTCTCCTGAGGCCTCTCAAGGGAGGTGGCCATCAGGTCCTTATTCTGGGAAGATCACACAGCATTCTGCTAAAACTCAGATACGCTTCAGTTCAAGCCTTTGCCTGTGTGGCTTATGTGGATACATGCAAGCTTGCCAGGATGCCATGGTGGAGATGTTCCCATACAGCTTCCCATACAGCTTTCTCAGGGGCTGAGGTTTCTTTAAGACTATCTAGAGGGAGAAAATAAGACTGAAAACCAAGAAATCTGAATTCCAATCTCTAGTCCAATCCATAATTAACTATGTAACTTAAGTAAGTATTTTACCTCTCCGTGGCTCTTCTTTTAAATCCATGAAATAATATATTTTTTTGTTTGTTTGCTTTGAGGGTGGGGTTCTATCTCCTCTTATTGGGACATAAACTGCATGAAAACAGGGGTTTTGTCTATTTTGTTCACTGTCGTAGTCCCAGTGCTTAGAACAGTGACAGGCATGTGGTGAGATAGTATAGGAGGTGGACTTTGGCTACCTGCCTGAGCCTTTAGCCAAAGCTTAAGTCCACTTACAATACTGAACAAAAGGTTTGAAAATGATAGGGCAACCACTGCAACCACTGGAGCAGGGGTCCACCGGCCCCTGTCAAGGCCAGCATGAACTGGTTACCGCCAAGATGAAGCCCAAAGTAGACTGTGCATAGACATTTTGCCTCATTTTAATACAAAAAATCACGCTCAAGGGCAGAGATTTAACATGCTAATGAGACATGCAATGTGTGAAGAAGTATGATTGCTGGACAGGCAGCTGCCAATAAAACTTCGCCTCTACATGCTATGATGTCAATGCTAGCGTCAAACTTTCTCTCTCTACCCTTTAAAAGTTCCCCAGCCCTTTGTTCAGAGAGCCAGTCTGGTTTGCTCCTTAACCATCACTGTCTTCCTTTTGTTCCAGCAAGCCCCTCCCGCCACCCACAAAGCCTTGCCTGTATGAATTCTTTTTTCGGTCTTGTGCCAATTTCTATTGACTTGGGGGCCAAAAACCGTGAGGTCAGTAACAGTGGTAGAGATTCAATAAACACTTGTTGGATGAATGAAATGAAGTGCAAGATATTTTAAGGTATTTTGTTAGTGTGTGTGTGCATTTAAAGCCTTAAAATCTGCTCTTGGATCATTTGCAGAAAATTCATAGAGGAGACCCAAAGAAAATGACTTTATCTTTCGTTTAGGGAGCTCAACTAAAAAAAGCTTGCGAGAAGGCTCCTTTAACTTCAGAGTGAATATTCTTTGTAATAATAGAATAGATTCTTTGTAATAATTGAAAATAGGGGACCCCAAAACAGCTTTTCCACTGTTTTGCTCTATATTTACTACTTCCCCAGTGATCTCCCTAGGCTCACTTTTTCTCTTGCAGCCAATGTACAGTGTAGACTAGGAAAGAAACTGCAAGGTAAGGGACCTGCCTCTGGTTCTCATTATAACAAGTCATTCCCTTCTCTCTCCTGGGCCCGTTTTTCATTTTTATATGTTAGCGTGACATACATAGTTTTTTGTAATTGCAATTAAATGACGTGTTATTATATACCTTTTATAAAGAAAGCATGGCTCAAAGAGATGGAGTGACTTGCTGAAGATCACTAATTAATATTTAGAGCCATGTTTCTGACTCTAGGTTTCTTTCCACCACAACAATGAGTCGCTCAGATCTCCAAGCCCTAGTCCTTTCCCTCTCTTTATCATCTCCATGAAGGGGCAGGGATTTTTGCCTGGTTTGCTCCCTGCTCTGATCCCAGCCTCTACAACTCTGCCTGGTACATGGACAAGGAATTTTGTCTACTTTGAGCAGGCACTTACCATATATTTGTTGAATGGGGGGGAAAAAATGAGTAGAGACGCGCCACAATTCGCCTTGAGACTTTGAGCAAGTCGTTGCCCCTTTCTGGATTTCATCTCTATCTCCTTCCCAGCCAAGACTCCTTCCCGTGCCTCCTTCGCTCCTCCGGCCACTAGGCGGCACCGTGGTGTTGGACCCCGCCCCGTAGAGAGCGGTGCCCTTCTTGGCCCGTCTGTGCCTTCGCCAGTCGGAGGGCAGGTCGCTAGGAACCGGAAGTGTCGCCGCCGCCGAGGCCGAGGCCGCTGCCGCTGCTTTTAAGTGCCGCGTTCGCCGCCTGGGTTGCCACCGGCGCCACCGCCGAGGAAGCTGCTGCATCCGGGACGGGAGTGGAGGCGGTGCGGCATGAAGCGGCGCAGGCCTGCTCCGTAACGCGCGTCGGGACGGTCCGGGCAGGGCCGGGGGGAAGGTGCAGTATCCACCCCCCTCCTCCCTTTCGCCCGCAAGGCCTGGCCCCAACCCACTGGGCCCTCTCCGCCTCACGGAGGAACCGCCCGGCGCGTCCTCCCGGTCGGCCCGCTCTGCGGTTTACCCGGCGCGCCGCCCTGCGCGGGGCAGAGCTGGTGGCGGGGCCCTCTTGCCGGAAGAGGAAACCGAGGCTCTGAGATTCCAAGTCAACCAACGTTCACTGGGCGCCCCCTGAGCGCTGGACGCTGGCCTCCGGACTTCCACGTCCGTTATCTTAATTGAGCCTCGCTGGGGTTGGGAGGCTGGGTATTGTCCGGACTTACGGATGAGGAAACGGAAGCCCACAGAGGCGACCGGATTTGCCTGAAGTCCTACTGTAGCAGATGGGATCCGCGCTCATATTTTCTGGTTTCCCATCTGGTGTTCTTTTCTCCCTCCTGCCTAACACTAGATCGATTCCCTTCCTGCTCACTGCCCCCTCCCATTCTGTTTCACCCACCCTCAGCAGGATACTTGTCCTTCCTGTCAAACCTCTGCTCACACACTTTTCTCCTAAGACTTGGCATCTCTGCAATCTCCCTTCTCAGCATTCTCTACTGTACTTCTCTTCTTTCTCATTTATAGCTTTTGAGATCTTTGCCCTCTCTGTGATAATGATCCTCTCAACTATCTGTGCACCCTGAAGAGTGAGATAGGTAGGCTTCAGTGAGGCTTGGGGTATTTAAGTGGACTGGGTATTTAAGGCGACTCTCTGGCCCTTTAATTAAAAATGAAGGAATGGGCCGGGCGTGGTGGCTCACGCCTGTAATCCTAGCACTCTGGGAGGCCAA
>VBSM01002959.1:7499963-7517446 GCA_008086735.1 Cheirogaleus medius | reverse complement strand
CCACCTTGGCCTCCCAGAGTGCTAGGATTACAGGTGTGAGCCACTGTGCCCAGCTTCATTCATTGTTTTAAATTCTATACTGCCAACAGAGGCTTTAAAGAAGTGGCTGATTTTCCTATATAAAGCTGACAGTCCTCACACTTATTTTTCCCGAGTTGCAGGAATGAATTTACACTGAGGCATTTGTGTGCTCTGGTTGAGTGTCCCACTTTAAAAAAGGGGCCCACATTTGTTTTTCAGCTAACCCAGGTTAAAGGTTTGATAAATAGCATGCCCATGGAACATGAAACTTACTGACTCACTAAGTATCAAATTCTTGACCTTGGCACTCCACTTTGATTTTCTGTTTCTTGAGACCATGTATGCCCCAGTAGTGGGGATAAAGCCTGAGGATAATTTTAACCTGCAAATTTGTGGTCGTAAGTTCTCATTGCTAGCCATTCTTTTTTTCTGGTCCACATTTGACTGCGAATGGATGTTTTTGTATGCAGGTTGCCATTGCTGGGGCCCCAGTCACTCTGTGGATCTTCTATGATACAGGATACACGGAACGTTATATGGGTCACCCTGACCAGAATGAACAAGGCTATTACTTAGGATCTGTGGCCATGCAGGCAGAAAAGTTCCCCTCTGAGTAAGTTCAGGCTTTAATATTAAGATTATAAATTTTAAATTGTATTTTTTAAAATTGTCTTTAGTCATAATGAAAGTTAAAAAGCTAAAAGACCAAGACTAATATTTTATAGAATATGAGAATGGCATGGTTGTTTCTTGAAGCTGAATTACAGGCCAATTCATATAATTAGGTTTTTTACAAGTTGTATATGAAGCAGTTGCTTATGCTGAAAGAAGTATACAACTGTTTCAAGGTGGAAAAAATTGTATGTCTGCTTAAATATATTTTACACACAGGGCCATGCTATAATTATTGATGTGTTCTAATATTTTAATCTTTTAAATTTTTCAGTACATTTGGCATCTGGTTACTATATTACAAATTTAAATATTGAATCCTATTATTGATATTGGATATTCTAACATTACAGTATAAGGAAGTTAATATAGTTTAATGTGATTAAAGGAGTTAAATGGTTTCCCCAAATATTCTATTTTGCCTAATCCTCTAATATTTGCATTTTTACAGACCAAATCGTTTACTACTCTTACATGGGTTCTTGGATGAGAATGTCCATTTTGCACATACCAGTATATTACTGAGTTTTTTAGTGAGGGCTGGAAAGCCATATGATTTACAGGTGAGTTATTCTACATTTTCTAATTAAATGCAGTGAATGATTACTTTGAAATATAATCACTCTGGGGTAAGGCCAAATGTTCAGCTATGACTGCTCTCTGCTTTAGAGAAATAAATTCATAGGCAAAGTTAGTAGCACCTAGAGTTAGATAAAAATTGAGATTCTGTTGATGTCAGGCTGATAAACTGACCTGTCTACCTGTATCTGCTTTCAGTTTGTAAGCATGGAAAAGAGGACAGGGAATCCATTCACTATTCTCCTTTACTTTTCTTTTTCACCTTTGAAAGGTGAGGAAATGCTGCTACTTGATTTAATTGTTATAAAAAGATTTTTTAACACCTGATTACATAGCCTTATAATTTATTTTATTTTACATTGACATTAGGGAAGAAAGCAGCAAATTATGCTCCTCCATTGCTCCATTACTCAAAAAATGATTTTAAGAGAAACTGTTCCTCCATTTTACTCCTTAAACAGATTATGTGCTCACAAGAAATGAAATATATTACTTTTTTCTTTTTATATTTCAGCTGACATTTATGTCATTAAACTGTGAGATATTTGTCTATATCAGCAATTTTCAAGATTTTTGGTCTCAAGACTCCTTTACATACCAAAGAGCTTTGTTTATGTGGGCTATATCTGTCACTATTTCTTATATAAGATATTAAAACTGAGAAAATTTTTAAATATTTATTTTAAAATATAAGCTATTACATGTTAATACAGATCACATTTTTATGGGAAAAAATACTATATTCCAAAATAAAAAAATATATCATTTACTGAGAAAAAATAGCATTATTTTACATTTTTATAAATCCCTTTAGTAAGTCTGACTTAATAAAGAAGATACCTGAATTTTTTTGATCTCTGTCTACATTCAATCTGTTGTGATATCTTGTTTTGGCTAAATATATGAAGAAAAATTCAGCCTCACGGAGTATGTAGTTAAGAAGTGGGAAGAGTATTTTAGCCTTTTCAGATTATTGTGGATGTTCTTTGATGCTACACCAAAACTAGATGAGTGGTAGTTTCTTAAAAGCTGGGGATTTGAGGGAGATTTTTCTTTTTTCTTTTTTTTTTTTTTAATTTTTTTTTTAAGGCAAGGTCTTGCTGTGTTGCGTAGGCTGGATTTGAACTCCTGGGCTCAAGCTATTCTCCTACCTCAGCCTCCTGAGTAGCTGGAACTACAGGTGTGCACCACTGCACCTGGCATAAAACTTGGTTTTAGTGTAGAATCTGAAGCCATGTCTATAAACTTTCATACTCTAGTATATTAAAATCTATGGGATCTGGTATTTCAGACAAGATTGGGCATGTTCAGGGTGGTATGGCCGTAGACTGGATCTGGTATTTCAAATGGATGGTTTACCCATCCATTCGTCATCTGGAAAATATTGGTTCATTGCGTTATGCCAGTCTTTCAAATTTTGACTCATTTTATTATACAATTTTTTAAAAATCACATATAGTAATGTTACCACTGATTTTCATCAGAAAAGTATCTAAGTATTGGGACACTTCACGAGCTAATAGTGGTAGTAGTAGTTTTTGCAAGTTTTCCAAAATTCTAATTTTCACTCAAAAGCTCAGATTTTATCATTGGCAACAAATAATATCAGTGTTGTCCTTGAGGTGACTAGTTCACTTCGATTCATTTTTGAGAAAATGTTTACCAGATACCTAAACCTAAGTAACCATAGTTGTCAGTCATTCTTTGAAGTTAAAAATGGAGTTCTGTTGAAAATAAAAGTAACAATTCAGCTTGCAACTTGGTTGCAGAAGTACTTTTCCTTGAGCACAGGTGTTTTATGCATACTTCCCATTTTATTGACACAGAATATTAAAAAGACTTCTACTTAAGGGTTGCAATTTAACAAAATCCTAATTTTTACTGCTACTTAAGTGAAACTAACATTTTTCTTTTTTACAACAAGTTTTTGGTGTTGAAAAATACTGTGACTTCTAATACATTTTAAAGGTACTGCCTTGATTAATACTAAGGCACCAGCAGTTTTACTCACTATTGCTTTTGTATCATTAGCACAGATGCCAACCCAGGGAATAAAGGACAAATAATGTCTTAGTATTTTTCTTAAAGTAATTTGACATGATGTATCCCTTGAAAGGGTCTCAAAGGACCTCTTGAAGTCTGCAGATCGCACTTAAGGAATGAACTGTTGGTCTACAGATAAATCCTTCATTAAGCCTAATATATGTAAGAAATTATAAGAAGAGAAGCGCCTTTAGATAGGATGTATTATGTAATGCCTCGTAGAGGCTGTTCTTTATATTATTAATCCTAATAAAAACCTCTGGAAAACCTTGAAAGAAGATGTACTAAATTCTTATTTTTGTGTATTTTTATTTTTTGTTGTTGTTAAGATCTATCCTCAGGAGAGACACAGCATAAGAGTTCCTGAATCTGGAGAACATTATGAACTGCATCTTTTGTACTACCTTCAAGAAAACCTTGGATCGCGTATTGCTGCTCTGAAAGTGATATAATTTGACCTGTGTAGAACTGTGGCATACACTGGCTGTTTAACCAAATGAGGAGGTTTAATCAATAGAAAACAAAGAATTGATCATCCCATCTTGGTACCTGCCAAACATCTCCTGAAAGTAAATTTGGTGCCATGCAGGCGTCTACAGCTTATGGATAGTAATCTAATAACTTAACCATACACATACAAAATTGAATGATACATCTTTCTAAGGGACCCAGAAATACAAATACCATGAGAATTACTGAAAGAAATAAGACATTAGCACCATGTATCCAGACTACCCTATTTTCACTTTTAATAGCATTATAAACCTCATGGATTTAATTAGTGTATTTTTACAGTATACTTCTGAGTTTGTTAAAATATGATATTAGTGATTGGTTTGGTTCAATTCCAGAATCTCTGACTAGTTTCAGATTTGATAGCACTTAAATGTAATTGAATAGCTTATGTTTCATTGCTTGGGGTGTATCCAGCATGTTATAAACTAATCACTATTAAACCTAACTTAACCAGTCATTAATGATTTTTCAAGGATAACTTAGTGGCCTCCTAAAGACACTTATTTTGGCTCTGACCAGTTTTTAGCCAATTTAAACTGTATCTAGTATAAATAATTCTCATTTTTCTTTGATGACATGACAGAGTGGGTTTTTCCTTATGCATAAAGGCAAGTAACTGTATATGTAGCATGAATTTAATTAGTCTTATGATATTGATAATTACAGGCAGAAAAATTTGATTAGAGCTTAAATATTTGCAGGCAAGTTTCTTTTTTTCTTTAGGAAAAAGAAAAAGTACACATTCACCTGTATTCTTCAGAAAATTTTAGTGGTGCCAGTTTCCATTCGATATTTCCTTATTAAAATGTTCCAGAGTTTTAGGGAGGTTGAAGTTCTGGAATCACAGTGGGGTGGGGGAGACCAGGGTGTGGGGAATGACAGGGACAGGAGGTGGTGGGGGTTTGCTTAAGAACTAAGCAGAGTAGTTTTAATAAAAAGTCATGAAAAAGTTGGGGAAGTGAAATTTAAACTCCTAGAATTTTAAGGAAACCAGAATTAAGAAATCACTCTGTTGCCATCACAGCTGCAGACTAACATTATTCAGGGGAGGAGAAGTTCCTTAGAGTTGTTTTTGTAATTCTAATTTTTTAAAAAATTTTTTCCTTTTAATTTTAGAAACCTTGAAAATTTAAGCTTTACCCTTTTTAAATTATTTGAACATAATTTAGATACTATGAGCTTAAAATAAAAAGATTTACAGACAACTTCTTTCATAAGCTAATCCCCAGCAAGCTATGGCTCTCTTTTTCAGTGCTTAAAGCCTATATATAAATAGTTTTCTTGAGTGGCCATGACATTTTCTTGGTTTAGTCCTAGCACTTGACTGTGAAGAGAGCTCACAGGCTTTCAGGTGCTAATTGGGATCTGCCTTGAAAGGGGTCTTGGGGTGCTGGATGGGTCATATTGGCACCAGTGGCAAGGAAGGCATCTATGAGTTTGACCCTTTTCATCACAAGCTTCAGTGTTCAGAAAGTTATTGTTACCAATACTTTTAAACAACAAAGAAAAATTGCTGTTTCTTTCTCATCACTACAGAGAGTGGATTTCTCCCATAGTGAGCGCAGCCTCCATTAGTAAGGATGGTGACTGTGCATCAGAGGTGTGGACTTCATCATTTAGGGCCAGATGGGAGGTGGGGAAAGCCCAGAAATGGCAGGGTGACCTGATGGTTCTGTCCTTGGGAAGGAGATTAGATTTTGTTGTTTGTATTTATACTGTATAATAGATATCACACTTTTTCTTATTCACTGTGTATGTATTGATTTTCATGTTTATGGTATTTTCCCATGCCAAAATTTGTTTATATTTTTTCAATGTTAAATTAAATTGATTTGGGTAACTTTTCTTCCCCAGGAAAGTATTTTCCCCCTTGACTTAAGTATTTATCTGACTGTTGAGGGGTTTTCTGGGGGGCTGGGGGAAGAGGACTAATTGGCCTCAAAGAATCTATGATTATATGTGAAGTAGAAATGGTATACAGTAGCTTTTAGACAGCTGCTCATTTGAAACCTTTTACCCATTAAGGCTGTTTCTTCAAAATGGCGTCTCTTATTTTACCAAAACAAACTTAGAAAACCTTATGTACTCTTGAATTCACAGGTGTTTTCCTTTTGCATCTTGCCTTCTCCTTTCCTCCTATCACAAAGGATGCATCTTTTATCACTCCCAGTCACTTAACTGCCATTCTGCTTCCTTAGGGGGAAAAATACCTGACTAAATTATAGAAAGATGGCTTAACTGAATTTCGTTTTTACAGCCAATGTGGAAAACATCACAGTCAATTGAAGCAATCAGAAATCTCACTAAAATTGTTTGTACCCTGACTATAGGTAACAACTTAAAAGGCAAGCATATGTACTAGGTTAAACATCATACTAGGTTTTTACATGCTTGATAAAGGGTATACTTAAACAACCATCAAGAGATATAGTTACTTGAGCATTGTAGAACAGTGGAACTCAAGATCTAAAATTCATCTGAGATGCTTACTGAAGGAAATACAGTTCTGAATCTCACTCTTAGAAATTTAGATTCCATTGATTTGGGTAGAGACCAGGAATGTGCATTTCTAACAAGGTTTTCAGGTGATTCTAAAGGAAGTCATTTTTGAATTAAGGTTTTTCCCTCTATGCCATTTCTGGCTTTTTTTCAAAACCTCACACCAGAGGATGAAGTCGCACTACATGCATTACCTTTTTTTTTTTAAAGAGACAGGGTCTCACTGTGTCACCCAAGCTAGAGTGCAGTGGCGCAATCATAGCTCACTGCAACATCTAACTTCTGGGTGCAAGTGATCTTCCTGCCTCAGCCTCCCAAGTGGCTAGGACTACAGGTGTGCACCACCACTCCTGGCTAGTTTTTTAATTTTTTGTAGAGAGGGGGTCTTGAACTCCTGGGCTGGTCTTGAACTCCTGGGCTGAAGTGATCCTCCCTTCTCAGCCTCCCAAAGTACTGGAATTATAGGTGTGAGCTACCACACCTGGCCTGCATTATCTTTTAAAAGAATGATATACATATTGATGCTTACTTTTTTTCACTACTTTATTTCCTACAGAAGGTATATCCCACCTCTCTGTACTATTGTTCTCTTTAGGTGGAATGATCTGTCATTATTATAGGACCATACATTTTTCAAGTTGGAATAAATATTTGATCTAATACAATGTTATCATTTGTTAGAAGAGCTGCCTGCACGCTAGAGAGAGGAGGAAATATACCCATGGCCACCCAGCCAGTTAGTATTGAGGTGGTACTAGACTCCATCCAGATGTCCTGATTCATAGTAGTTAAATGATATATAGAAAAGGTAAATTTTAAAAGAAGTATTTATTAATATATTCCTATAAAACATTTTAAAGGAAACCACATAAAATGGTTAACATTTTCCATTCTAAAGTAAATGCTAAGCATGCTTATTAATGAAGCAGTACTTCTAATTAGTATATGACATTCTGAAGTTAATTAAAATCATTGCACTAATGTGTCTTCCTTGGTGTAGTGGGGGATTTGAGGATTGGGATAGACAGTAGAGTGCTTGCTTAAGCCTGGGAGCCTGTCTTACAGCTAGTGGATGTATGAAGAGACATGGCCATATCTAAAGTAAAATGTGTAAGGTGAGTATCCATTCCCAGCAGATATAAAGAAATAAGGGAACTTCCCTGACTCCCACCTTCACAACCCCACTCAGCCCCATCTTCCAGCCTCAAAGAGAGAGATATGTTAGTGCAAGGTGCTGAACTGTAGGTCATCATTTCATAAGTCCTTCACAGAGAGAGAAAAAGTAGCGTTTGTATGTTTGTTTTTAAATAACCCAAATACAAACTTATGTTGTATTCAGCAAAATTGAGATTCAGGTCTTTAATTTTAGAACATAAAGTGCCTGCTGTTATAAGCATTGACTTGTATAAAAAGAATTGCATGTCTCACTCCAGTAAGTTTATTGGTTTTCTTATTTTCAGCTACATGGCTTTTAATCATGTAAAGTGAAACATTAGTTTTGTTGCATTTTATTACAGGTTCTTTGTTGCAATAAATCTGCTGCTGAAATTAATTGATTTAAATGTTCCTTTCCCCCTCATTTCCCCATTTGTACAACCTTGCCTTGATTAGTGGCAACTGTGGAGTGATTAATACACATGAACAAGGCCCTGCACTTGCAGTGGAGCAGGGAGACTACAGGGTGAAGGATTACATAGGAGTCTTAGTATAAACACTAACCAAAATGCATCCAAGCCCAATGAGAAATGTACAGAAACTGCTTTGTACCTGTAAGTCAGTGATCCTCAACCTTTTTGGCACCAGGGACTGTTCTCATGGAAGACAATTTTTCCACAGATGGGTAGGGGGAAATGGTTTGGGGAATGATTCAAGCACATTACATTTATTGTGCACTTTTTTCTATTATTATATTGTAATTATACAACTCACCATAGGTTGGGGACCCCCTGCGAAGTGCTTCCCTACAACCAGAGGTTGATACTACAGAGGTAGATGGTGCTTAGAGCCAGTGATTAGCATATCACCCCTGAGCAGCTAGGGGTTTCTAGGAAGGAATGCTACTTCCATTTGCTACTAGTTTCTGCATGCTGCCCAGGAAGTTTTGAGGGAGTTCAGTTAATAACTTACTAGAGGTTTAGGTTTCTTTGACAGTTTTCTGGGGTTTTGAAGCTATATTAGAGTAGGGAGTAGGGGAAGTAGATGAACCTCTTTAAAATTGAGTTTTGTGTGATAATCCTTCCAGAACACACTTAATCTGGGTTCTATAACCCTCTGAAGGTGTATGTAAAATATTGCATGAACAATTAGTGGTGCATTATTCTGGAGAGAAGCTCTTTAGCTTTCTCAGATTTTCTTTTTTTTTTTTTTTGAGACAGAGTCTCTCTCTGTTGTCCATGCTAGAGTGCCGTGGCGTCAGCCTCGCTCACAGCAACCTCAGACTCAGCTCAAGCGATCCTTCTGCCTCAGCTTCCCGAGTAGCTGGGACTACAGGCATGTGCCACCATGCCCGGCTAATTTTGTCTATATATTTTTAGTTAGGCAATTAATTTCCTACGGGGTCTCGCTCTTGCTCAGGCTGGTTTCAAACTCCTGACCTTGAGCGATCCTCCCGCCTCGGCCTCCCAGAGTGCTAGGATTACAGGCATGAGCCACCACGCCCGGGCTCTTTATCAGATTTTCAAAGGGATAACGATCAATAAAAGTTAGGACACAAAAAAATGGAAAGATATTCCATGCTCATGGATTGGAAGAGTCAATATTGTTAAAATGTCCATAATACCCAAAGCAATACAGATTCAGTGCAATCTCCATCAAAATATCAATGACAGAAATTTTTAAAAATCCTAAAATTTATATAGAACCACAAAAGACCCAGAATAGCCAAAGCCATCCTGAGCAGAAAGAACAATACTGGAGGAATCACATTACCTGACTTCAAATTATACTACAGAGCTGTGGTAACCCAAATGGCATGGTACTGGCATAAAAACAGGCACATAGACCAATGGAACAGAATAGAGAACGCAGAAATAAATCCACATATCTACAGTGAACTTGTCTTCAACAGACTTGCCAAGAACATACATTGGGGAAAAGACAGTATCTTCAATAAATGGTGCTGGGAAAACTGGATATCCATATGCAGAAAAATGAAACTAGACTTTTATCTCTTGCCATATGTAAAAATCAAAATGAATTAAAGATTTAAATCTAAGATCTGAAACTATGAAACTACTAAAAGAAAACATTGGGGAAATGATTCAGGATATTGGTCTGGGCAATGACTTCTTGAGTAATACCCCCAAAACACAAGCAACCAAAGCAAAATTGGATAAATGGGATTACATCAAGCTAAAAAGCTTCTACACAGCAAAGGAAACAATCAAGAAAGAGACAACACAGTGGGAGAAAATATTTCCAAACTACCCATCTGACAAGGGATTAATAACTAGAATACATAAAGAGCTCTAACAACTCAAGAGGAAAAAAAAATAATGCTATTAAAAAACAGGCAAAGGATCTGAACAGACATTTCTCAAAAGAAGACATACAAATGCCCAACAGGTATATGAAAAAATGCTCAACATCATTAGTCATCAGAGATGCAAATCAAAACTACAATAAGATTATCTCACCCCAGTTAAAATGGGGTGAGACAGGTCTTGTTGTCTTATCAACAAGACAGGCAATAACGAATGCTAGTAAGGATGTGAAGAAAGAGGAACCCTCATACACTGTTGGTGGGAATGGAAATTAGTGCAACCACTATGGAGATTCCTCAAAAAACTAAAAATAGAACTACCATATAACCCAGCAATCCTGCTAGGTATATTATTGATTGATTGTTTCCTTTGCTGTGTAGAAGCTTTTTTGCTTGATGTAATCCCATTTATCCAGTTTTCCTTTGGTTGCTTTGTGTTTTGGGGGTATTACTCAAGAAGTCCTTGCCCAGACCAATGAGGGAATCCAGTCCAAAAGAAGGGAATCAGTATATTGAAAGATATCTGTACTCCCATGTTTATTATAGCACTATTCACAATAGCCACGATTTGTAATCAACCTAAGTGACCATCGGTGGATGAATGGATAAAGAAATTGTGGTCCATAATATGCAATGGAATATTATATAGCCATAAAAAGAATGAAATCCTGCCATTTGCAACAACATGGATGGAACTGGAGGAATATTAAGTGAAATAAGCCAAGCACAGAAAGACAAATCTCGCATGTTCTCACTCATATGTCGGAGCTAAATATTAAAATAATTGATCTCATGGGGACAGTAGAATGATGGTTACTGGAGGCTGGTAAGGGTAGTGGGGATGGTTGATGGGTGCCAAAATACAATTAGACAGAATGAACAGTACTTGGTAGCATAACAAAGTGACTATAATCAACGAGTTAGGGTATACTTTAAAATAACTAAAAGAGTGGAATTGGAATGTTCCTAACACAAAGAAATGATAAATGCCTGAGGCGATGGATACCCCAATTACCCTGATTTGATTAATTCACATTGTATGCCTATCCCAAAACATCACATGTACCCTATAAATATATATAACTATTATGTACCCATATAAAGTTTTTTTAAAGTTAACCAAAACTGTATTAAGGTCTTAAACTTTTATTATGTATACAAAAATTATTAGGAATAAAGATGATCTTTAAGCAAGGTAATGCTATAGACCAGTACTTCCTAACCTTGTGACACAAAGACATTTGTGTAACACTCTGGGATAAACTGAGGCACACTAGGATAATCTGTTGAGGCTGCTTGTAGCCAGAAGTGACTGGCCAGGCCCACCTCAACTCTAAAGAGATGAGTATCTCAGCATACATATAATCTATTTATGGCACTATGGTTGGGAAACTTTTATAGACTACCTTGGTCTCTTTAAGCCTGGACTTATTGCTAATCAAACATCAGCTTTCACCCTAGCCATAAGCATCCTGCATACTGTGACGGAGGTGCAGACTTCCAGTGGCTGTAGCACTCCAGTGCCCCAGAATCGTATCAGAGTAAGTGCTGTGGCCTTGAAGCCTTTCGACTTCCCTTTGGCCTAAGGGAAAGGCCCTCACCCTCACCCACTCACCCTCACCTCCCTCACCCACTCAGTGGACATGAGGAGGCAGTGATTGATCCCTTTGTGCTTCTGTAGGGAGCAGAGTTGAAATCGCTGCAGTATGGGAATCTTATAACCAGAGGATAATTTTATTTTAGGTTTGGTGTGGTTTGGGGAATTACCAGGATTTAAGTGTTCATCAGCCTGGTTCTGTCCACAGATCTGGTGCCCTGACCCTGTCACCCTGGAAGAGGTTGCGCTCCCATTGAAATGGATTAGAGGAGTTTCAGCTCCAATTCAGGCAGTGAGATTGTTGAGTTTGCTATTTGCTCCTTACTCCTTACTGAAAGATGCTTTCTCTAAATTGGCGTCCAGGCTTGAGTTCTTGAAATAGAAGTTTGGGGAAGCAATTAGCCTGGATAGTTGTCCCTAGCCAGCTCCAGGAATTCCCCTCATCTTCATTGGAAAATCACCCTGCATAAGTAGCATAGTTTATTTTAACATTCTACTCACAGGTGACAATTCTTTGCAGGAAGGTCCTCTGGCTAGGATAGTGTGGAAACCACGGCTCCTCTGTAAAATGAATCCTCTGTGTGGGCTTAGTTCCTGCACACATACATGGTCATAGTTGCATCCCCAAGCACGCCTGTGAAAACTGCTGTCTACTTCAGCTGAGCACTTGTGTTGCCTTGCCAGTTCATTGCTTTGAGCTGTCTCAACTGTCTCTTCCTCTTCTTTTCTGTTGCTGCTCCTGTCCCAGTAGTCTAAGTCTTACGATCTCATGGTAGTAACTGCAGCAGCTCTTTACCTAGCCTGAGTTTGGAGTGAAGAATAGAGTTCCAACTGACTTCAAAGAAACGGTTCTCAACTTTCATTCAGCAAATATTTAGCAACATTCATGTGCCAGACCTGTGCCATGAGAAAACAAAGCTGAAGAGGACACGGCCTTTGCCTTCAGTAGGCTCTCAGGACCAACTTCACCTCCCACCCCCCAAGCACACCCAAAGGACACTGCCATTTCTTAAAAGGCAAGCTAATCTCTCCTGCTCAACTTTGAGTGGCATTCCAGTCCCTAATCAAATCCAAGTTCTGTCTGACATTCAAGGCCCTGTATTACCTGATCTGTCCTCACTTTCCTTTACCTCCACATTTGCCCAGGTCTTTACTCACCTACGACATCCTGAAGATTTCCTCTTTCAGGCCTTTTTGTTATGACAAAGGGCCTGTTCGTCGTCTGTGGCAAACGTATCTTGCTCTTGCTCTATAAACGTATATCCTGCTCTTGCTCTGTAAACCTATTTTGCCCTTCCTCAATAAACTTCGTTTCACACTTGCCTGGCAAGGAACAACAAAAAAAAGATTTCCTCTTTCAATTATTATAACACACACTTATAAGTCAGAACCACATTCCTCTTGGTACCTCTGCAGAGCTTTTCTGGGACTTGCCACCTGAGAGAGGTGGCATGGCAGAATGGTACCAACATTGGCCTTGGAGCCTGGCTTCCACCCTTGCCTCTGCTGCTTGCTAGGTTTATAGGCTTGGGCATGTTTACATAACATTCTGACCCTCAGTTTTCTTAGGTGTGAGATAGAAATAATAACAGAACCTTCCTCAATGGATTATTGTGCTGATTAGATTAGTTAATATCCATAAAGCACTTGGTAGCTGATGCACTGTAAAAGATCAGTAAAGGTCATCTTGGGTTTAACGTTTAATTTTATACCATACTGTTTGCTACTGGTTTTATTTCTCCGGTTGGTTCACAGACTCTTAAAGTAGGCACTCTTACACTCGTTTTATCCTCCCCATAATACATACTAGAGTCAGATATGTAGGAATCGCTTATGAGATACTTGAGTACCAAAAATTTCCCACATAAAATATATCTGACTTCCCCCATTTAGGGTTGTCTGATTGATAAGCTATAGGTTCCTAAGCACCTGTCTACCAATTCATTCGTAAGACTACAAAAGAAACCAAATTCTCCCCTAACTTAAGCTTTTAGAACTCCTTCTTTAAAATGTCATTAGAATTTTTATTCTTTATCCTCCACTGAGGCTTTAGGTTGGGAGGAGTTTGCTTCTCAACCCCGGGTGCTATTAAAGTTGCCCTGGGAGCTTTTAAAAACACTGATGTCTGAGTCCCTCCCAGGATCAATTAATTATATCAGAACAGGGAGGGGAGGTCCTGCCATCTTTTAATTTTTTAAAATAAGTTCCCCAAACAGAGTAAGGAGTCTCTAAGGTAAAGGAATGGAAGTTTTTATTCACAGAATGTTAGAGCCAGAACAGATTCTTAGAAATCATCTGATCTACTGCTTTACTTTGCAGATGAAAAGCTGATGCCAAGTGAGGAAGTGATTACACTGTAGTCATCCCAGCTCTTAGAGAGTCCATACTTAAGCCCAGGTCTTCTAGCTTTGTCTCTGCTTTCCAGAGCAATGTGTTCCCAAACCAGACCTCGGCAGAGGAACTTGCCAAAGTGAGGGTGCCAAGGCTGTTGCCAGGGTGGCCTCAGTAGAGGTGGAGGGAGTAGAGGAGACCACAGGTTCCAGATCCCCAATCCTTATTTCATCTGTAGCAGCTTAGCTTTTTACTCATGTATAATTGGGGAAAACATGTTCTGTAGCTTAAAAGAAGAGGTCAAAAATCAATGATGCTTCCCCTCATTTTACAGATGAGGAAACTGAGGCCCAGAGAGAACTGCAACGCTACATAGCTGTCAAGTGACAGAGCTGGTGCCAGAAATTAACTCCCTGAGGTATAAGGAGGTAAAGTGATTTCCCCAAAGATACACAACTAGTTGGTAGCTGAACAGGGATACCTGAATGCAGTCTCTAGGACTCTCAATCTAGAACTCCTACAAATTTCCTAAAATCTAAGAAGTTCATCATTTGTAAGACCTTAATATTAGAAACATCAAAATGTGAATTAAGAATGTATCCTGGCAGGGAGCTATAGCTCAAGCCTGTAATCCAAGCACTTTGGGAGATCAAGGCAAGAGGATTGCTTGAGGTTAGTTCGAGATCAGACTGGGCGATATAGCCAGACCCCGTCTCTACAAAAAAATTTAAAAATTAGCTGGGTGTGGTAGCATGCACCTACAGTCCTAGCTACTGGGGAGGCTGAGGCAGGAGGATCACTTGAGCCTACAAGTTTGAAACTGCAGTGAGCTATGACTGCATCACTGCACTCCAGTCTGGGTAACAGAGCAAGACCCTGTCTCTTAAAAAAATTAAGTATCCTAGAATCAAGGAAATATGGTATTATTTGCCTGAAATCCGAGTTCCTTCAGGAACTGAGCTCATGCTAAGTGCAAAAAGCATGTACTGGTTGGGTCTTGGGTGTGAATCTCCCTGAACTTGCCCAGAGAAAGAAGGGAAACATGGGAAAGAGAAGGGAATTTGGAATCTGATAGAGTTGCATTCAGTTCCAGAAGTTGTGATTTTGAGCAACCGCTCTGCTTCTCTAACCCTGGCTTTCTGGACTCTTAAGATGGTGTTCTAATACCTTCATAGAGTTGCTGTGAGGCCAAAGTGCCCGGCATGGGATGGGTGCTTGAAAGTGATGCATGAAGGTGAAGTTAGCACCCCTGTTGTTGATCTGACCCCATTCCCTCCAGGGCTGCCAGTGAGAGCAGTCGGCTCTCCAGGGCCTGCGCTGTCAGGCCCAAGCCCTGGGGAAAAGATAGATGCTGGGAGAGGAGAGGAAGGTGACTCATCCCTAGGGACCTTGGGAGAACAGCAGGTTCTGAACCGTGAGCAACGGTGGGTACAGAAGCCTCCCATGGAGGTCACTGGACTCTGCCTTGGCCTCAGATACTTTTCACCTGCCTGACCCAGGGGCTGACCTTCGGTATTACGCATTACTTTGGATGAAGGCCTCATTAACCGTACGCCCCTTGTTAGGGATAACATGTTTTACCTGTGAGCCAGGTGACACAACTCACTCTGAATACCAACTGCTAACATCTGCGTGGTGAGTGCCCCACCACTTACGGAATATTTCCTTACGACATCATATTCATTATGATCTTCACAATAAAATGGGGATATCAGTTAGGCATATTATTTTTCCCAGCACTTTTTTTCAGAGAAAGAAAATAGAGCTCTGAGAGGTTGTATGGCTTGCCCAAGGTCACAGTGCAGAAGTGGAATGCTGACCCTGGTTTCACCCGCCCATCAGCAAGCAAGATGAACTGAGCAGCTACCATGGGTCTGACTCATGCTGAGAGATCCAGGGATCTGGGAAATGTCAGAGGAGCCAGGCACATTCTCTGCTCTCAAAGGGCTCCCAATCCAGAAGTGGAGATGGACATGTACATAAAAGAGGGTCAGTTCAAAGAGAGATGTGCTGAGTCCTGTCTGCACCCCAAGAGGCAGAGCAGGACAACAATTAGGAGTGGGGGCTTTGATCCAGAGAGCCTGCCATCCTGTCTCCCACGGATCTACTACCTACTGTGTGACCTTGGGCAAGTGACTTAACCTCTCTGTGCTTCAGTTTCTTCTTCTATAGCATAGAGCTAATGATCGTACTACTTCATGGAGTTGCTGTGAGCTTTGATATGAGAAAACACATGCGAAGCTCCTAGTGCCTGGCACATACCACTCAAACATGAGCTATTAGTTCTCTGGGCAGTAGAAAAGAGGAAGGTCAGGGAAGCTGCTCAAAGGAGGGGGCATTTGGATTGGGCACTAAAGTACAAGTCTCCCCAGATGGGAGGAAGTCATTCCAGGCAAAGAGAATACACATGGACATGAAGGGACAAGGTGGGGGTGGGGCGCTGGCACACTGGGAACAGGTGATGGGGGAATGGTAGGAAAAAGTGGGAGTGCCAGGGATGGAGTGCGAAGGCCCTGAATGACGGGAGGTAGGGAGGTTGTGCATCCGCCTCCAGCTCTTTTGCTTGCTTCACCTCAACAGGATTACTTTGAGAGACCAGAGGATGGGATAGATGTGCTTTGGTGGGGAAAGGGATAAGGAAAAGAGTTGTTGGATAGAACAGGCTTAAGGGGAGGACCCTGGTCCCCAGAAGCTGTGGGAGGACACACCGTCTCCAGCAGTTGGGGGGGCAGCTTCCGAAGAAGGGTGGACAATGTGACCAGTGTCACCTGCCTTTCAGTTCTGCTGAAGACAGTGCTTCCATCCTGCCATGATCAGTGTGTCCAGCTGTAGGCAGAGCATCCAGGACCCCGAGAGAGAGCAGGTTTCAGCCCATTGTGCTGGATGTGCAGGGGCCCTCATAAAGGGAGACCAAAGAGGAGTCATCTGAATCCCAGTCTTGCTGGGGCAGGGTGCCTTGTGCAGAGGTGGGTGCTCAGGAGCGGTGGTTCCTGGTAGCAACTAGCCGTTGATGGGAGTAGGGCAAATGGAACAGTGTCTTCCTAGAGAGTTGAGGAGGAAGGGTGGTTTAGGGCAGGAGGGCATCTACCTGAACCATACAGAGGCCTGTATCTTCTTTTTAAAATTTTTTTTTAGGCTGGGCATGGTGGCTCACGCCTATAATCCTGGCACTTTGGAAGGCCCAAGTGAGAGGATCACTTGAGCCCAGGAGTTCAAGACCAGCCTGAGAAACATAGCAAGACCTCCTCTCCACAAAAAAAAAAAAATTTTAATTTTAAAAAGTTTTAATTTTGTAATTGTTACACAAGTACATAGATAGCTTAGAGTCAAATTCTATAGCAAATCTCCAGATAACATGTTTGTATTGTTAGTGTGTGGTTTTTTCAGTTTTCATGTATTATCTAGTGGTGTCCCACTGTGAATGATTAGAATTTAGCTGTTTTTCCTCCCATTTCTGCCAAACACCCACATACTTCCCATCCCCCTCATTCTTTCAATATAGTTTTACTGTAATTTTACTTAAATAATATTCAATATTTACATCATTATGACTATGTAAATGTATTCAGAGACAAATCCATGTAATAAACTTTGAATTCACTTTCATTCAAGGAGAACTTTTCATTTTACATAATCTCTTTTTAGTTTATATACTTATTACTAATTCAATCCCAAACTCTTCAACTTTTCCATTGATTTATCTATTTTAATTGCTAGTATTTCCAATGTATTTCCACAATATAT
>VBSM01002959.1:7470763-7495129 GCA_008086735.1 Cheirogaleus medius | reverse complement strand
TGGTACTGGTTTAGCTGCATAAAATTCAACAGTGAGCCTAGCAAAGATCCCTGTCCCCATGAAGCCCACATTGCAGTTGGAGGGTAAGGGAAGAGACCAAAAATAAAATAAGTAAAGTGTAGAGCATGTTAGAAAGTGGTAAGGGTTAAGGACCAGCACAGAGCAGGGGAGGGGGATAGGGAGAGTGAAGGGAGTTGGGAGGAAGCCTTCACAGTTATCCTGTATGGGGCAACAGAGCTCGGAGCTTGCACTGGCTGGGCAAAGGTCTTAAGGCCAGAGGGGAGGGGGCTGCCAGGATCAAATTACAGCAAAGAGGATGGTGTGGTTGGAGAGGTGGTAAGCAAAGGGGATGGTGTAGAAGGGGAAGTCAGAGAGGTAAAGCAAGCCTTCAGATTACATTGGCCTTGTGGGTCATAATAAGGACTTTGGTTTCTGCTCTGAGATGGGGGCCAAGGGTGAGTTTCAAGCACAGAAGTGACATGATCTCGTTTTAACAGGATCATTCTGGCTGATGTATTGAGAAAAAGACTAAAGGGGGACAAGGACAGAAAAAAGAGATCAGTGAGGAGGCCACTGCAACAATCCAGGTGAGAGGTCATGGCTCTTGGACCAAGGTGGTAGTGAGGAGGTGGAGAGTGAAAGATTTGAAAGTGAAGAGTAGAGGGTGACTCTACATTGGCCGGAGCAACAGGAAGAATGGAGCGGCTAGCAACTAAGATGGGGAAGACGGTGGGAGCAGAGGGATTGATAGAAAAGATCAGGATAAGTGTGCCTATTCAACAGCTAAGGGAACTGTTGAATAGATAACCAACCAGGTCTGGGGTTCAGGAAAGATGGTCCAGGCTGAAGGTATAAATTTGGGCATCATCAGCATAAAGATGCTCTTTAAAGCCTTGAGGACCAGATGAGATCACTAAGAGAAGCAAGTATTTCGAGGAAAAGGAAGTGATTCAATCAGTCAGATGCTGCTGATGGGTCAAGCAAAGATACAGCCTGGCAACGAATGAATAAACGCTAGGCTTTGTTAGATCTACGAAGTACAGGTGATTGTTAAGGGTTCACTGGCAACACTGGGTGCAGAAACACAATGGCACAGGGTATGGAAGAACTATGGCATCTTGTTGGTGTTGGAAGGGACAGTAAATAGGTCATTTAATCTGCACTCCTCTCCCTACCCTAGCGTGACAACTGAATCTCTAGAACAAGAAATATTTGTGGGATACTGAGGCAGTCTGGCTAGGTCAGATAGAGAAGGTACAGTTGAAGAATGAGAGAAAGGGTAATTCAGTAAATGCTGGATCTGCCATTTCTGGAACATTCCTGTACAGGGCCTCTGCAGACAGTGTTTCTTCTACCACCCCATCTGGTTCTACCCTCCTTAAATGGTCAAAACCCAGGTTAAATATCCATACGAGCAACAGTTCTGTGAAGCAGAGGCAGAGTGAGGGAGTGGAGATGACCTTCTGAAGCTGGAAAACCCAGGTTCAGGTCCCGCATATGATGCTCCCTAGCCTCCCTTTCTTAGGCCAATCCCTTCACTGCCTCCAGCCTCAGTTTCCCCATGTGTAAAATGGGAGCAATGAAATCTTCCGTGTCCCTCCCAGGACTGCAGTGAGGTCTGAATATAGTAGTGTTTGGAGTAGAATAAATGCCCTGCCTGGATTGCTTACTGCGGGAGCAGGGCAAGGAGGCCAAGAGAAGCCCTCAGCTTGGAATGGAAATGGGCTGAGGAGGGAACTCTCACGTCCTCAGTGGGTCGGCTGGTGCAGCCTGCGGAGAAGCTAACCAGGATTCAGCCCAGGACCTGGGCGGGAATGCACTGGGCTCTGGTGGCAAGAGGTGCCGCCCAGATAGAGACCGAGGCCCTGACTCTGCCCGCACTGAGCCCCGAGCAGAGATGGAGCAGACCCTGAGGCAGCGACAGGGAAAAGAAATGGAGACACCGAGGCAGAGAGATCAGGAGACTTCCAGACAGGGGACTCAGAGCCAAACAGACCCAGAAACAAGCGGCCCGAAAGGGCCCCGAGGCGACCCGGAGAGGGCGAGGCGCGGGGCGCAGACCCGGCAGCGCAGAGCACCCGAGGCGTGGGGTCGCGGCGCGCGGGTGCGGGAGTCGGTCCCGGCGGGGCCCAGGCGGCCGCACTCGCCGGGCGCCCCCGCCCGGGCTGCGCGCCCAAGATGGCGTTGGAGGGGCGGGCGAGGCGGCGGCCCCGGCCCCCGCGCCGGCCCCAGCTCGAGCCCGGGCCCCCGAGGCCGCGCCCCCGCCCGCGACGCTGCGCCTCCCCGGGCCACTGACGCCCGGCGCGCCCTCCCCCCGCGGCGGCGGCCGAGGCGCGGGAGGCAGCGGCGGCGGCGGCCGAGCCCGGCCCCATGGCGCGGGGGGACGCTCGCCGCGGCCGCGGGCTCATCGCGCTGACCTTCTGCCTGGTGGCCGCGCGCGGTAAGGGCGGGCGCCGCGGCGGTGGCGGGAGCGCTGCGGGTGTCGGTGCGTCGGCGCCCGGGGCTGCGGGGCCGGCGTCGTGGCTGGTCGCGAGTGAGCGCGGGGCTGCGGGGCGCGGGCTGCGCGTCCTTGTGCCTGCGGTGCCTGCGCGTGGGGGTCTGGGAGCTGCGGTCGGGGGGCGTTCACGGCGCGTGCTTGTCCACAGGGGGTGTGTGTCCTGGGTTTGCAGAGTCTGGAGTCGGTGTGTGTGTGTTGGGTGTGCTCCTGCGGGCGTTACGTGTCCGCAGTGCGTGCCACGGTCGCGGCGTGGCATCGGCGGGGCGGGTGGCCGCGGTGTTGGTGGCTTTCGCAGGGCGGGCTCTGCCTTGCCCGCGCGTGTCTCGGGTTGAGAGTATGTGTGAAAGAGGAGCGTGCTGGGGGAGTGTGTCTGCCCCTCCACTTGTGTCCGGTGCGGGTGTAATTGTGTTTATGGGGCTTAGCTAATATTTGGCCTTGGCTTTTGGGGAGTGTCCTTGCCCGTGGTGGGGGGACAGAGCAGTAGATTCCGGTTTGACTGGGGGTGGTGGTGATAAAACAACACTCAACTTTGCCCAGTGGGTGTGGTCTCTGGGGCCGGTTGGGGCGGCGGCGTGGGGGGATGTGTTGCTCCCCCAAAACCATGGCCCGCAGTGGACTGGGGGAGGGGGCAGGAAACCAGTTGCTTTCGTGGACATGTCCAACACTCGCTCCCAGGATGGGACGCGTGTCACTCCTGACCCACCCCGCAGGAGCCGACCAGGGAAGCGTGGACGAGGTCAGCAAGGCCTCGTCCAGTCCTGCACCTTAGTGCAGAGTGGGTACAAGGGTAAGAGAGTCAGAGTTGTCCAAGCTGGAGAAAGGGCTGGGGAGGGATGACAGAGTTCCCAGGTGTGTGTGTTTAGGGCTCCTTCTTCCACCCCCAGCCCTGTCGCTTTCTGTCCCGCGTTGGGGGGCGGCCCTTGGGGAGGGTAGGTGGTAGGGCTGGGAGGGGGATGGGCTGCCCGCTTTGTTCGCCTACCGCCTTCCCTGCCGAGGGGGGAGCTGAGGATGTGTCCGGGGAGAGTCGGGGAGGGACTTGGAGGTGGGGGTGGGGAGGGGGATTTCTCTCCAGCTGCTGCGGCTTTCCAGAGGGACTCTGCCAGGCCACGTGGGAGGGAGGCGGGGAGGGCGGCGGGGGAAGGAGCCTCCGCCTGGCCAGCCCCAGGCCCATCTCCAGGAAAACCAAACAGCGGGTGGGAAAGTGCCGGGAACTGCTCGGACCCCTTCTCTCCCTACAAAGACACGCCCCTTTCCAGCCCCAGTCGGGGACTAGGCTGGAGGCCACTGAGGGGCTGGATCTGGGCCGCTGGGCTGGGGGAGCTGGGGCCCGGGGTTGTCAGGTGAAAGGGGCGGGGAAGTGTCAGAGAGGCGTCTGTCCTCTCAGAGCCCAGGGGATTAAGGAATAGTTGTACCCCAACCCCCTTCCACTCCAACAGCTCCAGGAACAAGCTCAGGGTCACCCAGCAAAGCGGAATCAGGGCTGGGAACCGCACCCTTGCATTACCGAATGCCGTTGGGGCCTCCGGCAAGGGGCTCTGCTTCCCTACTTTGGAGACCTGGCCTATCCCTGCTCCCGAGCGCACCAGGCAGGGGAGGGCCCGCGTGGAGTCGGGGTACCTCTTGGCTGCAGTGTGAATAGCCGCAGCTACTACTCTGCTTGCTCTGGTCACCCCTCCTTTGAGTCTGCAAAGCTCAGCAGGCCTGGGGACACTCCAATAGAGTTATGACTAGCCAACCCTGATCTGTACGGAGGTCATTCATTCAATCAACAAAAATTTACTGAGCACTTTTTATGGGCTAGCATGTGCTTGGTGCCAAGAATATGGTAAATAAGGAGGCAGACTTGGTCCCTGCCAGGAGCAGAGCTTCCCTCTGGTGGTGGGGGTGCTGGTACAATGATGTGGGAAATGCAATGAGGGGGTTCTTAAGCCAGTCTAGGAAGGTCAAGAAAGGCTTTCTGGAGAAAGTGATGAATAATAGGGCTAAATGTGGAGGGAGTGTTAGCCTTGTGGAAGGAGAATGATAATGAAGAAAATTGTCTGGGGAGAACAGCATGTGCAAATGCTCGGAGGTGATTTAGTTTAGATCATTGAATAAAACTAAATCTGGCTGGAGTTTAGGGTACAAGGAGTGGGTGTGGGGCCCGTGGGGAAAGGATGGAACAGGGGTCAGGGCATATCAAGGGAGGAGGCTGAAGAGGAGCCCAGACCTGGCTCATGAAGGGCTCTGTAAGCCCAGCCGAGGTTTCTGGCCTGAGCATCCCAGTGAGCCCTTGGCAGGTCTTAATATCAGCTTTGCATCATCTCACTCTGTCTAGTGTGGAGAATCGATTGGGTGGGGCTGGAGGCAGGAAGCTCCAGCTCCTTGGAAGGCCGTTGTAGTAATCTGGAAAAGAGGATGGTAGCAACCTTGGTGGCAGTTGAGGTGGCCAGAGTGGCTGGATTGCAGAGATATTAAGGAAATAAAATCAGTAGGACTTGAGGATCGAGTTTGTAGGGAGAGGAAAGTAAAAAATAATAGACTTCTCAGTAACCTCAACATAGGGCAGACTGAAAGGCTGGTATTGGGGTTAGGGTGATGCCAATGCCTGCCCGTCTCCTTCCCAACACTGCTGTTGAGTCAGGGACTGAGGACCTGGGACTCATAGGAATGGGACTCCTGTCTGAGGGCAGTGGTGGAAAGCTGAGCTGTTTTCACCACCTGCAAGAAAGTGGGGCTCTCCCTTCCACCCAAGTCAGAATTTGGAGGATGGGGTACCTAGAGGTCAGTAATAGGAGGGCTCTGAGAACATGAGAGCTTTCTCCTCACTTGGGAGCCCCCTCCCTATCCCTTTCTCAGCTCAGAGGCCATCTCGGTCATTTGGGGTGGCCCTCTCTGACCCCATCTTGGAGGTTACGAATGAGGTTAGACATTGGGAGTTTCTCTTAATAGTGAATCTTATCTGGAAGTTATTTATTTATTTTTAGAGACAGGGTTTTGCTCAGTCTGGAGTGCAGTGATCCGATCACAGCTCACTGCAGCCTTGAACTCCTGGGCTCAAGTGATTCCCCCACCTCAGCCTCCCAAAGTGCTGGGATTACAGGCATGAGCCACTGCACCCAGCCTAGAAGTTATTTAAACCTTCACTGATCCTGTATGTACTTTCATAATTAATCACACATTTATATAAATTAGCATTTCCTTTCTTTTCTCATTAAGGTATCTCTTTCAAGTTAAGCAAGCGATCACACAATTAGAGCGTCATCGAATGTCAGCACTGAAAGGAACTTAGAAGTAATTTTAGCATGAGTCTGCTTTATAGATGAGAAAACTGAATGACTTCCCAAAGTTGCACGATTAGAGACTGAAAGGGGGCTAGAACCAGTCTCCTGGCTCTTGGTCACTGTGCTGCGAGGGTAGAGCAGCCACCCTTTCCAGGGATTCGGCACATACATACCCAAGTTCACCCTCTCTGCACTCCTTCCCACCATTCTTTTGAAGAGATGGAAAATCCCAGCTCATGAGTAGTTATCAGCTTTGGGCCTTCCCCCCACCAGTAGGTCTCTCTGGGCTCTGTGATCCACCCTCCCACCTACCCACCACCCGCCTCTTGTTCCCTCCAGTGTCTCTGTGGTTCAGCAACCAGACCTGACACAGAACTCCAGATGCAGAACAGATGTCATTGCCAGGCAGGCGTTGGGGCTCCCAGGTCCCAGTGGGGGAGCAGGTAGGAAGTGTGGCTCTGAGGGAGAGGACCTCAGCCTGGTCAGAAGGGGATGATGGGAGCTGGGTGGGCCTTGGAGGAAAACCAGAGAGGATGTTCTGGGGCTCTGACATGCAGAGCAATTGAATCCTGTTTTCTGGGCCAGCCAGGCTGCCAGCTACTACTGCCTCACTGCTGAGGCCGAGGCATCCTCTGGATTTGGGGGGCTTTGGATCTGGATTTGAGGTCACTGGATCAGGGAAACTGAGGGTCAGTAAGCTCTCTCTCAGGTGCAGACCCAAGACTCCTGGATGGTTCAACAAGGGGCCCACTACTTTGTTACATAGTTTGGAGGACAGAGCTCTGACAAGTGAGCAGAGCGTACAGGGAGGCACAGGCGGGCTCAGGAGGAAGGTATTGTTAACCATGTGTGAGCCATACAGCAGGAGAACAGCAGGGTGGGTGTCTGCTAGGTGCCACCCAGTATGCTCGGCAGTTTCCACATGAATTATTCACATCTTCCCCAGCCCAGAAGGGAGTTACTGTACAAAGGGAATTCCCTTTTCCAGATAAGGGAACTGAGGCTTGGAAAAGCTTAAGGGGCTCTCTGTGTGTTATCTTTTTTCGTGTCTCCATATGTTCACTTATCCATCCAAGGAATATTTATGGAGTACCTACTGTGTGACAGGCACTGTTCTAGGTCCTGAGGGTTTAGAAAGCTGACTAGGACATGATCCCAAGAGTTTGTTGCCTAGTTGGAAAGAAAGGCAAGTAAAAAATCTCGAGTGAGGCCAGGCGCGGTGGCTCACGCTTGTAATCCTAGCACTCTGGAAGGCCGAGGCGGGAGGATCGCTCAAGGTCAGGAGTTCGAGATCACCCTGAGCAAAAGCAAGACCCCATCTCTACTAAAAAAAAAAAAAAAATAGAAAGCAATTATTTGGACAGCTAAAAATATATAGAAAAGATTAGCCGGGCATGGTGGTGCATGCCTGTAGTCCCAGCTACTCGGGAGGCTGAGGCAGGAGGATTGCTTGAGTCGAGGAGTTGAGGTTGCTGTGAGTTAGGCTGATGCCATGGCACTCTAGCCCGGGCAACAGAGTGAGACCCTGTCTCAAAAAAAAAAAATCTCGAGTGATAACTGCAAAGATCAAGGTGCACAAGGTCCTATGGGGCAGAAAAAGGAGAGGTGTCCAAATCAGATGGGGATGGCACAGCTATTTTAGGGACAGGCAGCAGCACCACCAACTCGTGGAGCAGTGATGTGTTTTCAAAAGACCTGGACATGGTCTGGTATGTATGTGGGGGTAGAAGGTCTTAGGGGAAGAGGAGATAGGCAGGTCAAGCTGAGTGTGGCTTTGCTGTCACAGTGGCTGAGGCTGAGGCTGAGGCTGAGCCTCTCCCCTCCAGATTGCAGATTAAGGGAGAGCTGGGGCCTTCCTTGCATCCCCGGCAACCATCCCAGCTCCCCTTCCAGCTGTTGGTGGGAGGGGTTTAGTGTGTAGTAAGGGTGGCCAAGGTGGGGGCAGAGAAGGAGTTTCTGGGAGACACTGACTTGTGTTCCCTGGGAAAGGAGAGTAGCGATGGTGTCACGGAAAACTGCCTCTAGACCGAAAGCAAGTGGTAAATCTGCTGGGCCCTGAAATTCAGGGTTGAGGTGGCATTGATGTCTGTGGCAAATTCTTGGCTTAATGAAGGCGACATCTTGGCCTCATTCCCCTCCCCCAGCTACACGCCTCTTTCCTGAGAGTTCACTGAAGAATGGAACCGGCTCCTCCTACCAGGCCCTGCTAATCCCAGGAAGCAGCATTGAGCCAGCCCTGGGGCTCAGCAGTGAATCTCCTTTCTGTCTGGGTTCTAATTGGCCTCATAAAATCTAATTTATCCTGTAATTGGGTAAAATAATCTGTCAGAAAAAGGAGATTGAGCGATGGCCCCAGGGTTCCCAAATGCAGAGGCTTGGTGTCTCTGGCAAGATCTCACTGAGGAGACTGAGGGGGAGGGCTTGTGGGACAGGGCGGCCCCCTCCAGGCAGAAAGCTGGCGGCAGCAAGTGTCCACTGGGCACCTGCGATGTGTCCACTCCAGTCCTGAGAGAGATGGCTAAACATGCTCATGGGAGGGGCCCCGGGGGTCAGCCATGGCCGTGGGCTGGGGGTGGCAGGAAAGGGGTAGCCACGAAGCCACTGGACAAACAAGGCCCGCTCCCCAGAGCATCGCATTTACGGAAAGATTTGGTGGCGTAGGAACCGCACTCATTAAAACAAGCGTTACTGTGTCACGGAGCAGAATGCAAAATGAGCCAGAGGTTTAAAAATCGAAACATTGCAGGCAGTTAGCAAACCCTGTACATATGTTCTGTGCTACTGAGAGAATTTTGGTGAAAATGTTTGAGAAGTTTGGAAACTCCCCATTGTAAGACTGGGAGACTGAAGCTGAAAGGAAGAAAGTTGGTGACCCAAGGTTGTGCAACAAATGACTGGATCCATGAAGACCCTGACTCTGCAGCCAAAGCCTGTCCCACCACGTCCCATTGTGTGTCTAGGCAAGAGGAAGGATGAGTAAGGGACCTCCAAGTGGCTTTTGATGTGAGATTTAGGGAAAACTTCAGCTGGGGAAGGCAGGGGCAGCCTCATGGAGAGGCTGGTGTCTGAGCAGAGTCCCTAACGATGCATGTCCTCTGCACAGAAGTCAGGTCAGGCATTGAGGCAGAGAGAATCCTCTTGTTCAGAGGCAATTGTTCCTCAATGCTGGTTTCATCCCCCAAAAGCCAAAGAAGGGCAGTTTTCCTAGACTCTGTCTCCCAGAGAGATGAGACCCCGCCCTGGGTCTCAGTTTCCCCATCTGTAGAATGAGGATTCTCAGACTTCACAGACATTTCCACTAACATGAGTTGTCCTGAGCTCCCAGCACAGCACTGTTGCCCTCGGAGGGGACTCCCTGTTCTCTCTGCATCAATGTCCTTGTAGGTTTCCCTGTTCTTGCGTTGCTGGGCTCCTCCGAGTTGGGGAAGCCAGACATCTGCTGATCCATGAATATTCAGGAAGGGAATTGGAACCTCCTCTGGGCTCCCCAGCCAGCCGCCAGCCCCTCTGGCTGCAGTCCTGCCTGCCTGAGCCCAGGCTGCTGACATACCCAGCAGCTGCTCGGGCCCCAACTGTTCACATTGTTTGTTCAGCGCAGCAGGGGATTTTCCAAGCCCTGGACATGCTTAGGGGGCAGGGAGGCTGCTGGAGGGCTCAGGGATTCGTGTCCTGTGGGGCTTTTCTCCCCTGAAACCCAAACCCCTTGCTTAGTGGCTAGAATGGGCATTTGGAAGTTGCTGGGGCTGAGAGCCCGGGCTTGCCTTCCTTTCGCCCTGTGGTTGAGGCAGGGAATAGAGGGCCTTAGCGATAGAAGGGACTGGGTGATAAGAACAAGTAGCATTTGCACAGCCTTTACAGTTCATGAAGTGCCGCGAAAGATTGAGCTCCCATTCCTTGAGCCATGACCGTTAGGCTCTAGGCTGGAGCCCTGACTCACATCATCTCATTTAATCCTCACAGGCTTAGCAATATCACCTTCGTTTTACACGTGTAGACACCTCTCTGAGTCCCAAAGAGGTTAAGTGGCTTGTCACACAGCTGGTAGGTGGAGCAGCTTGATCTTCTGCCCCAAGGTCAAGTGCTCCTGTCCACCACAGCACACACCTGTGGTAGTGTGAATGCCAGTTTGGTTTCCCCAGTTAGAATGGAGACGTGGTGAGGGCAGTGGCTGCCTTCTCCCTGCCACACCCACTAGTGCTGCTGAGGCCAGTCGTGCAGCTGCTATCTGATGGATTAAGAAGGGCGGTGGCCCAGTTCAGGTCCCCTCTGTCTGTCCATCCTTCACACTGCAGTGTCAGAGCCCAGGCTTCTGCCCTATCCTCCTGCTCGTCTCTGTCTCCCTTCCTCTTTGGAGGTGGTAGGGAGGGAGCCTGGGGACGTACTGGTGCTGTAAGTGTCGGCATAGATGCGTCCGGGTGTTGAAGAGTGTGGCAGAGACTGAGGTGCATGTGTTCAGGTGTGCAGAGTTATGTCTCCCAGTTTTGTGTGTGTCTAGATAGTATTATATGTTTGTTCAGGAATGGGTGTGTCCATCTCAGTGAATAAGCATACAACCATAGAATCTCAGAGATTACCTGCTATATTCGAGTAAACTGAGGCCCAGAAGGGCAGTTGACTGGCCCGAGGCCACACAGCTAGACTGCGATGGAGCGGGTCCTAGAACTGGGGTCTCCTGCTTCCCTAGCGATTGTGTTCTGTGTATGCTTCCGCGTGGCTCTGGCAGCCCACACCTGCTTTGTAATGGGTATGGCCATTGTCTTCACCTCTGTCCCTGGTTTACTCCTTGAAGCAAGGAGTCAAGCCAGAGCCTTAGAAGGGACCTTAGGCCATTGAGCCTTTATGGGACAGGGAGGCAGCAGGTCAACCTTCTGGGAGACACAGCAGGGAGAACCATCCATTGCTCTGTGAATAATGGTGACTGCCCCCTGCTGAAATGTTGGTTAAAATAATAAACATTGGCCTTTGTGTGTCTTTGCCTTGACCCTGGGATGGCATTCCCTCCTCCATTTTTCCGCTCCTCTTCCCTTTGTGGCAAGGTGTCTATAGGCTCTTCTGGGGACTTGGGAGAAAAAAGAGCCCTGGATTGGGTCAGGAGAGCTGAGTCCTGAATCTGGCCTCCTGTGTGGCCTTGGAGAAATTAGCGGCAGGAAGGAGTGCTGAGCTCCAGTCATCAGGGCTGCTGGCTGCCAGGGCCTGGAATGAGCTGGGGAGCCTCCTCTTGCACTTGCTCTGCATCCAGCTTGAGTCTGGTCTGGACCTGGCTGGGCATGGAGCACTTAGCTTGTCCCAGTGGGATCTGCTCTCTTCGTCCACTGTGGAGGAGGAGAAGTCTGACTTCCCTTTATCTAGGTGGCTCCGCAAGCCAGCTGGGACTTATTTTTGTTTTGTTTATTCAAAATATATAGTTATTTACACACACACACTTTCTCACACTAATAATACATTTTAAATGTTTCCTGGCTACAGTATTTTTCTAGCCTGTGGTATGTTTTTGATTGGGTGATAATGGCCAAGGTGGTCTGTTAGGTTCCAGGGCAGGGACTGGCATCACTGAGTCCCCATTCTGAGCCAGGCACTGTGCAGTGCTCTTTTCTCACACATCATCTCATTTAATGCTCACAACAGCCCTATGAGGAAGGAATTACTAAGCTTTTTTTAATTGAGATACAATTCACATACTATAAAATTCACCATTTACAGTGTAAACTCAGTTGGTTTTTATTGTAGTATATCCATAGTTATGCAACCATTATCTAATTCTGGAACATTTTCATCACCCCAGAAAGAAACACACTTATTAGCAATCCCTCCCCGTTCTTCCTTCCCCTGCCCCGAGTCCCTGGCAACCATTAATCTACTTTCTGTCTTTATGGATTTGCCTTTTCTGGGCATTTCATAGAAATGAGATCATACAATATGTGGCATTTTGTAACTGGCTTTTTCACTTTGCGTAAAGTTTTCATGTTGTAGCATACATCAGTACCTCACTCCTTTTAATGGCTGAGTAACATATTTATCCGTATCAAGTGATGGACATTTCGGTTGTTCTTGCTTTTTGGCCGTTGTATATAATGCTGTTATGAGGAGCCTGAGCAGCAGGGAAGACAGCACAGAGAAGCGCAGCAGTTTGCCCAAGGTCACAGTAAGGGGAGAGCTGGGACCCAGACATAGGTCTTTCCAGGAGACTCTTTCTCCATGATTTGCCGCAGCTGTGGGTGGGTGACTCAGGAGCAGAGGCTGTGGAGGTGGGAGGACACACACTGATGGCCCCGGTGCTCCTCTTCTACACAGGGGAGCTGCTGTCAGCCCAGGAGGCGACTGTAGAGCTGAGCTGTGGAGCGGGGCCACTGCAAGTGGTCCTGGGCCTGGAGCAGCCTGTGGTGTTGGACTGCAGCTTGGGGGCTGCTGCCGCTGGACCCCCCACCAGGGTGACGTGGAGCAAGGATGGGGACACCCTGCTGGAGCACGACAACCTGCACCTGCTACCCAATGGCTCCCTGTGGCTGTCCCAGCCACGAGCACCTGATGACAGTGACGAGGCAGCCCCTGGGACCTTGGGGGCCATTGAAGGCAACTATTCCTGCCTGGCCCATGGCCCCTTTGGAGTGGTGGCCAGCCAGGCTGCTGTGGTCAAGCTCGCCAGTAAGTGCCTGCATCCGGGGCTGAGGAGATCCCAGGCCCAGGAGACCTGGGATGGGGCGGTGGGATCTGCACAGATGTCCAGCTTGAGCCCACTGCCCTTCTCCCTGCCTCTCATCCTGCTCAATAGGTCCCTTGCCGCTACCATCCACCCTCACTTTTCAGTATCCCATTGTCTTCCCACTCTCCCCCACTCCCCTGTTCCTCCTCCTCCTCTTTCCCTTTGAGTTCTGGAGTCTGGAGTTGTGCTCTCCTCCAGGACGCCTGCCAGAGAGGCATGTAAGAGTGTCAGGGCACAGAGGTGCCACCTCAGGGAGCCCCCATCTGCACAGAGGTGGGATGTGGAGCCAAGACCCACTGTCCAGCCCACCCCTTCGGGAGCTCTCAGGAGGCACAGATCACCAGGAAATAATTTCCAGGCCAGAAGCAGTGTGCATCCTACTGTAATTTGACCATCAGGATGATTTTGAGTGGGGGGACTTTGGAGTTCATTCTGCTGGCAGCGTCTGACCAATAATCACCACTTCTTATCCCTTGGCCACCTCTCCCCAACTGTGTCTCCCTGGTCTGAATTTGCTCTGCTGCGTGTGCGTGTGTACGTGTGTGTTTCACTGCCTGCGCTTGTCTCCTGTCCCTGCCTGTGTCTCACTGTCCTCATCCCCAGCTCTCGCAGACTTCTCTCTGCACCCGGAGGCTCAGACGGTGGAGGAGAATGGGACAGCTCGCTTTGAGTGCCACATCGAAGGGCTGCCAGCCCCCACCATTACTTGGGAGAAGGACCAGGTGACATTGTCTGAGGAGCCTCGGTGAGTGTCCCATGGGGAAGTGGGTCCCAGTAGGCAGGGCAGAGAGGGCTCTGGGATGTGCCCAAAACTGGGATTCTTAGAGTCAAGGTGGCTCCATTCACCTACACTGACTTGAGAGCCAACCACCACCTGACTCCCAGCTCATTTCCAGTCCCAAAGAGAAGTCAGACAGGAAGTTTTGCTCCATGGGAGGAAAGCTGTCACCAAGCTGTGGAGCGTGGGTGGGGGGTAGTGGTAGAGCTTTTCCGAGTACATCTTGTCCGACCACTGGCTTTACTGAGGAGACAGAGGGCCAGAGAGGAGCTGTGGTTTATCCAAAGCCACACTGGCAGATCGCTGGCTGTTTGTTCAGGGCCCTGAGGCTGCCGGGAGGGTTTTTTTCTTTATAGGGTTCCTCCGGACTTTCCACTGTAGATGTGTAACTTCTCTTCCTCTCTCAATTCCATCCAGCGGGGTGCAGCCATCCGACGGTGGGCCGTAGAGGTCTTTTCTTTTCACCCTCCACTCGCCCCGTGAAGGCAGTGGGTAGGTGGAGCACTCCAGGGAGGACTTTCCAGGGCAAAAGAGAAGCAGAGTCTAGACCCAGCACTCGATCCCTATTGTGGCTTCTTGAGTAGGTTCAGATGTGCACGCGGTGTGACCAGAAACCGCGAGGCTCGTTTGCATCTGTGGTATCTGAGTTGGTCTCATGACTCGGTCATCACCCTGCATATTCTTACGTATCTTTGGAAACATGGCTCCAAAGCCCTTTCCCAGCCACCCTGCAGTCCTCTCGCTACATCTGTGTAGCTGCAGTTACCAGACAGATCTTTCTCCTTCTCTCCTGGGTGAAAGTAGGGTTCCGCAGGTTCTGAAGCACTGTTTTCCAGATCTCCTTCCCCTGGAACTAACCTGTTGACTGTGTTGAGTTGTCCCAGCTCCTCTGACTTTTGCCCATTGGGTAGGTACGGGTGGAAGGTGCAGGAGAACCTTCTGGGTAGAAAAGCTGCAGGACAGTTGTGAGGGAGGAAGAAGGGCTAGAGGTCTGTAATGAGCGATCCTGTCGACTTAGGTGATGGGTTAGCCCCGCTGATCCTCAGCAAGTCACTTCCCACCCAGCCTTATTCTCCCCATCTGTAAAATGAAAGGACTGAATTAGATCATGATTTCCCAAAGTGTGGTTTTTGTAGAACATTAGTCCCTTTAAGTGCTTCTTGAAAAAAACTATTCTATGATCAAATACGGTCAGGAAACTGCCTGTAAAATTCCCTCCTGGAGTTGGCAAGACCCTGAGAAGCACTGCACTGAAAAACTTATTACACTTGTCTAGCCAAGCACTTCCCAGGCTCATGTGCCCGCAAACCCCTTTTGCAGCAGCCCTATTAACATCCCATGAATGAGCAGTCCAAGGAGTGAACCCTGGGACCCAGCATTTCTAGTGCTGACAATTTAAGTTCTGTGCCTTTCTAAACGTGGGGCTCTCACCACTGTTGGACGGGTGCTTCTGAGAATACCATGAACCCAGAGCAGATGAGTGGGCAGGAGACAGCCTACTCCTGACAGCTCCCAGACAAGGCAGGAGGGAGCAGAGACAACTTCCATGTTGAAAGTCACAACAGGCACCACGTAATGAGAGTTCACCTTGGGCCAGGCACTGTGCTAAGCCTTTTACATACGTTTTCTCATTTAATCCTTCCCATCATCCTTCAGGGTAGGGATTTCTTATTTTGCATATTTTCCTCTATTTACTTCTAATTTATATTCCTAGCAGATGCATTTTAAAAATTCATATAATTAAAAAGGAAGAGATATAAATTACCCATTATCCTATAGCCTATAGAAAAACTGCTGTTAGCTTTGATGTCTATCCTTCTGCACTTTTTCCTTATACATTTATAAATATTCTCTTTACAAATTTGGATTGTATTTTTCTTTTTTTTTTTCAGATTGTATTTTTCATACTGGGTTTTTTTGTTCAATCATCTTTTGTTCAAAACAAAAATGAGATTATATTACAACTTTAATTTTTTTTTTCATTTCACACAAAACAAACATCTTTCCAGGTCTGTGCATATGAATGTGGTAGATATTATTAATACTATCTGGATTGTTAAATGAGGGAACTGAGGATCAGAGACAGAAGTAACTTGCCCCAGGTCACACAGCGAGTACCCAGCGTATCAGGCTCTGGAGCCCTGGTGTGGATGACACACAGGCATCATTTGGTGGTTGGGGGGTGGGGGAGTGGCAGGGTCTGAAGACGTTTGTGTTGCAGGTAGGTTTTAAAGATCTGTAGTCCAGCTGTGGCTCAGAGCAGAGACATTTCTTCCCCAAAGTTTCTCAGCAAACAAGTGGGTTTCAGACCTCCTCTCCCAATATCTAGTTCAGGCGTCATCCTATGAAGCCACAGGCCTCACCCAGGAGGCCAGAGCTGCCAGTTCCTGGACTCTGGGAGTGTTTGCCCCCAAGTCCTCTGAAAAGTGATCCTCATCTATAAATAAGCTAGGCTCAGATGTCCCAGCACATTGTGTGGAGGGAATAAAGAAATGTCTAAAACAGCAACTTGATTATGCCCAAGGTATGTATTTTTACACATGCCCAGATATAGTACATGTACAAATATGCTATTCATAAGCTCAGCCCAGTGGTTTGAAGGAGACCATATGCCTTGGTGTAGCGTGTGCACATGTGCAGTTAATAAACACACTGTGTCAGGGCGTATGTGCATATTTTGGAACTAATGGTGAAGACTGGACCCCAAGGCAATTCCCTGGTACTTACACTAATTTCTAATACTACGGGATAATGTAGGGGATAATTTTTCTTCCATGGGAACCAGTAACCAGTGAAAACAATGTTTTCCAAATTCCAGGCATTCACAAACCACCACTTTCATAAGTTTGACCATCCTTATACCATTTATACAATCACTTAAATCTTTTCTTTACATCAATTTGCTCTTTTGTAACTTTAATACATATTAAAAGGGAACATTGAAATGGAAAACCAGCAACACTTGCCATAAATAGAAGATAGCCATAAAAATAAACATACTAGAACTATTAGAATAAAAATACGTGTATCCTATCCACTTGAAATCATTTTGTTATCACCATTCATTCTCACATTTTGAGAAACATGGAACTAATAGACTTAAATAACATGGGCTCCCTCATCCAGTCTTCTGCCCTACCCTCTCCCAGGGTCCACCGTGTCCGTCAGCCTCATGTGACCCTCGGCTAGTGTCCCCTTTCCCTGGGTGGATCTCTCAAGGGCTTAGGGTGGGGGCTACATGGTCCTTGGGAAATTCAGAGCAGCTATGTCATTTCTTCTGTGTTCTTGAATCCCTGGGCCCAAGTGGACTTTTGGGGGTGGGGGCAGCAGACTCAGGCTTGGGGCTTGATAAAAAAAGAACTCCTTCTTTTTGAATAGAGGTGGTTTTTCATTCTATAAGTAGCTTTTGTTTTATGTGAAATTTGAATTTATTTTAAAATGGTGAAATATACCAATTTTACAGAAAGGTAAGAAAAGTGACCTACCAACTGAACACAGCTATTAACATTTAGAATGTTCCCTTCCAATCTTTTGAAATATGTGTATGGTTTGTACCACTGTGAGCCTGGGAGTCATAGATATGTTTATGTCCATTATCTAATGTGAGCTCATCAGACATGAAGAGGGTCCGGGTCGTGAAGTAGGCAGGACAGGAATTATTTAACCCATTTTTCAGATGAGAAAACTATGGCCCAGATATGTAATGTAACTTGCTAAAATCACATACATCGGAACCAGTTCTCTCTACCATGCCACAGTGCTTCTATGTTAGAGCCCAGAGTTACAAAACAAAGCGTACAGGGGCACATACTATTAAAAATTTAAATTAAAAAAATTTTATATTTCCAAACCAATGCACACATATTCATTGTAAAAAAAAATTTTTTAGGCACAATAAATGAGTCCTCAGTAATCCCACTCCCAGAGAAAACCTTCAGGAATTATGCAAGCCTTGCCACACTTGACTTTTTCTGTGCATATCCTAACCTATCATTTATCTATTTTCCAAAAATAGAATTGCTTCGTAAGCACTGTTTTGTGACTTTATTCCCCCCACTAACCAATATATCTTGGACATCCTTCCAAGGACGGAGCTTCTGAAAACACATTTTAACAAAACAAAAGATTTTAGATGAACCCTAGAAGTAGTTCTACCTCCCCTCTGTTGGTTGCAGCAACTGCACCGTGTCTGGGGGAAGGTATTCATTCATTCATTCATTCAGCACACATAGTTAAGGAAATGTTATTTGTCAAAGGAGGCATTAGCTCTTGGGCACTTGGAGCCCTGTTTCCCTGGAAAGACCAGAGAACTTGGGGGTTAGGAAGTGTGGGCAGCTCCCGGCAGCATAACCAGCTAGACTGAGGGAGGAAGGGCAGAGGAAGAGGGGTCTTGGAGCCAGAGCTTATTAGGTCGAGCAGACCTGGGTGGCGGGGAGGGGATTGTTTCCTAGATGGGTCCTACTTGTCCTTCCCCACTTGTCCTTTTCCATCCATTTTTCCATGGCAGCAGGCTGGGTCCTGGCCTGGGGTTTTCCCTCCGACTGCCCCTAGCCTCCCTGACCCCTTCTCCCCTCTGCCCCAGCACTTATGTAGGCAGCTGTTGGCCCTGAGGGTAAGAGGCTGGGGGCAGAGGTGGGTTTGCCACGGGGATGAGGGAAAGAGTGATGCAGGTTTATGTTTTTTTCTCTAAGTCTTTGGGCCACAGCAGGTTTCCAGGCCTATGTCCAGAATTCACTCCCAATACCTTTTCTCCCTCAACCCTTGAGCTACTTCCCTTCTCCCATGTTTAGATTTTTTCAGACCCCACTTCCCCAGGAGCTAAGGGAGCCCCACCAAGCACATAGCCGCCCCATTCCCTCTCTGGCGCTGGCCCAGCCTATATCCCAGAGGCCAGCACCATTTGCCCTGTTGACAAACTAGGACTCAACCTGGAGCTGACCCTGCAGGGATCCCATTTGGGGGATTCAGGGGGACCCACTCACTCTATGCTTGGGCCAGAGCTGCTCTGCTCCCCACCATCACAGCCCCCGTGGAGATCTCCTTGCCCTAGATTACATTGTCTCTCAAGCAAGGTCTCTGGATCTTTCTAATCCGTTCACCAAGAGAGCAGAGACTACCACCCTCATCCATCATGCCCCTCCCACATGACATACATGTTGACCAGGGCCTGCTGGGGACCACATCACTTCTACGGGCATGCTGGGCCATCTAATGGCTGCTGAGACAGGCAAGTGGGATGAGTGTGGCATTTGGCACCAGAAGACTTGGGTTCAGGTTTTAACTATGCTCCCGCTATGAGCCCTGGGAAAATACCTTACTCTCTCTTAGCCTCAGTTTTGTCTCCAGTAAAATGAAGGCATCTCTATCTCTTGGAGGGTCAGATGAGACAGTGTGAATAAAGGGTATTTTTTTCTTTTTTAGTTTTATTTGCCATTATTCACAGACATCTTGCATAAAGGGTAGTTTATCAAGGGAGGAAGGATGCATTAATAATACAGACAGGGGGTAGAAAAATTTAAACAGTATAGAAGGCTATATAATAAAAAGAAAGACCCTCCCACACTTAGCTCCTAGGATCCCAGGTTCCCTCCCCAGAGACAACCATCATTATTACCAGGGACGTTCAGTGCATATGCAAACATATAAGTGTACATGTCCATACACATGTTGTTTTGCACCAAAACACATTTTGAAGATCACCCTCTGTCAGGACATATGAAACGCTCCTTTTTAACAGCTGCCTAGCGTTCCATTATGTGAACCCACCCAAACCAAATTAGCCAATTCCCGCCCTACAGATGGACACTTGAGTTGTTTTCATTCTTTTCTGTTACAGACAGTGCTGGAATGAATATCACTTGACATATGATTTTGTGCACATGTTTGAGAATATCTGTGGATAGAGTCCTAGAAGTGGCATTGCTGGTTCAAAAGGTCCATGTAGTTTTGGTGTTGAGATATCACCAACTTGCCCAGGAAAGACGGTATTGGCAGGGCCACCAACAAGGCAAGAGTGATCCCCCTCATTCCCTCATCCATGCAGGGTGTTATTAAACCTTTTGATTTTCACCACTCTAATATGTGAAAATGCTACTTATAGTTCTAATTTGCATTTCTTTTATGATGAGCCACTCTCCCTGTGGGCCCCCTGCCCGCCTCACAGTTGCCCTCTTACCTCTTCCCAAGGTTCATCACCCTTCCCAATGGCGTCCTTCAGATCTTGGATGTTCAGGAGAGTGACAAGGGCTCCTATCGCTGTGTGGCCACCAACTCGGCTCGCCAGCGCTTCAGCCAGGAGGCCCTCCTTAGCGTGGCCCGCAGAGGTAACGGGGCCGGTTGGGTGGGGGAACGTGCGGGTTTTTGGAGTCAGCCACCTCAGGGCTGGGAGGGGCTCTACCTTCAGATAGGTGACAGGATTAGTCCCATGGACAGGTGAGGCAATGAAGCCCAGAGAGGGAAGTGCCAGCACCCAGCAAACTGGAGATAGAACTGGGGCTGGAACCTAAGACTCTGGACTCCTAGGGCAGGATTCCCCCTTCCTGTGGAGTCTGCGTTCCCTTGGGTTGGATGGTGCATCCAAGGCTGGGGACAGGCAGATGGGAGGCATCTGAGGAGGGATGTCAATGCCCTGAAGTCCTGGTCCCCACCCCTTTCCTTCCCCTCTGTGAGCCCCAAGGGCTCCAGGCACTGGGAGATTCCTCCCTCTCTGCTTGCTGTGACATAGCCCTCCTGTCCTCTCTGTTTCTTTGGAAACCTCCTGCCCCAGTGTGATAGAGTAGGAAGGGCACAGGCTTTGGGGTCAAAGAGACCTGGTTTGAATCCTGGCTTCTCTGCTCACCACCTGTGTGACCCTGGGCTCCTTATCAAATGTCTGGCTCAGAGAGGTTGTAAGCATCCCTGAGATAAGAATGGAAAGTGCCTGGCACCTGGCAAGTGCTCCACAGATCTCACTTCCGGGGCTCCCCAAGGGCCCCTCCCTCTCCACCCTTGGCCATGCACCTGCCCTTCCACCTGCCCCTCCTCGTCCCCACCCCCTCCCCACCTCCTCCTGGGCTAAGCTGGTGGGCTGCTCCCAGTCTGGGTCCCTCTCCCGCCTGTGCCTGGGATCTCTGCCTCCATCTGCTGGACAAATGAGGTATTCACCATTCTGCCCTGGAGGTCAGGGTCACACTAAGAACTTGGCAGGGCGTCAGGGTTCAGGGAGCTGCCATGTAGGCAGAAACTCAAGCCTACCCCTGGCCTTTTTCTCACTGGAACCCAAGGCCCATTGGGGAAGGGCTTCACCTAAAGTCACACAGCACATTAATGACAGTGGTGGAACTAGAAATTATGACTTGACTCCAAGTCCAGTGCTCCATCCATGACCCTGACAGTCCTCTGCCTAGAGGATGGGTTGCACTTGGGAGGGAAGAAGGGGGTAGGTGTGGGTCTGTGCGGTCATTTCTCTGGTGCTGAGTAAGAGGCCAGGCCATTCTCCTGACTCCGAGAGAAAGAGCTGTGAGGTCCAGCCCCAGCTCTGCTGAACTTTGTGGCTACTTTCCCGTCTGTCAGATGGAACCGCTGCTGCTCCCTGCCGTACCCGCCTCCCCGGGTTACTGTGAGCATCAGGTGAGGTGTTGTGTGTGAAGATGCCTAACCGTAAGGCTGCCTGGGGCCTGTCTTCTCTCCAGGGTCCCTGGCATCCACCAGGGGGCAGGACGTGGTCATCGTGGCAGCCCCAGAGAACACCACTGTGGTGTCTGGCCAGAGTGTGGTGATGGAGTGTGTGGCCTCGGCTGACCCCACCCCTTTTGTGTCCTGGGTCCGACAGGGTGAGTGGAGAGGAAGGGGCAGGAGGAGGACGTGGGAATGGAGGTGTGGCATCTCACATGCCCCCAAGTCGGGGAGCATGGTTGGTGGTCACCAAGCTGGTGTGGCAGAGCCTATCCCAGGCCTAAGTGTCGTGGGTAACAAGGTCGGAGGATGCGTGGGGAACCTGGACAAACTTAGTCATCGCTCAGTGTAGCATGTTTCCTTTACAAGGCACTCTGGGGCTGCCACTCACAAAACTGTTATCGCAACCCAACTGAGGGCGGCATGGGGCTAGGTCCCCCACTTATTTCTGTTCCTCACAACAGTATTGTAAGTGAGTGTTTGAGACCTGGGAAGGGGTCACACAGCCAGCGAGTCAGGTGGAACCAGGATCCTACTGCTGGTCTGTGTAACTACAAAGCCGGCTCTTGGCCCACCCCAGCGTGCTGCTGCCTGCTGGTCACAGTGAACAAAATACACTGATGAGCCGGGTGGGGTGGCTCACACGTGCAATCCCAGTCACTCAGGAGACTGAGGCAGGAGGATCGTTTGAGCCCAGGAGTTCAAGACCAGCCTGGGCAACATAGGGAGACCCCCCATCTCTCCCTAAAAAGAAAAAAAAATTACATGGTTGTGGTGGTACATGCCTGTAGTCCCAGCTACTTGGGAGGCTGAGGCAGGAGAAACCCTTGAGTCCAGGAGTTCGATGCTGCAGTGAGCTGTGATCATGCCACTGTACTCCAGCCTGGATAACAGAGCTAGACCCCCATCTCTAAAAAACAAACAAACAAACACACAACACACATGAGAGAGGCAAGGACCCAGCCCTCTGAACTCACAGTCTGGGTGAGGGAGGGAAAGCACACACCCATTAAGAGAGGCTTAACAGCATCCGGCTACAAGGTGAGAAGTGCCAAGTAGGACTGAGTTACTGGAGATGCTATCAGGGTAATGAGAGAACTGGGCCAAGCATCACTTTGCAGTCTCCCGAGCACAGAGCACCCAGAGCACCGGAGCACCCCTTCTCCTGTCAGCCTCTGAGAGCCCTTTCAGGAGAGGAGGGGCCACAACTATTATTTCCACTGGGCAGAGAGGAAACTGAGGCTCAGAGGTGGTGTGCTGGGACCCAAGCTTTAGAACCTGTTCCCTTTCTGGGTACACCACTCCCCACAGTCCTGTAGAAAGGAAGCAAGGGTTGTTCTTGTTTGCATTTGTCAATAAGAAGTGACTTGTCCCAAGTTGATGACACAAGTAAGTCTTAAATCCAGCTCTCTTTACCCCTTCTTCCCTGACTCATTCTATTACTCTATACCTCCTCCTTTTTGTTTATGTCTCACATTCAAAATAGTATATAATGTATATACAGAGTTTAAAGAAAAATAATACACTGAACAACTAGGTACCCACTACTGATCTGATGAAACAGAACAGTGCTGTTATCTTCATGAACCTCTCTGACCTCGACCTCCTCACTGGACTTGTGACACCGCCTAGTTAGGGGGATCCTGGGGCCAGCAGGACCCTCATACTACCCAGGTAACTTGTGCTGTCATCCAGAAGTTCTATATAAATATCAATACTTCTCAATTCCTAGCCATGCATCAGAATCACTCAGGGAAATTGCTAACACTGCAGACTGCCTCCTTTCAGCCCTGGAGAGTCATGATCTAGGAGTCTTAATGCTTAACAAGTGCCCCAGGTCTTTGCTACTGAAAGTGTGGTCTTTAGATCTACCACCTAGGGCTAGTTAGAAATGCAGAATATGGGGCCCTGCCCTGGGTCTCTACATAGTGACAATGTCCCTGCATAAAGATTTGAGAATCTGCAGTCCCAGAGGATCCTGACACCTAGGAAGACAAGGTCTAGAAAGGAGCTTCTTTCCTGGCCCCAGGCACTGCTCTCTCTTTCTGGGAATTTGTTCCACTAAGACAGGGAAGGGGCCTGGGTTTTTGGTTTTTTATTTTCTGACTGCAAATGTAGCACGTGTTCATTGTAGAAAACATCTACCACTCAGAGATAAAAATTAGCATATGTGAGTATATTATCTTCCAGGTTTTTTTTCTATGCATATGTACATTTTGTCCCCAAACTGAGAAAGCATGCTGTATTTATAGTTCCAAGTCCTATTTTCATTCAACCGGATATCATAAACATTTCCTCATCTTCAAAAGTTTTTCAATTAAGGATTTTAATGACTATCTAACGCTCCATCATTTGAATGTATTTAATAACTATTATAAAATGTAATTCACCAGTTCCAACTGTTAGATTTCTGAGTCCTTTCCAGTCGTCCACTGTTACAGTTAACACTGCAGCCATCTGCCCTGTCCCCAAATACTTGCCTGTAATTCTGACCATCTCCCCAGGACAGACTCCCATAAGTGGAATCCCTGGCCTCAAGGTCTACGTAGAGTTCCTTTATGGCCCTTTCTCCAGCATTGCAATTTACTGTTTTTAAAAACATTCCCAATTTGCTGCGTGAAAATTAACATTTGTATTTTGATGTGCATTTCTTCGATTACATGGAGGTGAACACATTTTTTGAATTTCTAAGCCATTTGCATTTCTTCTGTGGATTTTCTGGTCATGTCTATAAATAAGGCAAGGGCTTTCGAAATGGTTTTCATTTCACCTCAAAAGTCTCTGTGCATATTCAAATCTTTGGTTGGGTCAGACCTTACCAGCCCTATCTTCATCATGGTACTGTGCTGAGATCATAGATAAGGAGTGTGTCCTTGGTGAGAGAAATGAATTTAATAACAATAGTAACAGTAATAACTGGCTAGTGTCCTGAGCACTTAGTATAACGCCTGCGCTGTGCCAGGGGTTCTCGCAGACCTTCTTCTCTCCACTTGGCAGAAGCCCTTTCGGTAGTGACCTCCTCCCATTACAGACCAGCCGGTAGGGCTCCCAGAGTCACCGTGCTGGCAAGAAGAGGAACTGCGATTCCAACCAGGGACTGTTGTGTCCACTTTACTCGTGTGTAGAGGATTCTGAAATTCGGAGAGTGGATCTAGGTCCCCTCCGGCACAACTCCCTCTCCTTCCCCAGACGGAAAACCCATCTCCACGGATGTCATCGTCCTGGGCCGCACCAACCTGCTGATCGCCAGCGCGCACCCCCGGCACTCGGGCGTCTACGTCTGTCGCGCGAACAAGCCCCGCACGCGCGACTTCGCCACTGCGGCGGCCGAGCTCCGCGTGCTGGGTAAGGCGGGTGGCGGCTGGAGGGAGCAGGTGCGGGGCACACCGGATTGGAGCGGGTTAGCTGGGGCTGGGAGGAGAACACACGGGCGTGTTAGAGGGACTGAGGCGTGATCCTGGAGGACGAAAAGGGG
>VBSM01002959.1:7454229-7470663 GCA_008086735.1 Cheirogaleus medius | reverse complement strand
ACATTGAACTAGAGTAGTTTGGGGAGGGGTGAATCAGGGGGAGGTTAGAGTGATTGGAAGGGGGAGTGGGAGCGGATGGGGTCGGGGCATCTGGGGGAGGGGGCAGAGCCCCGGTGGCTGGAGCCCGCGGTCAGCGTCGCCCCTCCCGCCCCTAGCGGCTCCCGCCATCTCGCAGGCGCCCGAGGCGCTGTCGCGGACGCGTGCGAGCACAGCGCGGTTTGTGTGCCGCGCGTCGGGGGAGCCTCGGCCGGCGCTGCGCTGGCTGCACGACGGGGCGCCGCTGCGGCCCAACGGGCGCGTCAAGGTCCAGGGTGGCGGCGGCAGCCTGGTCATCACGCAGATCGGCCTGCAGGACGCCGGCTACTACCAGTGCGTGGCTGAGAACAGTGCGGGAACCGCGTGTGCCGCAGCGTCGCTGGCCGTAGTGGTGCGCGAGGGGCTGCCCAGCGCCCCCACGCAGGTCACGGCCAGGCCCCTGAGCAGCTCTGCTGTGTTGGTGGCCTGGCAGCGGCCGGAGCTGCACAGCGAGCAGATCATTGGCTTCTCCCTCCACTACCAGAAGGCACGGGGTACGTTCGCCCTGGGCCCCAGATGCCCCTGCAAAGGCCCACGCTGGGCGCAGCTGGATGACAGAAGGGTGGCCTGGTGGCTAGCTTTGGGGATGGGATGGGGTAAGAGCCCCCAGCAGAGACCGGCGGAGGTACAGCGTTAAGTCTTCAGCCTGGTGTAGAATCCACGTGTGCCGCACTGTTTCCTTCCCCTTAGTAGTGGTGGTTATGGGAGAGAAGAGAAAGGATGCTTCTTCAAGGGAAAATGTCTTGCTGGTTCTGGAGCCACCTCCCGCCTCCATTAACTAACTGCAGCAGGAGTCATTTCAATTAGACACCAGAAAGAACTTCCTAACCAATGGAGGAATTAATACAGTGAGATGAGAAGCCTAGGGAATTTATACTCTCCAGCTGAGATTATCAGGGATGATTTAGCTGTAATTGGACTGTTTCATAACCAGGTAGATATGAAGATATGGTAGGATTCCTAGACAGACTCCAACTGGCCAGTGCTGATGGTGGCCCTGTGACAGTCCCCTTGTCCCCTGTGTCACCATCCCAGGCATGGACAATGTGGAATACCAGTTTGCAGTGAACAATGACACCACCGAGCTACAGGTTCGGGACCTGGAACCCAACACGGATTATGAGTTCTACGTGGTGGCCTACTCCCAGCTGGGGGCCAGCCGCACCTCCACCCCAGCACTGGTCCACACGCTGGATGATGGTAGGGCCAGTGGACCTGCAGTGGGCAGCTCAGGGCCCAGAGAATTCCCTGGGGGTGGTAGCTCACTTTCTCTTTACTAATGTACCGGCACCTTTACCTGCCTCATGTCATCCTTTGTGCCCTATAAGAGCATGGGCAGGGGTTCTTTTCCCCAGTTTACAGTTGGGGAAACTGAGGCCCAGAAAATGAGAGTGACTTGCCCAAGGTCAGTAGTACAGCTGAGACTAGAGCCGAGGTCTTGTGATTGCCCATATCATGCAGTTCTTCTTGACACCCATGTACCATCCAGTTCAGGACCAGTGACCTTAACTCATTGGGTATGGAAGATTATGCCCCCAAACTTCCAGCTTCAGGGCAGAAAAAATGTCCCTCATCTTCTGTCTTGGGGCTCCCCTGAGAGGCTCCCTTTCTCCCTCAGATCCTGGTCCTGGCCTACTTCTGACTTGCTCGGTGACCTGGGCAAGTCTCAGACCGCTCCCGAGCCTCACCTTCCACGTTGGTGGAGCGGAGCTCACGCTGATGTTCTTCTGTCTCAGTCCCCAGCGCAGCACCCCAGCTCTCCCTGTCCAGCCCCAGCCCCTCGGACATCAGGGTGGCGTGGCTGCCCCTGCCCCCCAGCCTGAGCAATGGGCAGGTGGTGAAGTACAAGATAGAGTACGGTTTGGGAAAGGAAGGTGAGTGGGGGCAGGGTGCAGGCATGCTTGGGAATGGCCAGCGTGGGGGAGTCAGGGAGTTGAGCTGAGTGGTGGGGCAGGGATGATGAGCGCAGGCTGGGGGCAGAGACAGCAGGAGTGACAAGGGAAGACAAAGGGCTAGGGACAGAGGGACGCCTGGCTTCTAGCCCCCCCCCACAGCTGCAGAGTGTGATCCTACTGAGTCCCTGCCTCGGTTTCCTTATCTAGGAAATGAGGCAGGTAGCCTAGGTGATCCCTGGAGTCCCTTCCAGCTCACAAAGCAGAGAGGGATGGGAGGCAGAAGGTGTGCTCATGGGGATGGGGAGGGTGGGACATTGGGGCCGGTGTGTGAGGGCAGAAGCAGGTCATCTGGGGGAGGGGTCATGAAAGAGATAAAGAGTTAGGGGCAGGAGAGTGGCTGGGGGCCAGGGCGAAGGCTATGAGTGAAGGAAGGGCAAGGAAGTGGGTGTGGGGTGGTTGTCAGGGCTCTGGAAGCCAGGCGGCACTCGATGGCCTTCTTGGCCAGCCCCTTGTGCCTGCACCTGGTCATTGACAGCTCTTGGGGACGGGGGCAGAGAATGCCGTAACTCTCCCACAACAAGCCAAGGCGGATGGCCTGCATCAGCCAGGGTTGGAGGCTGGAGCATCCACCCTGGAGCCATGGAGTCTGCCCGGCCACCGAGGGCTCAGTCCTGAGAGGGCCTCAGGCTCCGCTGGGCACTGAGGAACCAGGATCTTAGGTGGAAGAGTCAGCACAGGGGAGTTCAGGGGCCATGGTCCTCAGGTGGTCACCCAGCAACCCATATTTGCTGTCCCTGCAGATCAGATTTTCTCCACCGAGGTGCCAGGGAATGAGACACAGCTTACGCTGAACTTGCTTCAGCCAAACAAGGTGTACCGAGTCCGGATTTCGGCTGGCACAGGGGCCGGCTTCGGGGCCCCCTCCCAGTGGATGCAGCACCGGACGCCCAGTACGCACAATCAGAGCCACGGTACGGGGGCGGGGGAGACAGGCGGGCAGTGTGTGCGTGGCTGTGTGGGGTACATGTGTCCCTGGAGCCCAGTGCCCGCCCCCATCAGAGACTTCCTCGGCTCCCCTGCTCAATAGGTAAGGCAGGCCCGGGAGTAGAGGTGAGGGGCTGGGCTCTAGTGTCCCTTTTATTTGCCGTGTGACCTTGACAAACCATTCACAAATCTGAGGCTTCATTTACTGCTGAGAGGCTGCGTGAGGATTACAATGTATCGTAAGTGAAGTGCTTAGCACGTCATAAGAACTCTTTAAATAGTAGCCGTTCAGTGCTCCCTTCGGCAGCACATATACTAAAATTGGAACAATACAGAGAAGATTAGCATGGCCCCTGAGCAAGGATGACACACAAATTTGTGAAGCGTTGCATATTTTTTAAAAAATTATTTTAAAAAAAATAGTAGCTGTTTCAATGATGATGATTGTTGTTTTTGTTGAGAGACCCATCAACAGTAAACAGTTAGAGTGATTAAATGCAAACAAAACCTGGCACACATAACTATCTGTGTGACAATGGGCAAATTACTTAACTTCTCTGAGCCTCAGTTCTCTTATCTGTAAAATAAGAACAGCAGTATTTTCACTGTTTTAGAGGGCCGTGAGAATAAAGTTATAGTATATGTACAAAGTGCTTAGAACAGTGTCTGACACATAGAAAGCCCTCCACTCTCGGGCTCCAAGTGGGGCTCCCCACTCTAATGGCTGCACCCCTCCTTCCCGGCCTCAGCCACATGTCGCCTGCATTTGTTCCTTCTGGAGAGTTATAGAGGCCACCTCTGTGCCAGGTATTGTCAGCCCTGTCCTGGAGGTGCTCCTTGCTGACCCTTTTGCAAATGCCCACGAGCTGCCTCTGCATTTCCCTCACCCTGTGCTTACAGAATAGTGAGTTCACCTGGAGACCGAGCCCAGGCCAGGCACTTAGGGTGGTGGCCGAGTGGTGACGCATTGGGAGAATGCTGGCCAGGCTCTCACTGAATGCCATCTTCCTGCTTCTTCCCCATGCCTCTCCCCTACTCCCATTCCTGTACACCTTCTCCTCGTCCCCCATTCTCTTCCTCCTTCTTTCCCATCCTCCCCTGCCCCCAGTCCCTTTTGCCCCTGCAGAGCTGAAGGTGCAGGCAAGGATGGAGTCCCTGGTCGTGTCATGGCAGCCGCCTCCTCACCCTACCCAGATCTCTGGCTACAAACTGTACTGGCGGGAGGTGGGGGCCGAGGAGGAGGCCAACGGCGATCGCTCCCCGGGGGTCCGTGGAGACCAGGCTTGGGATGTGGGCCCCGTCCGGCTCAAGAAGAAAGTGAAGCAGTATGAGCTGACCCAGCTAGGTGAGGAGGGCTAGGGGAAGGGAGAAAGAGGGACACAGTTTCAGTGGGCACCAGACAAGCTGTGCACGGGAGCGAGAGATGCAATGCTCTTTGTGATGGGAGAGTGACCCCAGAGGTCCCTCTGGCCATTGAGCCCTGTGACCTTCCCCAGTCCCTGGCCGGCTGTACGAGGTGAAGCTTGTGGCATTCAACAAACATGAGGATGGCTACGCGGCCGTGTGGAAGGGCAAGACAGAGAAGGCTCCCACGCCAGGTGAGGGGCTGGGGAAGAAGGCGGGGAGGGCTCGGTTAAGGGCTCTGTGAGCTGCCTCCTTTCCCTTTGCCCTGGGCTAGCCTGGTGGGCAGGAAGCCTAGTAGCCTCAGCTCACCCCCAAACCCATTCTCCTAGGGTCGGGGTCGGGGGGGCCTCTTCTAGCTCCAGACACCCTGTATCATAGAGAGAAGCTCTAGTTTGTGTGCTGTTAGGCCTGCTTGCTACCTTATCTTCATCATCCACCAACAGTGCTAACTTAGAAAGTTTGAACAGAGAGAAACCCCACGGTTGATCACCAACTCCTAACCCCAAGTTTGGCCTTAAAACAGTTTTTAAAACACCTGCCTACATCACACTATCAGATTGTCCCTCTAGGCAGGGAGAGTTTCCCTGTGTGGCCTCCTGGGAAACTGAGGCTCAGAGGGAAAAAGGACTTATCCAAGGTTGCACGGAGCCTAGACTAGAACCAGAATTCCTGGCTCCCAGGCAAAAGTCTTTCCACTGCCTCGTGGCCCTGTGTTGGCACCTCAATGGCTCATCCTGATGCTTCCCAGGCTGCTTTTCAACCATGTGGAAAGAGAACTCACCAGAAGCCATGAAACCTGGCTCCAATTCCAGTTTGTTCATTTATTCATTCAGCAGCTATTTTACTGGGTGTCTACTATGTGCCAGCTCTGATCTGGGACTTTAGTGGTGGACAACACAAATAAGATATCTACTTTCCTGGAGTTTATTTTATTTTATGTAATAAACACTTATCATCATATAGCATTTACTATATTCCAGACACTTTCCTATCTACTTTACAAATATTAACTAATTTAATCCTCTTAACAACCCTATGAGGTAGGAACAATCATCAGCTCCACTTACAAATAAGGAATGAAGGCACAGAGAGGTTAAATAATTCCTCCAGGGTCACACAGCTAGTAAGTTGCGCAGCTGGAATTTGAACCAAAGCAGCCTGGTTCCGGAGTCTGTGCTCTTAATTGCCTTGATTTGCTGCTTCTCTCTCTGTTACATTCTTACGTACTAGTGTGCCACACATAGTCTGCTATATGCATGACCTTGGCAAAGATCACCTAAATTCTTGAAGGTTCAATTTCCTTATCTGCGAAGTGGGAATGATGCCACCCAACTCACCAGATTGAAAGAGAGGGTCAAAGAAAGAGCCTTGGGAACTGTAAACCACTGTACGTATTTAGCAATGGGTGTCCTCCTTCCCTTCCCTACACTCCAATTTTCACCTTCCAGACCTGCCCATCCAGAGGGGTCCACCCTTGCCCCCAGCCCACGTCCACGCAGAATCAAACAGCTCCACGTCCATCTGGCTTCGGTGGAAAAAGCCGGACTTCACCACAGTCAAGATTGTCAACTACACTGTGCGCTTCAGCCCCTGGGGGCTCAGGAATGCCTCCCTGGTCACCTACTACACCAGGTGGGGAATTGGACTAACGCTGCCGGGGCAGGAAGAGCAGGTGGGCGGGGCACAGCAGCAGGTGCTGACGAGGAGATCGAGCCTGGGGTTCAGCAACATGTCACGGCTCACCTGTTACTCTGGGGCACACTGAGGGTCTGCACAGGGCCCACCTCTTACCAGGTGGTAGCAGGTGGAAAAGGAGAGCCCAGCCCCCACAACAGAGCCCGGTGCTCAACCTTTGGAGAAGGTGACGCAGGACAGACCTGTTTCTCCAACCTCAGAGGGCTCCCCATCTGATGGTAAAGAGAGCTCTGCCGCTGTCCTCAGAAGCCCCTGCCCCCGTCATCTGGGGAGACAGAGCCTGAGAGCTGATATATACAGCTGCTCTAAGGCAAAATTAAGCCCAAGAAAAGATGCATCAGAGATGGTTCCTTGGGTGGAGAATAACTTGGATCAATCCAGGAAGGCTTCCTAGAGGAGGGGGCCTCTCCTGGAGATTGGACACGGAGCAGCATACATCCACACCTCTCTGTAGGTCCCCTGGGTGATGTCAGTGGCCCCCATGCCAGGGAGCAGCTTCCCTTCCCAGGGTAGGGGCTGGGGCCGAGGGCTGGGGAGTAGATTTGGAGGTGTCTGCCCTGCTTGGAGAGTGTGCTGAGAGCACTAGTCACGTTTCTTGCCTCAGTAGTTCAGGAGAAGACATCCTCATTGGTGGGCTGAAGCCATTCACCAAATACGAGTTTGCGGTACAGTCCCACGGCGTGGATGTGGACGGGCCTTTCGGCTCCGTGGTGGAGCGCTCCACCCTGCCTGACCGTGAGTGGCCCCGCGCCCCTTTGCCCTCCACCCATCTTTTGCCTAACTCCTTCTTGCCCCAGCGGCCCACTTTTCCGAAACATCCCTCAGAACCCCAAGGTGTGGGCAGAGCTGAGTGCAGAAGAGTTTCTGGGAGGGGAGGAATGGTGGTAACCATCACCCCTTCCCCCGTTTTCCAGAAGTTCCCCAACCGGAGACCAGACCTCATCTTTGCTTTGTGGTTTGTTCCAGTGAAGGAGGAGAAAGGGAGGCCATGTCCTCATGCCCTGTCTTCCAGCTGCCCCCAGAGCTGGGTCTCTCGGTGACCCTGTCTGTCCTCATCTCCTCCCTTGCACCCCAGGGCCCTCAACACCCCCATCTGACCTGCGCCTGAGCCCCCTGACACCGTCCACTGTCCGGCTGCACTGGTGCCCCCCCGCAGAGCCCAATGGCGAGATCGTGGAGTATCTGATCCTCTACAGCAACAACCACACGCAGCCCGAGCACCAGTGGACCCTGCTCACCACAGAGGGTGAGGGGCCTGCCCCAGGGCGTCTGAGCAACAGCTTCCCAGCCTTTCCCCTTCCAGCCTCTCCGCGGCTGGGTTGGCAATCAGAGTGGTGCTGAGGTTGGTTTTAGGGGCTTCTGGGGGAGCAGGCAGAAGCTACTGCCTACATGAGAGGAGCAGACTCTCTCGGTTCTGCAACCCTGCCTACCCCTGCACCCCACTCCACCCTATCCCCCAGCCTGCTGTCCCTGCTTCCCTCACCCCCAGGAAACATCTTCAGTGCTGAGGTACACGGCCTGGAGAGCGACACTAGGTACTTCTTCAAGATGGGGGCGCGCACCGAGGTGGGGCCGGGGCCCTTCTCCCGCCTGCAGGATGTGATCACTCTCCAGGAGAAGCTCTCAGGTATGAAGGCAGCAAGGAAGGAGCGGGGTCCATCCTGGGGCAGCCTTGGGTCCCCAGAGTCCCTTGAGGTTGACTTCCAAGCCCCAGCCTCTAGGCACAACTACACTTTCGTTGTTTGGCACAGCTGCCCTCCTGGTTTGGTGGGGACGGGGGAAATTTGAAGGGGAAATAGGCACGGTTCAGTGGTGATTCGGCTGAGAGGTGAGATTCAGATTCTTGGGGGACCGGCTTGCTTTAGAGACCAGTCTCTTTGGGAGATTGCTTTGATGGGAGGAGTGGCCTGGTGAGGTGACGAGCTTTATGGGGCCAAAAGGGGCAGCAGCCCTGGCTATGTAATTTGCAGGGCCCAGTGCAGAATGAAAATGCTAGGCTCTTTATTTTTAAAATGGGTAAGAACTCACGCCTGTAATCCCAGCAATTCGGGAGGCCGAGATGGGAGGGTCACTTGAGGCCAGAAGTTCAAGACCAGCCTGGGCAACATAGTGAGATCCTGTCTCTACAAAAAGTAAGAAAAATTAGCTGGACATGGTAGCATGAGCCTGTTGTCCTAGCTACTTGGGAGGCTGAGGTGGGAGGATCACTTAAGCCCAGGATAGCGACAGCAGAGCATTACACCCAGCACGGAGCCCTTCCGAGCACGGGCCCTGCAGCCGCACGTGCTGCGCACCCTGAAACCAGGCATGGCGGGCAGGCGAGACCTGTGTTTCACCAAAAGGCCCATTTGATGAGGAGAGACCACGACTTCTAGATGTGTTGTGGGGGGACAGTCGGAGGGAGAGGTGGTAGTCCCGGTGAGGTCACAGGGCCCAAATGTCCTTGAGTCAGAAGATCGTAGGCATCCAAAGTGAGGCTCAGGCCAGGGGGCTCCCTGAGGAAGCTACAAGGAGTCCTGATCTACAACACGGCACCTGTGTCCTTTCTCTGTCCTTGACCTGCTCTGTCCCCTCTCTCCCCCCCAGACTCCTTGGACATGCACTCAGTCACGGGCATCATCGTGGGTGTCTGCCTGGGCCTCCTCTGCCTCCTGGCCTGCATGTGTGCCGGCCTGCGCCGCAGCCCCCACAGGTGGGCAGGGGAGCAAGTCTGACCCAGAGAGGGGAGATTTCCAGGAAGGGCTTCAGAGTGGCTGCAGAACAGGGAACGTGGCCATGACTTGCTAGGACTCTTGGACGAAGGCATCGGGGTGATGTACTCATGAGAATGGGGGTGGATTTAGGGAAGCCCCAGCCTACCCCCTTCAGCAAGGCCAGGCAGAGCTGCCTTCTCCCACTTCCTCTGTAGCGGCCAGCATCTTGGAAAGGGGGAGCCCCAAATCTCCAGATGCCTGGAGCCGAGGGAAGAAGGCTCCGTTCACAGTGCAGGCCATTCTGAACAACAGCAGAGTTTCCTACTTATTGCACGGACTGGGAAACCAAGTCCCAGAGATGGGCAGGAACCTGTCCAGAGTCGCAGGCTGGACTGGGTCCTAGTCCTGCCCCCACCCCCACTCATTGACCACTGTGCCTCGTTTTCCATCTTCCCTTCTAGGGAAGCCCTCCCGGGCCTGTCCTCTACGGCCACCACTGGAAACCCCGCGCTGTACTCCAGAGCCCGGCTTGGCCCTCCCAGCCCCCCAGCTGCCCATGAACTGGAGTCCCTCGTACACCCCCGTCCCCAGGACTGGTCTCCCCCTCCCTCAGACATGGAGGACAGGGCTGAAGTACACAGCCTTATTGGTGGCAGTGCTTCTGATGGCAGGTGTCACTCCAAGAGGAAGGTAAGTCAGAGCCCACTCTGTGGCTCATCCCTCCGCAGGACACCAGGGGGTGCCAGAGCACAGTGCGTGACTGTGAGCGCTGCCCCACCTCGTCCCCTTCTGAGCCAGCTGGGAAGAGAAGATCCCCTCAGCCCCCTCAGTGAGAGGGCTGGCGGGGCAGGGAAGCAGGTGGGCCTCCGTTCCTGGCAGAGTAGGTTGGCATGGTTCTCACAGAGGGGAGGGCCCCCAGTAGGTATTTGCAGGTGACTCGGGGTGGCCAGAACACTTAGATCCCTCCTCATCCTGGGAGCTGGGGAGACCGCTCACACCCAGGCCTCCCAGTACGAGGAGAAGAGGCTGGTCAGCCCGGCTGTAGCGGATAAGGCAAGGCCCCGCAGCACACGTCCCCTCCGTGTCGGCAGTGGTCGCACATCCCGTCCGACTTCGACCAGTCCTGGCCTCACCCTCTGCCTGCCTCAGTGGCGAAGGAGAGTCCGCCTGGCTCGGGACCCTCAGGCCTTGCGGAGCCTGGTGCCAGGCTCGTCTGCAGGAGGACTGCATCCTCAGCTCTCCCCCACCGACCCTCAGCCCTTTCTGGCTTCTCCCCTGCGCCTTGAGGAGAGGGTTTAACCGGGAACCTGTCAGGAGGAAGAAAGCCAGGGGCCCCAGCCACTTCCCTCCCTTATGCCTGCCTCTCCCAGCCATTGCTGGGCTTGCTCCTCAGTGTCCCCTTCCTTCCCCTGTGCAGATCTCCTGGGCTCCGCCAGGAGGGCCGAGCTGGGCAGGTGCCTGGGCAGGCTGTGAGCTGCCCCCTGCAGGCCCCAGGCCCGCTCTGACCCGGGCCCTGCTGCCCCCTGCTGGAACTGGGCAGACGCTGTTGCTGCAGGCTCTGGTGTATGACGCCATAAAGGTCAGTGTCCTGGGAGGAAGGGGTGGGACAGGAGGGAAGGGTGCCCACGCTTGTGAAGAGAAAGTAGTGAATTCTCTGGAGACGCCTCGGTGGTAACTTCCCTGGGGTTAGAAGCCTGGCCAGGAGACCCCTGGAGCCTCCAAAGGTTGAGCAGGTGGAGGGCAGGCCAGTTTGCAGGACCCTGTTTCACCTGGTTTGGGGACAGTCCTCCTCTACCCAGACCTAAGTGAGCCACAGCAGCATTCCCGTGGATCTGGGGCTGGCCTGAGTACATGCAGCCCTTCCTCCTCTTCATGGAGCCCCTGACTGAGTCAGGTACTTCTAGAACTCCTGGGCAAGGGCAAATGGGTTGTATTCCATTTTTTCTTGCCTTGACGTGGGTCCGAACATCATCTCTGGTAGGACAGTTCCTATGTGTCCTTTACCAACTCCCGTGTGACATCTACTCCGATGGAGGATCAGTTTCTCTCCACCCCACAAGTGTTGGTCATTCTTCTGATGCTCAGTCTCAGTAATGGTCACCTTGTCTTTGTGTTCTCTGCCCTGGGCAGGGTAATGGGAGGAAGAAGCCACCCCCAGCCTGCAGGAATCAGGTGGAGGCCGAAGTCATTGTCCACTCTGACTTTAGTGCATCCAAAGGGAACCCCGACCTCCATCTCCAAGACCCGGAGCCTGAGGATCCCCTGCCTTCCGAGGCTCCTGATCTCATCTCAAGTGTTGGGGATCCAGGGCCAGGGACAGACTGGCTGGACAGGGAACTGGGAAGGTGTGAGCAAGCAGCCACTGGGCCGGACAGACTGACCTGCCTGCCAGAGGCAGCCAGTGCTTCCTGCTCCTACCCAGACCTCCAGCCCCGAGAGGCTCTGGAGGAGACCCCTGGAAACAGCTGCCAGCCCAAAGCCCTCTGCCCTCTAGGAGCCAGCCCAGGCCTGCCCAGAGCCTCAGTCTCCTCCTCTGCTTAGCACCCCTATCGGGTGCGGTTTAAGATGAGCTGGTGTGGATCCCAGGATGTGACATGCATGGTCACGTGTGTATACATGTCTGCCTGCAGATACATCATCAAGCCCTTCGGAGCCTCCCAGGGTGCTTTGGTGGCGGGAGGAGGAAGAAATGGATTATTCGTTCCCCCCATACTTGTTTGTGACACACACGTGATATGTGAGAGACATTTGAGACACAGCTACATGTGATATGCACACATGTGAAGCACATGTGTGTGTACTGGTTAGTGAGCTGGGAAACCTTGGCCCAGGCATTGGTCACTATGGTCTAATTGATCCTCCAGGTCAGGACAGTGGCCCAGAGTGGTCAGTCCCCAGCTGCTCTGTGGGACCGCACCTCTGTCGCCCAGCCTTTTATTACACACTCTGAGAGTGTCTCAGTGCCTGTCTGACAGACAGCCCCAGCCCGTGTCCCTGGCCGGCCGGGTCGAGTGTGAGTAGGCTCCAGAGGCCTGGCACTTTAGCTGCGCCGAATCCCATCTCCCCGGTGCCCAAACTGAGAGGGTGAGCCCGGCTCCCCTCAGAGCAACTCTGTGTTTCATTTTGTCATTTAGGAAGTTCGCTCTCCCCTCCTTCCTTGCCCTCCCCTACTCTGGTGGCCTGTCTCCCAGCCACCTTGCTCTCCCAGCTCTAGTGCCCTCCCTTCCTCCCCAGGCTCTTCCCTGTCTTCTCTCCTGGTTCCCTCTCCCAGACCGTGTCATTCTGTTCTCCTGCCTGGGTTCAATCTCTGCACCCTTCCCTAACAACGTGACTACCTCATGTCTGCTTCAAGGCCATCGTGCCACTCCCGTGTCCACCTCCATTCACGTTGGCTGTCACCCTCCTGTCCCCTTGTCTCTCTGCGCCACCACTTGCCTCCTCCCCAGGCAGACTTCCCACCCCCAGTGCAGGTTTGGAGAAGACCTTCTGGCTTCCCTGCATCTGTCTCCTTGGAGTTGGGATGGGAGGGTTCTCCTTGGAGGTGATGAATCCAAGTCACACAGGGGAATTTCTGAGACAGAGAAGGGGGACTGTGACCCAGAGGTTCTGAATAAAATGATCCCCTCCTTTCTACGCAGGCAGGCAGGTTTGCTGGATGGAGATGATTTCACACCTTTCTTCCCAACAGTAACTACAGGGGGAGAAGGGAAGTGGCAGTTAGGGAAGCCCCTTCCTACCCTGTGGGCCTTGAATATGACCTGATCTGGGGTGAGGCTGAGAAGAACCCCATTCTCCGGGGTGCTAGAAGGGAGGTCCTTGCACAGAAAAAGGGTGGTTGGCTCATCTCATTTTGTTTTTTCTTTAAATGGAATGCTGAAGTCATTTTCTGTTGGCCTGCCAGCTTGACTTCTATTTCCTGTGTACTAAAAACAATGTCATTTATCTGATTTTTGACCTTAGCTCTCTCACAGGAGCATAGAATGTGGGGGTCTTTGCTCCCTAATTTCATCTTTTTAACTGATCGGCACGTCAAGAGTTAACTCTGGCTTCTGGGCCAGATTAGAAATAACCAGTCCATCTTTCCTTTTTTTTTTTTTTTAAATGGTGAAATGTGTCTGAGCAGAGTTTCAGCTTCCTGAAACCCTGAAAGCATCTGTGTTTATTATACTCGGGTGTCACTCACGTTTGACATCCGTACCTACATTTCCACATCCTCCCCCTCCTTCAACCAGCCTATGATAACACTAAAGATTATTAATGTTGGTTTTGTATCTCGTTAAAGACAGAATTGTCACTTGTACTATTTCTGTAGCATTCAGCATTGCTGTGGCTAACGCCAGTGTGTATGTTTCATCATTGGTCTGAAGGTCAAAAGTCTCATTTTATTTTGCTGGTTTGATTTTTTTTTTTTTTTTAAGAAAAAACTGCCCTGAATTAAATGGCTGTTTTAACAGTAGGCTCTTAGCATTAGACCACATAGTCATTTTTCATGTTCTTGTTTAACAGGCACTGAGGTTCTGGTTTAAATTAAATAGCTGCAAATGAGACAATTTATAACCCATTAGGTTGGGTGGAAAATTGTTTCTCAAAAGCAAATAAGTAATAAATCTGATATCTGCCTATAACTCACAGTTGATAAGAAAGTGGCCATTACTCACTAGCATTATATATGATTTGGGCTCTGGGTAATTTGGAAGTGTTAGGTTTGTGTCTTTGTAGCAGTATTTTTATTAGAAAAGAGTCTATTGGCCTTTTACAGGGTATTAATCCCTTTGTCGCCTACCACTGATGCCTTAAGTTTTTTGAGTCTCTTTAAAAATCTTCCTTTTCTTGATGCATGACAAGTGTAATCAAATTGTCTGTATTTAGTTTATGCTATACTATTTAATTATTTTTCCTGCATTTTTTCTTCTTACAAATATGATATTCTTTAGTGTTAAGCTAAGGCATTGATCATGTATCTGTCCCTATAATGAATTAATAAACTATTTTCCAGAAATGTGGCATTCTCTTTTGGAGCCAATGACTAGAATTTCCTCAGCCTTTCTGCCCCAGGGAGTACATTTCTTACCAGGATGGGAAATGGTGGCTTTGGGGGGTAGATGGCAGGTGGTCGTGGGAAAGAACTAAGCCATCTTTCCTCCACAGGTGCTTAGGAAAAAGACTTAAACTTAAGAAAGGTACCTTCTTTGATGGCACTTGCTTAGGCTCTCTTTCCATATGGGTGCACACTTTTTTGAACTCTCTTGGGTGCAAGGAAGAGGGAAAAAGCTCTGGAGATTTGGGCTCCACAACTATTCTGTATAACTCTGGTCACCAGAATTATTCATGGCTGTACACACACACACACACACACACACACACACGAGCACCATGTCTACAAGCTCAGAGACCCGAGAGTGTACACTCGCCTTCACAACACTCGCCTTGTGTCCATTAACTCAAATGTGCACACAGTTTAACACACAAAACTACACACTCATGCCCCACGTACATCTCAGCGTCACAGTTGATAGCTACTCTCTGGTAAGATCTTTATAGAGCCTGGAACGTGCTTTTCTATGGGAGGGAACCAAGGGCCAGAGGCTGCCTTGCTCAAGACCACCCCCAAAGTGACTGGTGGGCCAGACCCAGGTTAATTGACAGATCAGACAGAGAGATACTGCACATTTTGCACTCAGCAGAATAGCCATTATTTGCATATCACTCTCAGACCAAAGGTTGTGATAAAGAAGAATTAAACACTTGTCAAAATGAATTTAAAATGACAGCAATTCGAGACACCAGTTTGACCTCTCCAGAGTCCAGGACAAGCCAAGAAGGAGTTGTTGAGAATTCAAGCCCTGCAGGAGGGAGTTCTAGGACTTTAGGTCCAGGAGGGCCCCTCCTTCCCTCCCTTTCTTAATGGCCAGCAAGAGGCCCGTCGCTCCCACCCTTCCTCACAGTGAAAGGCAATTGGGACTTGGCACATTGACCTTGAATTTCTCCATTGTCTCCCACTGTTCACATGCCTCAAGTCCTGCTTCTCAGGCTCCTCTCCGCAGTTGCTACTGCAGAGTGAGGAGTCCCTGGGCTGTACAAACCCCATTATTAGTAAACTTGTCCATCTACAGGCAGTCTGATTTCTGGAGGCCTGCACTTCTTCCTCTTCTTTTTTTAGGGGGAGAGGGTGCACCACCACACCCAGCTAATTTTTCTATTTTTTGTAGAGACTGGGATCTTGCTATGTTGCCCAGGCTAGTCTCAAACTCCTGGGCTCAAGTGAGCCTCCTACCTCAGCCTCCCAAAGTGCTGGGATTACAGGCTTGAGCCACCTCACCAGGCCCTGCACTTCTTTACACATCGCACCAAAATAAGTTTTACACATGGTTAATGTTAATTCCTGGTCCCAAGTTCCAGAGTTGGTATCAAAAGAGAGACTTAGTTATTCCTCTGCCATCCCAGTCCAATGCCAGAAGAGCAAGTAATGGAGTGAGGCAGAGACTGCTACCTTTAAATCTCCAGCTTCTGGAACTTAGTAGCTGCTTGATAATTTTGATGGAGTAGCCCATCGTGCTGGGCTCAACAGAAGACCATTTAATACGGAGTGGCCAAGATTCAAGACCTCTGAGGGCTAGCATGGATATGTATCTGCTAAGAGACATGCCTACCTTCTGTAACATGCTCACATGGGACCCATGTTGTCTCCTTGTATGTTCTCTGACATGAAACATTGAGGGTCTTCTTTGTGGCATAGAAATGTTACTGGGAATTGTAACTTTCAATGTGCTTTTCCAGTTACCGGGTCATTTGTGTGGACCTGTGCAGTTTAAAGGTCCCTGGGGGTGAACGGGAGAGACACGATTATCTTCATCTCTTATTGATAGATGCGCTCAGCGAGAGTGACTGCCTGGGTTGGCTGCGCTGGACAGCGGGCAGAACCCGGGTCTGAGCTCGGGATACTTTCGCGTTCTCTTGTCCTGTTGGGTCTGCTCTCCCCAGGCAATCTACCTAAGCGCCAGAACTCCTCAGTCTAGAAAGGGCAGTTTTGCAGCTAAACGATCCATTCTTTGAGTGGAAGGACCAAAAACCCATGGAAAGCTGAATCTTTGACAACTTTGTGTAGCTTTTAGGGAATTATCTCTAAAATATAGACTCGGAGGAGGGCTCAGCAGAAATCAGAGCAAATCTCGCAGCTTTGCGTGTTTCTCCGCAGCCCGCACCCACTCCCCAGTCCGCTGGGTCCCCGCTTCCCCAGTCCCCCACATCCCGGGCTGGCCGGCAGGGAGGGGACACGCGGCTGCAGCCTAGGACGGCGCCGGCCGCTCCAGCCACAGTTCAAAGCGCAGGGGGCGCGTCCGCCGCGCAGCCGGGAATGTCCGGCCGCTTAAAGCGCTCCCCGGCTCTTTTGTTCCCCAGACGGGGCCTCCGGGGAGAGGGGGCTGGGGGAGGGGACCGGGAGGGGAGGGGGCGGCGGGCCGGGGAGGAGGGCGGTGCGGGCGCGGCGGTGCGAGTGCGGAGCGCGCTCCCCGGCGGGGCTGACAGATCGCTCGGTGGGTGCAAGATGGCGCAAGCGGCGCTCCCCCTGCGCGCCCCGCGCTCCTAGGAGGCATGCGGCCCCAGCCCCCCGCCGCCCGGGCTCGGCCCCGGCCGGAGCCCCGGCCCCGGCCCCGGCGCCGGCCCCGTGGGACGCTGTGAGCCGCGAGAGG
>VBSM01002959.1:7425324-7440323 GCA_008086735.1 Cheirogaleus medius | reverse complement strand
GGCCTCCCAGAGTGCTAGGATTACAGGCATGAGCCACCGCGCCCGGCCCACCTGAGCCATTCTTGGCAGGCTTCTGAGTCCTGCCTTTAGGAGCTGAGAGTGGCCATGTCTGGCTGCTCTTGACTGGAAGATGAAAGGGTCTCATCCATTTCTTTGCATCTAACTGAACCCTAAGTCCTCTATCACAGGCTCTTCTGGTCATAAAGGGCACCCCACCCCCATGTCCCTATTCTATTCTCTTCCCCAAAACACCCTTCTTCCAAGGTCTGGCCACTGGCCACCCGAGGGAGGATAGAGATTAGACTAAGCCATAGGTGCCCCTACCAAGTGCTGAATGGGAGGGGCCTGGTGAGTTCAAACCTCAGTCTGCACCCCAGGAGAGGTACTCAGTCATCTCAGGTGGGACACCTTCCAGGAAAGCTGGAGAAATTTACAGGATGCCGGACCACTGGCCTCATCCTCACAAGAGCTAACAGGCCTGGTTCCGTGGCCAGAAGCATCCCTCTTCCCTCGAGCTTCTTGCGTCCCCTCCGTGGAAGGACTGTCCCTGCATGGGCACGCCTGCCTTCCTGCTATCTTTTAAATTCATAACCATAATGATAACAAAGCATCCTTTGAATGCATGTTGCTGTGGAAATGGATAAGGGGAGAAAAAAATATACTCTCATTATTATCCTCATTATCTTCCTATCAGAAAATCTACCTGATGGAACATTATTTTTAAAGTTATTTATGGTCTTGGGTTTGGGGAAGGAAGAGATAGGAGAAGAAATAGGCTTCATTTAAAAGCACTTTTTCAGTTAAAAGTATTGGGTCTCTAATTTGGGCCTGGAGGCTCCTCTTGCATTTTGAATATACCATTTTCCAAAGTATTTAGTATAATTTATCTGAGGATTATACCTTCTGGCACCCTCATGAAATCTGGACAAACTGTAAAGTCACACATATAGTGATATATAGTAACAATTATATTTGTAGTTTCTGTTTGAATGGCCAGTTTTCAGTCTTGCAAAATGAAGCTAGTGGCCTGTATAGCACTAGAATGGTCTTTGCTGCTAACTAGCTGTTGTTTCCTTAGGTACATCCTTTTTCTCTCTAGAACAGGGGACTTTATTTTATTTTTTTACTTTTTTGAGGCAGAGTCTCTCTCTGTTGCCCTGGCTAGAGTGCCGCGTCGTCAGCCTAGCTCACAGCAACCTCAAACTCCTGGGCTCAGGCGATCTTCCTGCCTCAGCCTCCTGAGTAGCTGGGACTACAGGCACACGGCACCAATGCCTGGCTAATTTTTTCTCTATATATTTTTAGTTGGCCAATTAATTTCTTTCTATTTTTAGTAGAGACGGGGTCTCGCTCTTGCTCAGGCTGGTTTCAAACTCCTGACCTTGAACGATCCACCCGCCTCGGCCTCCCAGAGTGCTAGGATTACAGGCGTGAGCCCGGCCAAGAAAAACATTTTGATCACATCTGACATTATGACCAAGGTTAGATTAAACCTTGATTCAGGATTGAGTCAGAAAAATGATTAGCTATATTTAAATTTTTTTAAAGCATGTTTTTTTATGTATCACTGGTAAAATTGGTGCTTGGTGATGTTAAAAATGGTTGGTTGGTCAGAGCAAGGGACAGTTTGCCTGCTGCTCATAAGGTCCCTCAATGTGTGTTGTTCATTCTTTAATTTTATTCTCAAATAGATGGATGGATAGATGCATGCTTCTGTTCAAGGGCTTGGCTATGGGCTGCTTACAAAGGGTTTACAATCTAAATGTGGTGATGTGGATCTTAGAAAATACTGCAGCCTCAGAAAGAGCTCTGACATATGTGTAAATAAGTGGAGCTCAGGGCTGCTCTGTAGCCCGATAGCCTACTATTGATCTGGGCAATAGATCAGGCTTTTTTATCATTTGATAAACCTGATAGAATGTTGGAACATACAAATAACATTCTTCCTTTAGGCAGAAGTAATCTAAGAGCCCATCAGAAGGGATTAGGAAGTACCATGTTTCCAAAAAAAATGATATGCAGAATTGATGGGTATTAAAGCAGGTCAGTTCTCAAATCAACAAATCTCAAAGAGCATCTCTCTGGTACCTGTCTGCTTCCAAGTATTCTGAGGGATAGAACAGAAAGATAAGACACTTCCTAATCTTGAAGGTTGTAATCTCTCCCAGGCCCTCAAAAAACCCCCCTTATTTGGTGGTGATGGTGAAAAGGCAGCTTGATGTCACAGAGAACCTGGTGAATGCAGAGATAGTGTGATCATCCGCTTGTCCCTCTGCATCATAGTCCATCTCCTCATTAGTTCTCAGCGATTTCTAAGCTGAGCCACCTCATGTTCTTATGCATGAAAACAGAAATGCCTCTGATGGTGAGTTGCTTTCTGCAGGCATGTGGTTAGAACTCCAATCTTACTACCGTGTTTCCCCGAAAATAAGACAGGGTCTTATATTTATTTTTCCTCAAGAAGACACCCTAGGGCTTATTTTCAGGGGATGTGTTATTTTTTTAAAGTACGGTACAACGATCTACATTTATTCAAATATAGTTAAGTCATCTTCTTCTGGAACATCATCATAACTCTCCAAACCCCGAATTCCATCCTGAATTTCTTGCGACTCTATTTCCTTTAGAACCATTGGCCCCAATCTCTCATGTCGAGCAATAGAGCTCTCATGGGGCAGATGAGAAGGGCTGCTCCTCTTCTTTACAGCTCCTCAAGGAAATGCATGGGTTGTGCAGATATGCTGCGTAGCCACGCCCATCACTAGGTCTTATTTTCGGGGTAGGGCTTATATTGCGCAAATGCGTAGAAATCCTGCTAGGGCTTATTTTATGGGTAGGTCTTATTTTCGGGGAAACACGGTATCAGCCCTGGGCTCTCCTCCAGACCTAGCTAGGATCACAACAGTGGCATCAGTGCTTGGAGCAGTAAATCCAGATCCGGAGGCCTGGCTTTGCAGACCTCTCTCCTTTCTAACCATTTCCCTCTGCCTCCCTGTTTTCATCCTCTGGTCAACCCAGGCTCCCCACGGTGCCCCATCTTCTTTCCTCTTCTTTTCTGAGTCTTTCTCTCCTGCCTTCGCTACCCACATCTCCCCCAGCCATTCTCTAAACTGCTCCAGTCCTTTCAGGTTGGTGACACACAGTTGAGCACTAAGGTATATACATTCCCGATTCGTTCTCCAATTGTTCCCTGTTTTCCCAACGAAATCTAATTAGGCCGTTGAATGCAGGGCTGTGCCTGTGTTTCTGAGTCAAGGACAGACTGGGCGACCACAGCAGGTGCCCCTAAGAATCTGCTGGTGGAGAAGGCTCGGGGAGGCGCCCAGAGGAAGGGGTGGGAGCGAGCCCGGGGCAATGTGTGTCGCCCACCTTCCACGGAAGGGGTGAGGGTTTCTTCCCTCGGGGAGACAGGAACTGGTGCCTCAGTTTCCCTCTTCCCGCAGCCGAGTCCGCGGGGGGCCAGGCCCAGCTGGGGAATTCGTACCGCTGGGGGGAGGGGGTGGCGGGAAATGGTGCCTCGCTCGCCCCAGCGACATCAAACCCTCGTTTGGCGCGCGAGGACAATGACTGTCTTATTTTCTCCATTCGCCGCGCACAATGCCGGATTCTCTCATTCACCCGCGGTGGTGCGAGCGAGGTAATTAGCCAGCGCCATTCAGCGCGAACACTATTGCTATGCGGGGGGGCGCGGACGCCCGCGTCGGCGCGGATTAGCGCGGGGCGGGTGTGCAGCTGCGGCCACTTCAAAGGGGCCTGGCGGCCGGCCGGCTGTGGGAACCGGCCCCGCCGCCCGCCCCGGCTGCCGGGAAGGGGCCCGGCGCGCCCGCAGCCCTCCGCCGCCGGCCGCGCTCAGGCCAGGCCGGCCGGGCTGCTCGGCCGGGCCGCGGGGCCGGCGCCGCTCCCACCGCACTCGCGCTTTCATGCGGACCTCGGGCGCGGCCCTCCTTTGAGCCGCAGAGCCAAAGGGCACGGGGGGGAGGGGAGCGGGGCGCGGGGGATGGGAGCCTGACACAAAGCGCTGACCTCTGAAGAGCGCAGCAGATGGTCCCACTTACTCCCGCCGCCGGGCGAGCGCTCTCAGGGCCCCGGGCTCCAGCCCCGCCCGCCGGATGCCTGCACTGGGGCCCCGCGGGGGCCGGGCTCCCGGCGCCTGAGTCACGCTGCCCGGACCGCCAGCCTCGAGCGCGGGTGGGATGGGCTGAGAATCTGCCCCGGTCCGGATTCTCAAGAACCTGCCGGGCCCGGGGTTCCCAGTCCTAGCCGTGCGCCACAGTCGCCCGCGCGTACCCAGGCACTTCAGTAGAAATGCAGATGCCTGGGCCCCGCGCCCAGGCGGGTGAATCCAAATCTCCGGCGGTGGGGTCCGGAAGTCTGCAGTGTCAGGCAGCACCCTGGGCTGTTCTGAACCACAACCAAGTTTGAGAGCCAGGGGCCTAGTCCGCCTGCTTTGTTTTCATCGAAGAAGTTGAGATTCAGGTAGAGGAAGTACTAGCCATTGAGTTGTGGCAGGTTGGGGACTTGGGTGGAGGACAAGATGTTGGGGAATGATCTCCAAGGCCGTATGACCCTTAAAGTTAGCATTCAGGACACAGTCCGTGAGGACTTATTATTACCTAGCATGTGTTCTAGGTGCTGGAGGTAGTAAGATAAATTAGTCTGTTCTCTGCCCTTAGGGGTTCGCAGCCCTTGGGCAGATAGGTGGAGCGCTGTGAGAACAGCTGACTGTAATACGGGCTGATAAGGGCGAGGGGGAAGGCAGGAATTAATTCCGCTTCCTTTGGGGGATGTGGAAGATGGAGGTGTCTAGAGGGTTCCAGGCAGAGGGCACAGCTGAGGCAAAGGAATATAAGGGTGACTAACTGTGACGTGTCCAGGGAAGGCACAGTTGTCTCAGATGGCCAGAGTACACATCATGCGATGACAGAATTAGCTGGCATTTGAGGCTGAAAGATGAAACAGAACCTAATAATGAAGACCTTGAATGTCATCCCAGGTAATGTACCCTTGATTCAAGGCAATGAAACATCACATGTTACATCATCATATTGGATATTCAAGAAGATAATTATGGCTTCAGGATAGAGGAAGAAGAGGAGGGAGGAAGGACTGGAAGTGGGAAGGCTTGGTTGGGGTGGGGGTGGGGGGCTATTACCGAAACAGTTGGGGGTGATGAGAGCCTGAGCCAAGGCAGTGAAATCGAAAAGGGGAGATGTACCACAATGTGGTGACCAGTTAGCCGTGGGAGAGAGGGAGAAGGATGGGGTAGTGACTCCTTGGTTTATAGCCTGGGCAATTGGTGCATGCTGAGGCCGTTAATAAGAGACACAGGAGAGTAATCTCCATTGTGGGGGTGGCGTGGTGATTCCTCTCTATTTATGGGAAAACTTCAGAAACCCTCTATAGATGATTCCTAGGGCTTTCAGAGATCTCGGACCAGCAGAGGGCAGCAATTATATCCCCAAATAAGTCTATCTCCAAGAGTTGGCAGCCCCATACCAGCCAAGAAACTCCGTGATCCTTCCGCCTAGTGTAGCCCTCCCTCTTCCCCCAAACAGATAAGGCATATTCTGCAGTTGCTGGGGTGGGGGGGCCTGCAGGTCTCGCTGTATTGCAGTTTGGTGTTGAGCCTCCAGAGATTGTGGAGCACCAGCATGCCATGAGATGCAAACGCAGGATTGGATTAGCAGAGGAGAGAAGAGTGTCCTTTCCTGGTTGGAGGGGAACCATTTTACCCAGTGTTACCCTAGAATCTTAATTTTGGCATGGACTTTAGAGATTATCTTGTCCATCCTGCCCCATTCCCATTTTACAGGTGAGAAAACTGAGGTCGGAATTGACAGGTCACATAGGGGATTTGTGATGGAGCCAAGCTTGATTCCAGCTTGCCTTTCTATTACCTAAACCTCAGCTATATTAGTTCCTACAAATCTTAATATATAGCTCTGGAAATTTGGGGGAAGTGTCTGTTTTTGTTGAGTTGTCCTCATAGTCATGTGAAAGCAATTTACTTAATGGCTCCAGCCTGGGCCCCCTAACCAGATGCCCTTCCGGGAGGTGAGGGAGATCCGGTGTCCCGACCAGAACGACAGAAGTTAAGGATATTGTGGGACTGGGCAGGTTTACATAAGGAAGATTAGTGACCCTGACACCGGCAGAGACGCGCAGTCTGTGGAGAGGGGCTCTGCTGGGCCTGGACATTTTCAAGTCCAACGCAGAGAGGGATTCCAAGCTGACTCCCAGCCCCTGACCCTGCACCTTTGGTGCTTGCAAGCAGACACGCCTCAAAGTTTGCAGCTAGATGAGACTCTGTACCCCATCGAGTTGTCCAACTCAACTCCCCCATTTTACAGAGGAGGAAACAGAGGCTCAGGGAGGGGCTTTGATGTTACCAAGATTACACATCCAGTTGTTAAAAGATCCAAGTCTCATGGCCACCCCTTTACCCCACAGAAGTCACTAGCATTTCACAGTGCTTTGCTCCCCAACTTCCCCCAAACTGGAAGATAAATCACTGTATTTTATACAGCCCAACAGGGTAACCTACATAGACCTGCAGGCCCTACGCTCTCAAGGCCCTAGAGCTCAGATTTCTTGGAGGGCAGAGTTGGAAGTGTCCGGGGAAGAGCCACCCACAAGTATCTTGGCTGTTTATTTACCTGTGTTAATAGAATTGAAGAAACATGTGTGGGCACAGTGACCATTAGTGGGGGTGATAATACCACCTTATCATGGTGCTTATCTGCATTAGTTACACACTATAAAACCTAACACCAAACCCTGGGAGAATTAAAGTGAAGTCTGCTGTGTAATGGGTGTCTGAGTGTGAGTAGGAAGGGTGGTTGTAAGGGTTTAAGATGTCGTATGCCTCTGTGTTTTTCTGTGCGAGTGTCCATGGGCATCATCAGTCATGTTTGACCAGCATTTGAATATGTGTTTCCCCACTGAAGGCCGCTATGATGCAGGGAAAGAGCACTGGATTTGGAGTCAGACCCCTGTAAGTTCAAATACCTCCCTTAACACCACTGACTGGCTGTGTGACCTTGGGCAAGTTACCTAACCTCTCTGAGCCTTAGAAGGGCTAGTATTCCCCACCTCTGGGGATTATACTGATAAAAGTAATATCTAACCTTTGCCTGTCATTGGCTTTTGCCATATTGCTGTGACAGCACCTAAGATCCTGGCCCTGGTGCTTTCACCTTTCTGATGTTTCTCAGAAGCTTGGGTGGGAACATCTAAGGACGGGGCTTCTGGGGTGGAGGGAATTTGCTCCTGGGAGCCAGAGCATCTTGTCTGACACATGATCATTCAGTGTCTGTTGAATAAATGCTTACAGTTGACTCAGTGGGTCTGCCGTGTAAATAGGACACACAATTGTATTTCCTAAACTAAAAAACCAGGACACATCTTCTGACTCATTGCCCCAGAGGTGGGATGAAAGTGGCTAAATATTTGAAATTGGGACTGCTTTTGCAAACCTACCAGTGGGGTTGGTGGGATGGGCACGTGGAATAGGAGATGCTTTTCTCCCTTTCCCCTTTCTCTCCTCCTTCAGAGGCCACCACTGAATGCAGTGCAGGGCACTCCCCCGCCCAGGCACAGCCCACGTGCTGTATAAGGCAGGCTCAGGCTGTGGACCCCAGCACGAACACCCCCAGGCACGCTTTGCACCCTCCACCAAGGCGGGAGGGTGGAGGGAGGAGGGGCTCATGGCTTGATCTGGAGGAAGAACTGGAGCCTCCAAAATATAGGCGGGGGGGATTAAAAGCAAGACTTCCAGAGGTTTTATTCCCCGTGGGTTGTAAAAGCCCAGCCCAGAGCTGCTGAGAGCCCCAGACTGCTGCCCTGCAGCCAGGCCTTTGGCCTGACATCCATTTTGCCTGGCCTACAGCTGGAGGCAGGGACTTTCCCAAGCTGGATCCAGCCCCCCCCCCCCGTCCCCTACCTCTCCCATTCAGGCTCCCACTTGTCAGAGGGGGCTGCCGAGAGGGAGAGGGGAGAGATGTGGATTTATGGCTGCTGACTTGAAAGACAAAGTTGCCTTTTGTGTTAGAATTGTGGGGGTGAGCTGGTGGTGGAGTGGGAGGGGTGGGAGGGAGGGGCTGGGGTTCAGGGGCCCAAGGCAGGGGGCCGAGGGGCTTGAGGAGGCCCAGGAGGCAGACAAAGGGGTCCAGAGGCCTCTCAGAGCAGGGTCACCAGGCAAAGGCCCAGATGGATTAGTCACCCCCAACGAAGCCCAGCAGGGCCTCTGAGCCACCACAGCCCTCTGAGGCTATTTGTAAACGCCAGACACCCATCCACCCACCCACACCCGGTCCAACACCCACGCCCGCGCAGCCTCTCCCCTTCTCAAAACCTGCTCCTTGGATTCAGAGCCTTAATTTAACTCTCAGACCCTCCCTGGGAAGGCCAGGACAGTAAATACAGGTCTTCTAAGTTCATACTTTTTCCCACTCCAGTGACCACAGCCATTCAGTGTGAGGGTTCCTCCCTAACAGAGCTGAAGTCAGGGGCTAAATGGGGACCTGGGGACCTAGGTGATGGGGAAATGGGCCAGAGAACTCTGATGACAAGGCCAATACCCTACATGGACTGTGGGCAAGTCTCCAGCCTCCCCAGGACTCGGGGTTCTCTGCCATCACCTTTCTCTTTGTAGACTTCTAGAGATGGGACATTTGCGAGTGCTTTGAGGAGTTTAAAAGAGCGTGTGAGGAGGGCTGGGCTAGCCTCCTTGCCCTCCGTGGGCCATTCTGCCCCAGCCATGCGCGACCACTGCTCTGCCAGGTGGCTCTGGTGGGCCCGGTGGAGGCCAGAGTAGCCATCGGTTGCCTGAGTTCAGCAGGTGTTTTAACTGCACCTCAGAGAGCCACATCCAAGCCCCGGAATGAGCCTGGCCAATAAAGGCATGGGTTTATGAGCTTCATAAACATTTTACTAGAGAAATCAAGGCCTCAATTACCCAGTGGCCTCTTCCAACTGACAGCTCGTCTGCTGGGGCCTCTATGAAGCCCCCCGGCAGAAGTAAGATAGAAGAGGCCGAGCTCTGGTCTATACCCTGCTGCTCCCCCCAGCCCCTCACCATCCGGGCCTTGCGATTCTCTCTCCTTCCTTCCCCAGAGGGCTGGAGGCTCCAGCACCTACTCCCTGACCCTGATCCTCTCCGAGGGACAGGGACAGTGGCTGCCCCTTGCAGAAGATGGCCACCACCTCCCCCGAGCCCAGCTCTGCCCTTCCGTAGCTACTCAGCTCCCTTTTAACTCCAGATGCCACTGTTTTTCCTCCATAATAGACAGCAAGTGTTTACTATTTGCCTAGGACAGCGCTAAGCACTTTAGAAATGTGTCCCCGAATCCCCCTCGGGCAGCAGCCCCAGCAGCTCCATCTGTGATCTTCCCCGTTTTATAAGTGAGAAAATAGAGATTCTGATAAATTCTATCACTTGCCCAAGGTCACACAGCTCATAGCGGTGGTGTTGAGATTTGAACTCAGAACTGTGTGATTCCAGAGCCTCGCCTGTTCACCTCGTCCCTGTACCACTACGTCAAAAAGTCCTTAGCGAGTGTTTCCCCACCGGGAGCAGAAATCTTCCCACGTGAGGCCTTCTCTGCTGGGCTGTGTGACAGACCTCACGTGGGATCAGCTGTGGGCCTTGTCATCAGTCTCTGCGTCCACATGGCCCAGAGGGGAAGGCGCCAGCAGGCAACGCTAGCGATGACGATGACGGTGGAAAGGAGGGGTCTCGCTGCTGGAGTAGCCAGAGAGAGAGTGAGCAGGAGAGAAGGCAGCACCGGCTCTGAGGCTCTGCCTGGGGTCTGGACCGGGGCTGTCCAAAAGAATTTTCTGTGCTGACTAAAATTATTCTTTAGGTGCTATCCCATAATATAGCCAGTTAGCCACTTGCTGGCTTAACACTGTGGCTGTCGAGCACTTGAAATATAGCTAGTGAGTCTAAGGAACTAGGTTTTAAAATTTCATGTGTTCTAATTTAAATGGCCACATGTGGCTAGTAGCTCCCATGTTGGACAGCACGGAGGAGGTGCAGTTGAAGGCTGAAACTTATTCAAAATCCTCTGGTGATAAAAGGCTCGTGAGCTCAGACTATCCCCAGAGGGCTGTGGCCACCTCCACATGCCACATTGGAAGTGGATTTGTCCACCCGGAGCTTGCCAGAGGAGGGTCTCCAGGTCCTGGCCGTCTGACCCCCATCTCACATCGCAGGTGGCTGAAGGAGTGAAGGGGTTTCACCTCAGAAGATGTTTCTCAGGAGGCAGCCCAGACCTCAAGTATTTGAAGGGCTGTTGTGTGACCAACAACTCTGTGGCTTCTAGAGCCACATCATCCGGAGAAAGTATAATTTGAGTCACATAGGTAACTTAAAAGTTTCTAGTAGTCACATTTACAAAAGAGTTTTTAAAAAAGTGAAGTTTTGATAATAAATTTTATTTTACTTAATATATCCAAAGTATTATCATTTCAACATATCATTATTTAAAAATTATTAATAAGATTTTTACATTATTTTTTGGACTGTCTTTAAAATTCAAAATATTATTTCAACTTATAATCAATATTTTAAATTAAAAATTATTAATCTTTCCCAATGTTTTTACTATAGCAAAATACACATAACATAAAGCCTAACATAACATAAAGGCTAAGCCATCTTAGCCTTTTTGTTTTTGTCTTTTTTTTGAGTCTTGCTCTGTCACCCTGGCTAGAGTGCAGTGGTGTCATCACAGCTCACGGCAACCTCAAACTCCTGGGCTCAAGCGATCCTTCTGCCTCAGCCTCCCGAGTAGCTGGGACTACAGGCATGCGCCACCATGCCCGGCTAATTTTTTCTATTTTTGGTAGAGATGGGGTCTCACTCTTGCTCAGGCTGGTCTCAAACTCCTGAGCTCAAATGATCCGCCCGCCTCGGCCTCCCAGAGTGCTAGGATTACAGGCGTGAGCCACTGCGCCCGGCCTATTTTCTGTATTTTTTATAGTATACATCTTAACGGGTGTGAGGTGGTATCTCACTGTAGTTTTGATTTGCATTTCCCTAAAATTAGTATTTTTTTAAATATACCATGTCTTCAAAATCCAGTGTATGTTCCATACTTATATCTTGATTTGTTCTGGCCACATTTCAAGCGCTGACTAGCTGGCCGCTGTGTTGGGAAGTGTGGTTCTACAGGGAGAAGTTGGGGGCAGTCAGTAGAAGCCTCCGGGATTCAGGCATGTGTCTGGTGTCAGCAAGAACGTTTTGATCGTCTGCGTCACCCGAGGAGGAGCCGGGAGTCCAGGAGGCTGTGTGTCCCTCGTCCTTGGCAGGATGGATACGAGGAGGGGACTGGACTCCATGGCCTTGGCAGGAGTCTGGTTCACAGTCGCCCCTCTTGAATGGCTGTATGTGGGGGGTGGGCACCCGCGCCTCAGACCCCATTGCCACTAGCTTTTGCAAAAGTTGTTTTGAACTCTCCATCCACACATGCCCACAGATCTTTCTACCGTCACACACCGGAAAGGAGTCTGGCCAAAGGGTCGGAGGCTGGAGCTTCCTTCCCAGCGCTCTGCCTTGACCCTTCACTGCCCCCTGCATCCCCCTGGAGCCTGGCTAATCAGATCCAGGCCTGACCTCGCCAGAGGTCCTGGACCAGGAGGAAAGCCCCCCTCCCCTCCCTGAACTGCCGCAGATCTGGCTCTCAGGAGACCCCTCCCCTTGGGGTGATTTATGGGGGTGTCCAGGAACCGTTTCCTGCCTGTTTTTGTTCTCTTCCAACCTGCTGGGCTCACTCTCTGCCCCTGGTCTCTCCCCACAGCCTGGTTGTATCTATGGTGGGGGCAGGGAGGGGCTGGAGATTCCTCCCCAGATTGCTTGGGGACAAAGGTGCTTTCTTCTTCCCTTCTCCCCACCGCCCCCGAGCAGGCCTTTGTCCTTCCTATTGCTTTCTCTGGCCCTCACACCTGTAGGGCCTCCCAGTCATTGTCTATTACCCCCTCCCATCACCTAGCTTGAAGTGAGGGACCCAGAACTGTCCCCACCGGGCCAACAGGTGTCTGCAGGAGTATAAAGTCACAGCAACACCTTCCTGTGCGCCAGCCACAGCAGTAGCTCATCTACTCTGTCGTCAACCACACAGTTGCCTCCAAGATGACTTGTTCAGAGCTCAGGGTGTTCAGAGGTCCAGCCCTCAGCCTGAGAGACTAAAGGGGACCCACGTAGCCCCAAGATCCTTTCTACCCTGACTTCCTAAAGGAAAAATGCTGTTACTTATGAACAAGGAGTGAGTGGAAGATTCCAGGTGACTCCAGCTAAGCTGAGTACACTGGCCCAGACTTTGTGGATCGGACAAGGGCCTGTTCATGAAGACAGGTCAGGGCTAAAGGTCTCGGCAAAGTACCTCGTCCACCCCCTTCATTTATGGCTGCGAGGATGCGACATGCCCGGGGTCTGACAGCAGTCTCAGGGCCACCTAAGGAGTATGCAGGCTTGGGTAAGGGCATGAGGAAGGGAGGAACGAAGGAGCCTCAGATGAGGAGGAGCACAGCCCTATTGCACCCGCCCTCCCTGGGCCACACCTGCAGCCAGCTGGGCTCCGGGGCTGGGGCTGGAGAACCTTCCGGGGCTCGTTCCTCTCCCCTCGACCAGTGAGAAGAGTCTGTTCCCACATGCAGTCCACTCTGGGGCCACCTGCCCTCGGAGAATAAGAAACTTGCTGGAGAACTAAAGGTCACCCCAGCAGAGGGCCTAGGCCTCAGTTTCCCCTTTGTAAAATGAAGGGATTGGCTTCAGATTAGTGATTTTCAAGCAAAGCTGCCCTTTAAGTTAAATGTTTGGCAGAACTGCAGCGAAGCAGAGCTCAGAAGGGTACAGCAAGGTAGGTGCTGCTCTACTGGAAGGGAAACGTGGGCAGGAACTGGGCCCAGCTGCATCCGAGGGGCCCCAGAGACCCTCAGGTGTGCTGTGTGGAGGGTTCCAGGCTGGCTCCTTACCTGTGCCCCTCCCAGCGGCAGCGGCAGCATTCCTGGCTAACATCACATTCAGCTGAGCAGTACTTGTTCGGTTTGGGGGAGGAGGAGGAGCTGGACAGTGGAGACCAGACTTTCTCCCTGCGCCCTGGTGAGAAGCCCTTTCCCTTGCATCTTTCCTCAGGCCAGTTCCTCCGGGCTCTGGGTGCCTCCAGGGAGCCCAGAGTGAGGACTAGAAGCACAAAAGGATTCGGTTCCTTAATGAGGAGGCGTCTGTAGTCAGCAGAGCCATTAGTCCCCGCCCCAGGTCCCTGGGGGCCTGCGAGCTCCTCTCCAGCTGGAATGAGGAGGGGGCAGGCAGCTCCCCAGCTTCCAATGGGCAGGGCCTGGGGGGCACAGACACCAGGAGCCTGGGTGCCCCCTCCACTCACCAGGCCAGTGGCATCCAGCTCTCCCCTCCTGGAGATTGAGACTGGGAGACAGTAGGGGGGCCCCAGCGGCAGCTCAGCCCCCCTTCCAAGCCCCTGGCTGACCTGCAGGCCCTCGGCCAAACAGCCTTTGGCCTGAGACAGGCAGGCTAACCTCTGGGGATCCTCTCACCAAGCCTGATGGGGGCTCCAGCTGGGACACTTGCCCCCACCTCCCACCCCCAGGGCCCCAAGGTACTGAGTATAAGGGCTGTACCTGCATGGAGACGTGTGTGATTGATTACCTACACAGTACCAGAATCACACGCCAGCCACAGGAGCTGACGGCTTCAAAACCCCCATTCCCATCCAGACATGGACACTCAGGCCACATAACGGAGACACAGCCACGCTGCCCAGCAAACACAGCCCCGCACGCATGTACAAAGAGCCGCACACACCCATCAGCCGCACTCCCAGGAGGCCCTCAAAGAGGAGGAGGCAGGGCGGGGGATTTTTATGCATGTTTATATTTAATGAACCACATGCAAATGAGACGGAGAGCATGCCACAAAGGAGCCAGCCCCCAGAGACTCGGAGTGGAAGGGCACAAAGGCTTGGCCTTTGGGCTGCCCTGGAGGCCAGGTCAGGCCAGTGGATTGAGGGGGCTTGAGATAGGGCATGGGGGCCGTGGGGAGGGCCGCCTGCCCACACCGGGGAGCCAAGAGCAGGAGCCAAGACAAGCTCCAGTGTCCCTGCTGCTGTGGGGGGAGGGCTCCTTCTGGGAGAGGAGCAACTGTCCCAGTTGATGGAGTGCCTGAGAGGAGGGGCTGCCTGCCTGGACAGATGGTGTACCGCCTTCCCGCACTTGAAGCAAAGTGGATTTTAATGAAATCGCAGCTCTGGTGCTGATGCTGGGAACCCACGTTGGGGGGGGGCTTCCCCAGGCTCTACAGGGTGGGGCTTGGGGGTGGGTGGGAATGGGGTGGGCAGGAACACTTAACCAGCCTAAAACTGGGAGGGGGCTGCACCACAGCCCCCTGCACAGGTCTCTGCAGACCAGAGTTCCAAAAGGTGGGGAGGGAGCCCTGAATATTTATGACACATTGAAATGTAGATTGGTAGGTCTGACAGTCTTCTGAGAGGCTTGTCACCTTGGATGGATACATCACCCTCTTGGGGCGCATGGAGAAACTGCAGAAGATGGGGGGGGTGTGATGAGGAAGGACCAAAAAAGCTACTGGGCTCTGGTGACCAAGGTCTGATGACCAGTGTGCCTGCTAGGCAACATTGGACTATTTGCTTCCCTTCTCTGGGCCTCAGTTTCTAATTTTGTCTGATGTGAAACGATACTCAGGACTTGCATACCTTAGAGTTTATGAAAATAAATCAGAAAGCAGCTGAAAAATCGGAGAGTCGGCCTTGGGAGCAGGGCCTTCTCTGATTGGCCTTCATGGGTCAATTTGGGGGGACTGAGGCCTCCCTGGGAAGCCCCAAACAGCCCAAGATATCCTTATTATAAGTTTATCATCCACGGCCGGGCGCAGTGGCTCACACCTGTAATCCTAGCACTATGGGAGGCCGAGCCAAGCGGATCGCTCAAGGTCAGGAGTTTGAAACCAGCCTGAGCAAGAGCGAGAC
>VBSM01002959.1:7405323-7417978 GCA_008086735.1 Cheirogaleus medius | reverse complement strand
TTTTTAAATAGCAGAAAACTTTTTTTTAAAGAAAAAAAAAAAGACAAGTGTATTCCTTAAGAATGAGATTAGACCATAAAATCCCTGACCCCCAACCCTCTAGGGACACCCCACCCTGAACTTTAGTTAATTAGCTGAAGAAGGTAGCATTTGTGGTGTTTTCCTAGAAGACTAGAGTCGTGTCCACGAGACCTCTGGGAGGGGCTGTCCCCCCCTCCCCCCGCCCAGATGGTGGGCGACACTGAGGGCTCCACCAAGCGTGGGGGCAGCGCCCTCTGACCCCGAAGCAGCTCCTCTCTGGAGCCCCTCTCCCTTGGGAAGGGGGGCCTGGGGCAGAGGGGGGTGGGGGGCCACCTGGCCCGACCTGGGTTTTGTCACACTCTACTCATTTTGACTGAATAAAAGTCCTGTTGCCAAAGTGAACCTTGAGTTTCTTGGTGACTGTGTCAGCTCCTGGGGGTCAGAGGGCCGGAGTGCCGGCCAGGCTGCAAGGGTCAGAGCCTGCGCTCACGTGCTAGGTCTTCTCCACAGAGGGGCAGTTCCCAGGGCCTCAGGCCTCCCTGCGAGGCAAGTATGCTAATGCCATCATCTCCATTTCACAGTCCGTGAAGCCTAGAAAGAAGAGAAGTGAAGGAAACATCCAGAATCTCCCACCTCCTGTCAGTCTGGCCCTCAAACAGCAGAGTTGGCCTCAAGGCCAGACTGCCCGGTTCCAGGGTCTGCCCTCTGACCCCCGCCCTGCACCTCCCAGCCAGCAGTGGCAAAACAGACCCTGCCCTGGGCCCGGTAGTGACGGTCCACCAGTACCGAGCCCTCGCCTGGTTGCTGGCCAGGCAGGGCTATGTGTGAGGAAGGGCTGTTTTCCTCCTCATTCTAAAGTTGAGAAATCTGAGGCTCCGACCAAGTGACTCTTTCCAGAGTCCCTCAGCCAGGACCCCCAGCCAACCAGGCCTCTCTGTTCCTCCACCAGCTCTCAGTCGGGGTTCCTAAAGCCAGGCTTAGCTTAATGGCAGTTACGCTGACAAAGATCTAGGGGTCTCAGTGGGCCTCAAGCTTCATACGAGGCAATAATAATATGGTATAAGGCAGCTGCTGCTGAATTAGAAAGCCGGGCCCACGCTGGGAGGCTCCACGGATCTGGAGGGCCAGGTACTGGGATGGTGATTTGTAAACTGGGTCCCCCAGCTATGGCCGGGAGTGTGGGGAGCTCTCTAGGGGGCCTTACTCTCCTTGCCACCCTCACCTGGAGCAACTCCACATTTATCTCATTAAATGTTGGTCTCCGTGAAGTTTCATTTGAAAACAGGGTTCTGCTCCTAAAAGAACATTTGGAAGCCCCTGGCCAGGCAGTTTCTGGAAGAGGCGCGTGAGGTGGTTGGGGGCGGGTCAGGTAAGGAGCAGCAATGCTGAACCAAGCAAGAGAAGCCTGGGCGTACATGGTCCTTGTCCTGAGTCTCCGGGGAGGCTCCTGACTTGCCCTGATCATCCCAGAGGAGAGAACCGAGCTTGAAGGTAGACATAAGACTCCATCTCTCTTCACACGGGACTCTGCAGGCAGGAAGTTTTCACCAGTTCCAGCCATCCAAGGGCTGCCTGGGGAGGCAGTGGTTCCAGCAGCCCCTGCGGGGGTCCAGGAGTAGACCAGTAACCTCCAGTGCCCCCCTCCTCCAAGAGTCCAAGATGTCCTGCCTCCCCCAGGGAGGCATCTGGAAACCTTTAGAAACCGCCTAAATAGTAGGTCTATGCAAATCAAACACAAATCACATGCAAATATAGACAGGGCCTGTCCTCACCATCACAAGGCTCTGAGCTGGGCTAAGGTAGATGACAATTAGGAAGGTTAGCAGAAATAGGTGTCAAAACTGAGTGGCCTGGCTGGAGTCTGGGTCCTGAGATCCCAGCCCAGAGGCCTCAGGCTGAGGAGCCTCCTCACGTTTCCCCCCACATGAACCATCTGCGGGCAGAAAGCAGCAGCAGCAGGCGCCGCAACCTGTTCCAATGATCTAACGCACTGGAACAAACACCCCAGACCTTGGTGGCTGAACAGGACATTGATTTTGCTCGCAGACCTGCAGTGTGGGCAGGGCTCAGTAGGGACGCGGTCTCTGTCCTCCTGGACACCCGCTGGGGCAGCTTGAAGCCCAGGGCTGAAGTCACCTGAAGGTTGCCTCACTCCACGGCTGGTGGCTGATGCTGGCACGTAGCCTCTCCACGTGGCCTGGGCTTCCTCGCAGCATGGGGGGCTGGGTTCCAAGGACAAGTGTCCTGAGAGAGAGAGCCAGGTAGAAACCACATCATTGTTTCTGACCTAGTCTTGGTGACACAGCATCACTTCCGCTATATTTTATTCGTTAGAAGCAAGTCACTAAGGCCAGCCATATTCAAGGAATTCTAGGGGACTTCGATTCCACCTTTGGATGAAAGGAGAGTTAAAGCACCTGTGGTCATGTTTTAAAATGACCATGGGATCACTCGGAAGGGACAGCTGGGAACGAGTGTGAGCCGGGAGCAGGAGAGCTCACCCAGTGGCCCTGGGGTGCCGGTGGGCTGCAGAAGACAGAGTACTCCCAACTCCTGCACCAGGCCGGGTTTCAGTTTCTTGGGGTCCAGTTCTAAAGCCACAAGGAGGGGGGACCAGGCTCCTGTGAACACCCAGAAAGGGGCTTCTCTGCTGCCTGCTCCTTCTCCTCGCACGTGAGGGCTGAGGGCCAAGAGGAGCTGGTGCGAGCCTGAGACCGCCCCAATCTGGATGGCAGACCCAACTGACAGAAGTAGAGGGGACTGCTGACCCCTCCTGAGACACATGAGGCATCCGAGGACCCGTGAGGGGCACGAGTGTCTGCAGGTCACAGGGAAGTGCGAGGCAGTGCCAGGGCTGGAGCCCAGGACAGCCACAGCCTGCCACGCTCAGACCCTCAACACTGGCCTGGTCCAGAGCCCAGGGCGAAGGGAGGGAGGCCTGGTGTGAATATGGCCGTGAGCCCCTGCAGAGTGGGGGCTGGGCAGTGGGGGAACCAGCGGCTCAGGACGGGGCTGGAGAGAGGAACAGGCAAGTGAGCATGAGTGCCAAAGGGGGGGCTACCTTGAACTCTGGATTCAAGCTAGAGCCAGGGTAGGAGACACCTAGGCCCGCTTCCTTAAGAGGCATTGTGGGGACAGACTGGGGGCTCTGTTGCTCTCTGGAGCAGGCGGGAGTGGGGAGAAGAGCAGGCCAAAAGGAGGGCCAAGGAGGAGCCCGGCTGGCAGGGAAGGGAAGGGCTTTGCTCCTTGGGCTCCAGAGGGATGCATGCTGTACCCTGAGGTCCCAAGGGCACAGTGGGCCTGCTGGGCATGGTGCACCATGTGCCACTGCCACAAGGCAGGGTCTGGCTGAGCTATCACTCCAAAATGCCCACATCCCAGCCGGACTCTGCTCCCCACAGTCTCTTCTCATCTCTGGGCCTCTTGCTCCAGATCCCACTCACTCGGTAGCTGCTGAAAGGATGCTTGCAAGAACAGGACATCTCGCTGGAGGACTGGGGACACTGTCACAAAGCTACAAAGAAAAAACTCTTTGCTCTAGTTCCTGGCTGGTATGACATAGTCTTGGGTTAAGCAACAGGGGAGTTTTGTACCAAGAAGCTGGGGGGTCAACTCTCCCGTGGCCACCAAGTCCCCAGTTACTGGGGCTGAGGCTGGGGAGGGGAGAACCAGGGCCTCAGGAGGAGCAGAGAACAGTGAGGATTCCCTGCCCTGCCCAGCTCAGGTGTCACCTTAGGGGGGATCTTCCCCAGCTCCAGTTGGTGGCTCAGTTGGCCAGGTGCCTTCAGCCCTTTGTCACTGCTCACTGTCTGCTAGTGAGAAGCGTGGCATCCTCTGAAGCTGAGAAAGCTGCGGCCTTGGCCCAGGGTGTGAACAGCGGAGTCCAACTGATATGGCTTGAACCCCTGGCTGCCAGTTCCTAGTCATGTAACTACGAGCAAGTGCTTGAACTTCTGCAGGCCTCAGTTTCCTCATCTGTAACATAGGGGTAATAGTCCCCTACCTCAAAGGGTTGCTGACGCAGCTGGCTTCTTTGCAGAAATTGACAAGCTGATTCTAAAATTCATATGGAAATGCAAGGGACAGGGACATCAATAGCCAAAACAGTCCTGAGAATAAAGAACAAAGAACAAAGATTCACACTTCCTGATTTTCAGACTTACTACAAAGCTACAATAATTAAAACAGTGTGGAACTGGCATATGGATGGACACATATATCAATAAAATAGCATTAAGAGTCCAGAAATAAACTACCACATTTATGGTCAATTGATTTTTGACAAGGCTGCCAGGACAATTCAATAGAAAAAGAATAGTCTTTTCAACAAATGGTGCTGGGACAACTGGATATTCACATGCAAAGAAATGAATTTGGACCCTCTACTCACACATGGAAAAATCAACTCAAAATGAATCAAAACCCTGCATGTAAAACCTAAAACACAGACAGAACAAAGAAGAAAAGAGAGACATGCATTTTCATGACCTTGGATTAGGCAATAGTTTCTTTGACATGACACCAAAAGCATAAACAATGAAAGAAAAAATAGATAAATTGAACATCTCAAAAGCTTTTGTGCTTCAAAGGCTGGGTGCAGTGGCTTGCATCTGTAATCCCAACACATTGAGAGGCTGAGGTGGGAGGATTGCTTGAGGTTAGGAGTTTGAGACCAGCCTGGGCGATACAGCAAGACCCTGTCTCTACAAAAAGTACAAAAAGAAAAATTAGCCAAGTGTGGTGGTAGCACATGCCTGTAGTCCCAGCTACTCGGGAGGCTGAGGCAGGAGGATCGCTTGAGCCCAGGAGTTCAAGGTTACAGTGAGCTATGATAGCACCACTGTACTCCAGCCTGGGTGACAGCAAGACTCTGACTCTTAAAACATTATAAAATTCTAGTGACGGTTGCACAACTCTGTGAATGTACTAAAAACCATTGACTTGTACACCTAAATGAGGACTCGTACAGTATATAAGTTATATCCTGGTGGAACTGTCATAAAAAAAAGAGGTTGAGAGGATTCACTGAGTTTGTGCAGGTGAAGTGCACAGTTTAAGTGTTCAAACGGTCCCACTGTAATAGGCAGAGAAATTGTGGTGGGCAGGGCAACGCTGAGTGTTTGGGGGGAGGAGTGAAGGGGTAGGGGAAGCAGGATGAAGAAGGAAGTGAACGGGAAGGGGCGCCTGCATGCACCTGGCCTGGCCTCCCTGGAGCGGCGGCCCCAGCCTGGAAGCCCTGCGCTCCTAAGAGGGCAGTGAGGGGCTTTGCTGCCACCGTGTGGAATGAGCGAGGATTACAGCCAGGGGACTGAGGCCTGGTCCCCCCCATCGTGTCTAACCCCCACGTTACCACATCTGAGTGGGCAAGGCAAAACTTACTGTCATCTCCCATTTGACAGACGAGGAAACCAAGGCCCAGAGGAGGGAGGCTGCAGGCCCAGGCAGGCAGCTTGGCCCCAGGCTCCTTGTTCCAAGCCCCGTGCTGTCAACTCACATCTGTGTATCGTGGAGAAGGGGGCAGGGGACTTGGAGGGAGGTCTGAATTAGCTAAAATGGGACTTTTCTTTTTGAAGAGCGAGGAGACACCCAGGAATGTCAGACACGCCCCTCCCCAAGTAGGAGGGGTGAGGAGGCTGGACAGGTCCTGAAATGTAGGTTGGATCAGGAACCTACCATAGCTCCCCGTTGCTCCCTGGGTAGCCCAGTGCCTTTGGGCTGGCACTCAAGGTCCCCCCACGAGCGATGGGGTAGCCCAGGGTCTGTAATCCCTGCTCAGCTGTGTGACCTGGCGGACGTCCTTCACCTCTGGTGCCACCGTTTCCCCCTGTGTCCACCGCGTGTGCAGATAGTACCTCCTTCTAGCTGCTCTGAGAGGCGAGTGAGTCGCATGTAGGACTGCGCTTGTTCTTATTGTTACTATTATTGTCAAACAGACCGCAGCCTGGTTTTCTACTCCGTCATCAAGTCCAGCCCTCCAAGTTGGGCTCCTGGTGTCCCCCAAACGTGCCGTGCACAGGGATGCCTCTGGGCCTTTCTGCAAGCTGTTCCTTCAGCCTGGAACAATACCTCTTGCCATCTCTTCTTTCTGGATCCTTCCAAACACAGCTCCTCCTGCTGTCTTCCCCAGTCCTCTCCAGCGAGAACCACGTCTCCCCTCGCCCTCTGCTCCGCCCTGCAGTACCGTTTCCTTCTGCAGCACCTTGTGCACGGCACGCATGTGCGTCACCCTGCCCTGAGAACTCAGGATCAAGTTTTCGAAGGACAGGTACCGTGTCTTCTTATCCCTTTATGACCCACCAGTGCTGCCAGGTAGTAGCTCTAAATTCTCAGTGAATGTTTGTGAAAAGAAAGCAAGAAATCAGGAAAGGAAAGAGGGAGGAAGGGAAAGATGGAGAGAAAGAGATGAAAGGTGAGCTAAAGATGAAGCCAAGAGAGACTTTAAGAGAAACCAGCCCCGGCTCCATTTACCATCTAACAACTTCGGGGAAAAGGATGAAAAACTTGTAGAGTTTGGGTAATTTGCAACTCCTCCTCGGGTCTTACTCTCATTCCCAGAGCCGTGGCATTGAAACAGACGAAAACCTCTGCACATTCAGCCCATCCTGAAGCTCAGTCTCCTCCTCGGTAACAGAGATAATAATGGTACTTATCTAATTGGGTTGTTATGAGGCTCAAATGAGAAAGTAACTGGAAAATCCTTGGCACCTGGTGCAAAGTAAGCACTCAATAAATGCTATGTGCTGTGATGGTTTGGGGATCCCAGGACTTCCAGATGTGTGTGATAAGGGACTGTGCACGGCTACAGGAGGGAGGTGCTCCCTGGGCTTGAAGAGATGCCTATTGTCCTAGAGACTGGCCTGGGCGGTCACTCGGAGGTCACGATGCTTTCTCCTGGCCTCCCTTCAAGCCCCCACCAGATACGCAATAAAGACTCCTGATTGCCTGGTTAAAGGAAGTGGGTGCACAATTAATTTCAATTTTAGGCCTAAAACCCCCTCCCGCCTTTCAAAAAGAATTGCACACCCTATTTCAATTTACACACTGAACCAACATGAAATTTTCCAGCGGGTTCTGTAGCCTTTGAAGTGACTAGACCAGACTATTGATTTATTTCCAACTAACCTCTCTCTTTGAACCCAAAAGGGTCAAGGTTAATTATATAATAAAACATACTGTGCCCAGCTGCCCCTCTAAGGGCGCAGTGAGCCCCCCGACCTTTCTGAGCAGGTAAGCAGTGGATCGTATTTCTGATCTCTTCCTTGCATTCATTTCCTTCATCAGGGCCCATTAAGAAGACAAAAAAAAAAAAAAAAAAAACAAACAACGACCCCTCATTTCCTCCCTGAGAGATAAATTTTAATTTGCTGGAAACCAACAAAGGAGATCTCAGCCAGGTTTCCAGGCTGCCCCCCTGGGCCAGGAGCACTTACTCTGGAGCCAGCTGGGAAACGGGGCTGGGGTGGGAGAGGCGGAGGGTAGCAAGGGGGTGCAGGCCCCCAAGTCTGCATCGCCCACAGAAAGGGGGCTGTTCCCACAGGGACTCTGCTGATGCTGCCACCATGGCCAGGTCCCCACTAAGCCTTCCTTACTGGCTGTAGTGACAATTAACCAACTGGCCACGGGCTCGCTCTGTCAGTCCTCAGCAGCACCCGAGCCGGGCACTGCTGTCATCCCTACTTCCCCTGATGGTGAAACTCTGAGTGGCACCAGAACTGGTTCCAGGTGTCACAGGTAGGAGGTAGAAGGGCCGGGGCTGACACCGAAGCCTTTTTTATGCTTTTAAAATAATGGGTTCCCACCCTCCCCCTGCAGCCTCCCAGCCCAGGGAAACAACATCATAAATGTTGTCTTTCCATCAATAAAAAAAGAGAGAGAAAACATCCAATACTGTAGTCCATTTTCACATGTCCCCAACTTTCCAACAACGTCCTCCTCAGCTGCGTTTCCCAAGATCCAGCCAAGACTCACGACGTACTGTCTTGGTTGTCCTGTCTCTTTTCCTTTCTCTCCCCTGTTCCAGAGCAGCCTCAGCCTTTCCTATTTTCTGTGACATTGACCTTTCTAATGAGACAAGGCCAGTCGTCCTGGGCCAGTGACACAGAGTGTGGATTTGTCCCATGTTTCCCCCTGACCAGTAAAAGATATTTGGGGCATAAACAGTTGAGAAGCGATGCTGTGTCCCTTTCAGTGCGCCACATCTGGAGGCGGTGACGCCAGCCTGTGCTGTGCTTGGTGAGGGACTCAGGATTCTCAGCTCAAAGGCCAGCACGTGTTCTCACTTCCTGGAGGCTTCCCCAGCACTGGTGTGTGTGTGTGTGTGTGTGTGTGTGTGTGTGTGTGTGTGAATCAGCTCCTTCCAGAATCAGTATTAGCCATGGGAGGAACATGGTCTTTGGGACTCTTTGACACCCACGGATGGCAACCAAAACCCTTGGGAGGAAATCCAGCCATCACAGCCTGAGATGCATTTCCCAATCCTTCCCCCTGGAACATTCCTAGGTTGTGTCAAGGCCCATCACCCACTTCCCTGCCCCCATGCGGCCTTCGTGGCTCCCTTGGGAAGAACCAAGTGTCCCTCCTCTCTGTTTGCACAACTCTCTGTCTGCCTCATTGCTCGGAGCCCTTACTGACCCTGTGTGTCCAGGGCCCAGCACGGAGAGTTCTCCATAAATATTTTTTTCAGATCAATTGTAACCCAGAAGCCGGGTGTGGTGGCTTGTTAGGCAGGGACTAAATCTGCAGGTGGCAGATACAGGCCAGGAGGGCAGTTCCTAGGGGCGGAGAAGCCTGGGAAGGGACTGCAGGAGAATACAGCTCACAACCGCCAAGAGCAGAACTTGATGCTGGAGGCACACACAGCCGTGGAGCGGCAGCTTTGTTATAAGAACACCTGTCAATCATGTATAGCAATCACCGGGCAACATCCCACACCTCTTCAAGCCCTCCCCAGGACCAGGCCAATAAGACAGAACAATCTGGGAGACCTCAACGTCTTTCTCCACTCATGGAGACCGACCCGTTCCTCTCTGGAATGTACTCTCGCTGTGTATGGCTCCTTTCTCTGCAATACAAGCTGTTTGTGTGCAATTGCTTCCTGTCTGTGGTCACTCCATTCCACCGGCCCTGCTGGTGAATTTTCCAAGCAAGGAGACAAAGAACCAGGACAACCATCCGCCAAGAGGCCGGACCTGACCAGCTCGTGCCTGTAATCCCAGCATTTTGGGAGGCCGAGGTGGGAGGATCGTTTAAGGCCAAGAGTTTGAGAGCAGCCTGGGCAACATAGTGAGACCCTGTCCCTACAAAAAATTTAAAAATTGCCCAGGCATGGTGGTGCTCGCTTTTAGTCCCAGCTACTCAGGAGGCTTGAGCACAGGAGTTTGATGCTGCAGTGAGCTATGATGGCACCACTGTACTCTAGCCTGAGCAACACGGTGAGAACTTTTCTCAAAAAAAAAAATTACTAAATTGCAACTCAAACAAAATTCTGCCTTGTGGTCAAACTCAGTTTTACATTTGAAAGAAAAGTCCAGCATCCAAAATTGAATTGAGAAACTATTTAGTCTTTGCTGAATAGCCTGGAACATTCAACGAAGGATGAATTACATTGCATGTCACACTAAAGAGTCCTTATTATTCTCCTTACCCGTCTCTCTGCCTATCATCTCATGGCTCTGCTTTCACCTCTAAGCCTTTTTTCTCTCCCCAACTCCAGCGTATACTGGATTTTCTCTCATTCTTGCCCCTCACCCTACACAATCACTTGCTCAGAATCACACAGCTGGGAGGTGGAAAGGCTGGGGTCAGAATCAGGCAGTGCGTCTCCAGGACCGGGCGCTGACCACTGGACCATGCTTTCAGCTTTTTTTTTTTTTTTTTTTTGAGACAGAGTCTCACTTTGTGGCCCAGGCTAGAGTGAGTACTGTGGCATCAGCCTAGCTCACAGCAACCTCAATCTCCTGGGCTCAAGCAATCCTACTGCCTCAGCCTCCCGAGTAGCTGGGACTACAGCCATGCGCCACCATGCCCGGCTAATTTTTTCTGTATATATTTTTAGTTGGTCAATTAATTTCTTTCTATTTTTAGTAGAGACGGGGTCTCGCTCAGACTGGTTTCGAACTCCTGACCTTGAGCGATCCGCCCGCCTCGGCCTCCCAGAGTGCTAGGATTACAGGCGTGAGCCACCGTGCCCGGCTGGTAATTCGTTCTTTACCCACGGTGGGGTGCTATGCCTACATTAAAGCTATCTTATTCTGTTATTTCACTTGAATATCTCAATGACTCCACAAGGGAAGGGAAGGCCCAACTTCCAGATGGGAAAATTGAGTCTCAAAGAGGGGACGCCCAGGGTCACAGTATCATAGGGACAGCTTTCACTCACAGATGTCATCTCAAGAGGAAATGGGAAGGAAAAGAAATGTCATGTCCACAATTTAATGTTCTCACCAGACTCTAAAGTGTGGGTCTAGCAACCCCTTTTTAATTAAGGTGTAAAAGGATGCCCTCCAGCCATCCCGTCCCGTCCCCCTCACCTCTGTTTATCCATCTTCCTCCTCCTTCCCTGCCTCCCTCCCTCTGTCCTTACCTCCCTCACCTGCCCTTTCTTTCCTCTCACCTTCCCCCGGTCTCCATCCATCCACCACTCCGCTCACTCATCCATCTAGTCACCCATCGGTTCATCCTTTCAAGAAACATTTCTTGAGCCAGGGCAGTGCCAGGCTTGCTGGGAAGTGCTGGGATACACATGTGTATGTCACTTCTTGCCATGGAGGCCCAGAGGAACCAGCTCCAGTCACCAACCTGCTGTCTGTCCACCCGTGCCTGTCACTTCCACTCTCCCCTTCTCCCACCCCCGTCAGTGACAACCCTCTGATGCCCACCTCTGTCCCCAGGATCTATGGCAGATGGTGGAGGATGATTAAGGTTCATGAAATACTAGCACATGGGGACCAGCAGTGGAGACCCAGGCAGCACGTTTGCGGAGGACGGCCTGCCCCCCACCTGCTGCCTGCGCTCTGCGGGCTCAGCCCCCCGAGGGCCAGCAGGGTGCCCCACGCCCAGCCTCACAGACAGAAGCCAAGAATGGTGGTGGTGACCTAGGGCGGACGGGTGAAGAGGGTGCGTGTGCATGTGTGTGCACGCATGTGTGCGTGTGTGAGTGAGCACGTGCCAGCATGTCCAGCCTGGCCATCTTGGCGTGTCTCCAGGGCCTTGCAGCCCTGCGCTGGCCGCTGCTGTTCTCATCCCCACAGGGGCGGTGTGGCAGCCAGGCCCAGCGGGGTCCTGTGTTAACTGCAGGCAAGGGCAGTCCTTATCACAGGCCGAGCAGTTTGTTTCTGTCACACTGGTATCTCCCCTCCCCTGAGCCCAGACTTTAGCGTCAGAGCCTGGGGGGACGTTTGGAGATGATCTAACTCCCTGACACTCTGGGGGGAGCAAGCCCCAGAGAGGGTTCTAGACTATTGCAGGAGGTCACCCAGCAAGTTAGCGGCAGAGCTGGGACGAGAACCCACATGTCCCCATCCCCTTTCACGCTCTTGCCACAAGCCCAGTGCTAGGTCCGGCAGTGGCGCCCGGGCTGGGGCTGAAGGCGCTCAGCGGCTGGAGAAGGTGTCGGGGAGCTGGGAGCTGCTCCCGCATGTTCTCAGCTGTGCCCTCTCCGCCCGTCACACGGGCTTCTCCCCCTCGGGTGTGCGGAAGACCAGAACTCCCGCTGGTAGCCAAATACGCCTTTGATGGGTTACAAATGAGAAGCAAATACGTCCTCACTTGATAAGTGCAGTGGGCAAAGCTCTCAATGTGTGGGGTTCATGAGAAAAGAATAAATTGTCTTTGATGAAAGTTTTGGGAAAGTCTGTGGGATGAAGGAAGGACGGAAGCATAGCAGGGGCCCTGGGACACACTGAACTTGTGCTCTCTTCATCGAAACACAGGGTCACCTCCGGAGGTAATTTACCTTTGTGGAAATAAAGGGGCTTCTCTATGAGGGGGACAGGGGTTCACTTAGACAACTCAATTGTCCTGGAAAGGGGGTGTCATTAGAATTCATGCATGTTCTGGAGACCATCCTGGGGCTGCCCCTAGAAAGGCCGGATGGGAAAGGAATCTTAGAACCAGGCCTTTGAAAGGACAGGCGACTGGCTCTGGCTGGTGTGGGGACCCCGGGGGGCCAGGGGTGCGGTTCTGGGCTGTGAGGTGACTCCTCCCAAACTGGTGCTGATGTGGGTCCTGAGGAGGCTGACAGAAGTGCGTGCCTGGGGCTGCTGCCTTCCTGACCCTGAGACAGGCTGAGACACCTGACGTGAGGCGCCGTCACTGAGTGGAGGTCCCCGTTCTCAGCATGACGGTACTATTTGCACAGTGACGCACAGTGGCCATCAGCGTCCACGGTTCTGGCTGCAGGGACTGGCTGGACAGGGGGGCTTCGATGTTCACCATGTTAACAATCTAAAAGAGGGCCAGGCTTCGATGTGAAAGGTGGTGTCCCAGCACCATTTGTTGAAAAGACCATTCTTTCTCTATTTAATTGTCTTGGCTGCCTTGTCAAAAATCAATTGACCAGACCCGGCTCGGTGGCTCACGTCTGTAATCCTAGCACTCTGGGAGGCCGAGGCGGGTAGATCACTCAAGGTCAGGA
>VBSM01002959.1:7371656-7386083 GCA_008086735.1 Cheirogaleus medius | reverse complement strand
AAAAAAAAAAAACTGACACAAATAGATGTAGAAATAGACAATTTAACAATGATAGTTGGAGACTCTTCAGGGTTCTCCAGAGAAACAGAATCAACGGGATATGGATATGTATATAGATATACAGAACTAAATGTATTATTGATGGGGAAAACCATCGGGCGCTGGGACGTGGCCGCTCGCCGCCTCCCTGCCGCTCCGCATCCCTGGGCCGGTGCTGTGCGGAGCAGGCTGGAGGCAGCGGAGGGCAGGTGTGCGGGTGCGCGCTGCTGGAGCCGGGCTTTGTGTGCCGGTCCGGGCCGCGCTCTATGCTCGGCTGCCTGCTCCTGTCCTCCAGCCGCACTGCTTGCGCGATCCTGATTGGGTACTTTCTGAATCCCACTGTTCCTGATTGGTTGTTAAATCCTGTTCCTGATTGGATGTTAAAGCTTGTTCCTGATTGGATGTTATAGCTTGTTGCCAATTGGATGTTAAAGCTTGTTGCTGATTGGACGCTTTTTGAGTCCTACCGAAGGTATAAAAGCTGAAGGAGGAGAACGGGGAAAGGGGGTCAGAAGATCAGAAGTCAGTGGTGCATGCTGATGGAATAAAGGCTGTTCTCCACGCTCTACGTGCTGCTTGGTTATTTCCCTGGTCAAGAGCCGTTGTGAGAGCTGTTAACACTTGCTGACGTACAGCTGGTCAAGAGCTGTTAACACTTGCCGGAACATTATGAGGGATTGGCTCAAATGATTATGAAAGGCGAGAAGCCTCATGACCTGCTGTCGCCATGCTGGAAGTCCCGGAAAGCTGGTGATGTTGTTCCAGTCCAAGCGTGAAGGCCTGAGAACCAAGTGAGCCAGTGGTGCAAATCCTGATCTGAGTCCAAAGGCTGGAGAACCAAGAGTGCTGACGTGTGAGGGCAAAAGAAGATATATGTCCCAGCTCAAGAAGAGAGAGTGAATTTGTCCTTCCTCCACTTCTTTGTTCTATTTGGGCCCTCAATGGAGTGCATGATGGGCACCCATACTGGTGAGGGCGGATCTTCTTCACTCAGACTACTGATTAAAATGTTAATGTCTTCCAGAAACACCCTCACAGACACACCCAGAAATACCTGGCATCTCTTAGCCCTGTCAAGTTGACACATAAGGATAACCATCACAGAGACTTCAATACCCCACTTTCAATAATGAATAAAAAAACTAAACAGAAGATTAACAAGGAACTATAAGATTTGAAGACAATATTAACCACCAGACTTAATAGGCTCAATACACTCAATACAACAACAGCAGAATATATATTCACATGGGACATTCTCCAGGATAGGCCTATGGTTGGCCATAAACAAACCTCAACGAATGTAAAAGGATAGAAGTAATACAAAGTATGTTCTTGAACCACAATGAAATAAAATTAGAAATCGATAAAAAAGAAATTTGAAAAACTCATAAATAGGTAGAAATTAACACACTCCATAATAATCAACGGGTCAAAAATAAATCAAAAGGGAAATTAGAAAATACTTTGAGATGAATGAAAATGAAGACACAGCATATTAAAACTTACAGGATACAGATAAAGCAGTGTTTACAGGCAAATTTATAGACATAAATGCTTCCACTGAGAAGATCTCAAAATAATTAACTACCTTTTAACCTTAATACAGTGGAAAGGCCAGGTGTGGTGGTTCATCCCTATGACCCCTGCAGTTTGGGAGACTGAGGCAAGAAGATTGCTTAAGCCCAGGTGTTCAAGGCTGCAGTGAGCTAAGATTGGGCCATTGCACTCCAGCCTGGGTGACAGAGTGAGACCCCGTCTCTAAAAAAAAACAAACCAAAAACAGAACACTGGAAAAACAAAGAGAAAACTAAACCTAACATAAGCAGAGGGAAGGAAATAATAAATATTAGAGCAGAACTTAATGAAATAGAGAACAGAAAAATAATAGAGAAAATCAATGTAAGACAGGAGACTCAACTATCTGGAATCAGAAATGAAAGAAAGACATTACTGGCCAGGCACGGTGGCTCACGCCTGTAATCCTAGCACTCTGGGAGGCCGAGGCGGGAGGATCATTTCAGCTCAGGAGCTCGAGACCAGCCTGAGCAAGAGCGAGACCCCATCTCTACCAAAAATAGAAAGAAATTAATCAGACAACTATATAGAAAAAATTAGCCGGGCATGGTGGCGCATGCCTGTAGTCCCAGCTTCTCAGGAGGCTGAGGCAGAAGGATGGCTTGAGCCCAGGAGTTTGAGGTTGTTGTGAGCTAGGCTGATGCCATGGCACTCTAGCCTGGGCAACGGAGTGAGACTCTGTCTCAAAAAAAGAAAAAAAAAGGTTGGTTTAACAATCTGAAAATCAATTAATGTAAAAACCAAATCACTAGAATAAAAAAACAAAGAAAAAACACATGATCATCCCTATAGATGCAGAAAAAGCATGCGACAAAATCCTACACTCTTGCATGACAAAAATACTCAACAAACTAGAAATAGAAGGGAACTTCCCCATCCTGACAAAGGTCATATCTGAAAAACCCACAGTTAATGTCATACTCAAAAAAAGCATCTATGCTTTCCCGGTAAGAGGAACATGACAAGGTGTCTGCTGCCACTACTTCTATTCAACATTGTAGTGAAAGTTGCAGCCAGGGCAAGTAGGCAAGAAAAATAATAAAAGGCATCCAGACTGGAAAGAAACAAGTAAAATAATTCTCTATTCACAGATGACATGATCTTGAATATAGAAAATCCTAAGTAATCCACTTCAAAACTATTAGAAGTAGCAAACAAGTTCAGTAAGTTTGCAGGATACAAATTTATATACCAAAATGAACTGTATTTCTATACACTCACAATGAACAATCTGAAGACAATTCCACTTACAATAGCATGAAAAATAATAAAATACTTAGGAATACGTTTAACAGAAGAAGTACAATATTTATTTCAGAAAACTACAAAACATTGCTGAAAAAAATTAAAGAAGATCTAAATACAGGTATACATTGGAGATATTGTGGTTTCAATTCCAGACCACCATACTAAAGCAAACATTGCAATAAAGTGAGTCACACAAAATTTTTGGTTTCCCAGTGCATATAAAAGTTATATTTACACCACACTGTAGTCTATTAAGTATGCAATAACATTATGTATAAAAAGCACATATCTTAATTAAAAAAAATTTATTGCTAAAAAATGCTGACACGGAGACATGAAACGACTACACGCTACTGGAAAATGGCACTGATAGGTTTGCTTGATGCAGAGTTGTCACAAACATTCCATTTGTAGAAAACATACTACCTGCAAGGCACAACAAAGTGAAGCATGATTAAACAAAGTATGCCTGTAAATGGAAAAACATCCCTATGTTCATGTATCAGAAGACTTAATATTGTTAAAATGGCAATACTCCTCAAGTTGATCTACAGATTCAACACAATCTCTATCAGAGTCCTATCTGACTTATTTGTAGAAAGTTACAAGCTAATTCTAAGATTCCTATTGAATTGCAAGGGACCCAGAATTGCTAAAACAATATCGAAAAAGAAGAATCACTTCATGATTTCAAAATTTTTACTATGAAGCATTGCTATAGTTGCCATGTAAATAAATAAGAAATAAATAAATATAAAAAAATTTACTATGAAGCAATGGTAATCAAGTCAATGTGGTACTGGCATGAAGATATACATATAGATCAATGGAATAGAATGGAGAGCCTAGAAATAAAACCATATGTCTATGGTCAATAGATTTCCAACAAGGGTGCTAAGACCATTACATGGGAAAAGAAAAGTTTTCTCAACAAATGGTGCTGGGAAAACTAGATATCCACATGCAAAAGAATGAAGTTGGACCCTTACCTCACACCTTAACGCAAAAAATTAACTCAGTGGATCAAAGATCTAAATGTAAGAGCTAAAACTATAACTCTTAGAAGAAAACACGAGTAAATCTTCATGACCACAGATTTGGCAGTGGAGTCTTAGATGTAATACCAAAAGCATGAGCAACAAAAGAAAAAATATATAAGTTGGACTTCATCAAAATTAACATTGTTTTAAAGAACGTTATCAAGAAAGTGAAAGACAACACACAGAATGAGGGAAAATATTTGCAAATCACATATCTGATAAAGGAACTATATGGGCCGGGCGTGGTGGCTCACGCCTGTAATCCTAGCACTCTGAGAGGCCGAGGCAGGTGGATGGCTCAAGATCAGGAGTTCGAAACCAGCCTGAGCAAGTTGGGAGGCTGGGACCTCCCAAGTAGCTGGGACTACAGGCATGTGACACCATGCCTGGCTCATTTTTTCTATATATTTTTTAGTTGGCCAATTAATTTCTTTCTATTTTTAGTAGAGACAGGGTCTCGCTCTTGCTCAGGCTGGTTTCAAACTCCTGACCTGGAGCCATCCTCCAGCCTTGGCCTCCCAGAGTGCTAGGATTACAGGCGTGAGCCACCACGCCCGGCCAGGTGGGACAACTTTTGAAAACAGTCTTGCACTTCCTTATTTAATTAAACATAGAGTTACCATATTACTCAGCAATTCCACTCCTAAGTCTATGCCCAAGAGAAATGAAAACGTATGTCTGCACAAAAACTTGTACACAAATATTTATAGCAGCATTTTTCATAATAGCCAAAAGATAGAAACAACCCAAATGACCATTCACTGATAAATGGATAAAGAAAATGTGGTATATCCATTCAATGGATTATTATTCAGCCATAAAAAGGAATGAAGTACTGATACATCCAACAAACAATGCTTGGGGCCAAGGAGGTATCAGGTGGTGGCTTTCCTCTAAGGGCCTGCAGTGAAGAAGAGGTAGAATGAAAGATGGTTCCCAGGTCTCCTGCCTGAGCTTCAGCAGCCACCTTAGAGTTCCAGGGCCCCACGAGGCCCCCAGGACTTTTTGGGCACTAGAGGCCTTGTCTGAGGCCGTTAGGCTCTCTGACACGTTGTGGTGGTTCTAGGCCTCACATCAAGCAGAGATTTATTGTAGACTCCTGGGAGCAGCCCACACAGATTGCCTGGCCTGGGGAGCTCTGAGGTGTCTGGGGGTCCAGTCTTGCCCCACCTCCCAAAGTCATACACACAACCCAATGGCATGGACTATCTTTCCTCTGAGCCCAGGGCCTAGTACAGCCTGGATGTCGAAAGGGAGAGAAGTTTCTCCCTTAGAAGGATTGGGGTGTGTGTAGTATGCCGAGTGGGCTTCTCGGTCCAGGAGTTCAGCAATGGTCTGTGCTTAGATTTTCATGTGTGACCATGAGGCCAAACCGTGGGGTTTCCTCTAATGCGAGGTTCTGAGTAGGGTGAGGGCATGGGAGTCTAGCCTCTTCTCTCCTGCAGAGTTAAATCAATGCTCCTTGTCGGAGAGGCCTCCAAAGGAGGCTCTTGGGGCCTCTGAGGCCAGAGACAAGACAGAGGAAAAGCCTTTTGGTTTCCACACCTGGCTGTAGGATCTTGGACAAGCATTGCACTACTCTGAGCCTCAGTTTCCCTGGGTGTCAAATGGTTCCTTCTGCGAAATTTTGGAGGGAAATGATTCAAGAGGGAGACAATACCCAGCAGCAACTTCCCAAGGCGAGTAAAGCAGACTCAGGCCGCCGAGCTAGGACAAAGGCAAGTTCAGGGTCGGGTCAAGAGTGCGCCCGGGTCAGTTTCTACTCGGGGCTGCGAGGAGAAGCGGTGCAGGCACCTCCGCCCGGCACACACTGGGGCCGCACTTCTCGCCGCGGGGTAGGAGCCGGGTGCGGGTAGCGGGGCGCATCCGGGCGGCGGAGGGGGCGGGCCTCGGCGGGGCTGGGCGGAGCGCGGCGGCCGGGACCCAGGCGGCGCCGAGGGCAGCCGGGCGGGAGGCGGGGCTTCGGTGGCGCTGCGGGAGGCGGGACAGGAAGGCACGGGAGGCGCCGCAGCCTCGCCGGGCGCGGGGAGGGGGCTCTGCCCTCCGTCCCCCCAGGGGCTGCTTCCCGCCCCAGGTCCCTGCAGAGGACACGTGTCAGCACGTTCCCGCCGTTGTCATCTCATCCCATGTCATAGCCCCTCCCCCAGGCCTGGGACCCCCGGCCCCATTATCCCTGCGCCCAACCCCCGCGCTGACCCGCGGTCCGGGGCGGGTCTCTCTCCGCCTCTGGCCAGTCTCCTCGGCAGCGAGCCGCGGCCCGGACCCCCGCCGAGGGCACTCGGTAGTGCGTTCTCACCCCTGCCATCTCATTCCCCTGCCTGGCTCCACCCCAGGCCTGGCAACCCCGGTCCCCGACGGCCCATTGTCCCCGCGTTGACCGCAGCCACTGACCGGCGCGTCTCCCCCAGCAACGCGCAGCGACCCGGGATGCAGCCCTCAGCCTGGGCGGCCGTCAGGGAGGCGGCGAACCGTGACGTGCTGGCCGCCGACCTCCGGTGCAGCCTCTTCGCCTCGGCCCTGCAGAGCTACAAGCGCGACTCGGTGCTGCGGCCCTTCCCCGCGTCCTACGCCCGCCGCGACTGTAAGGACTTTGAGGCCCTGGTGAGTGTGCTTTGTCCCGGCAGGCGCTGCCCACTGCGTCCTGGACCGAGTGGCCCTTGGAACCGTAGACAGAGGCGGTTCCACCCATGTTAGCCACCAGACTTTCCATTCCCAGCCCGGCCTTGGGGAACGTTTCCATGAGCTAAGAACGCTCCTAACACCCTCATGTCAACATTCACTCCCAGGGCACTTGGTGGCTGCTGCTTGTGTCAATGACAAGTGACTCCCAGGAGTGAAGTGAGGAATTGAATAGTTGCATAGTCCTTCACAAAGTATTCTAGCGTGGCTAGCAATAGGGTGTTGATCTGAATCAGCTGTTCTGCTCCCCTAGGAAGTTGTCCATCCCTTTGCAAATAATTAGACACCAAAAGTCACCAAAGCCACCCAGACCTTGATCTTCATACAAGGTAATACATGGGCAGTATTTTTATAAACTGTAACAGACATTATACCTGTGAGTTGTTACTTCTCTGATGATTCACAATACACTTTCTTGCAGAGTTCACCTCAGGGTCAGCATTCCACATATCAGTTATCTTTGTAATCCAAATGTTTAGATTACCTAGAAAAATATAACTTACCAAAATTGATTCAATAAAAAATAGAAAATCAAAATAGCCTATGATCATTAAAGACATTGAATTAATAGTCAAAGATTTTCCCTCAGAGAAAATTCTGAGCCTAGCTGACTTCGTTGGGGGAGTTCTACCAATCACTGAGAGAATAAGTAATTCCAGTTTTACACAAATTCTTCCAGAGTATTGAAAAAGAGGCTAGCATAACTGTGATACTAAATCTGATAAGAGTATATAAGAAAAGTATAGGCTTACATCACTCATGAGTATAAATGCAAAAGTTCTCTGCAAGATTTTAGGATCCTGAATCTAGCAATGTATGAAAAAGGGTAATTCCTGCTCCCTGGCCTTTTGGCTAAGATCAAGTGTAGTATCTGTTCTTATCAGTTTAATATCTGAAATAAAAGTTAAAAGTAATTCCTCATGACCAGGTTGGATTAATCCCAGGAATGCAAAATTAGTTCAACATTAGTCAATCAATTAATGTAATGAACCACATTGACAGATTAGAGGAAATATTTAGAATCAACAGATGTTTAGCATTATCTCTGATGAGGTCATTACTGTTTGGTTCCTTTTTTGCTATCATTCCTAGGAGGTCGAGGGACAAAGGCTGAGCCTCCTTGCCCCACCTGGTTCTTGTAGCCCAGCATAACGATGTCTGTCTATCTTGAGGGTGCCTTGCGCAGTCGTTTCAGGGTACAGGAAGTGGAAGGTTGGAGAAAGAGGCAAGCTGACTGACTTCCCTTAACGGTTTGTTCTTGCAAGTTCAGATACTCAATTTTTTGAGTTTTCTGATATTAGGCCCTGAGAATAAAACTTCCTTCAGTTTTGGCAACATATTTATGGAGCTCCTACTATGGGTCAGGTGTGAGGATGCAGAATTAAAGGCCCATGGAGAGGTGAACTGTGTTTCACTGTACTGTGGGGTAAGCCCCATACAATGTGGAAGTCCAGAGCAAGGACCCCAGCTCTCAGCAGTGGGCCGGGCTCAGGGAATACCAGCCAGGGGCGGTGGCTGATGCCGTGCTGAGTCTTGAGGAATATGGAGGATTTCAAGAAGCCGAGAAGAAGAAAGGAGTATTCCAGAGTAGCAGGATGGGCAGAAAGCCAGGAGGGGTGAGCTTACAGAGGACAAGGCTGTACTTTATTGTGGCTGTTGTGGGGAGCACACAGAGTTGCACACGTCCTGCCAAGATGTGTAGTTTTTATCCTCGGGCAGGGGAGGGCAATGGTGAGATCCAGAATGCATTTCTGAAAGACCCCTGTGGCGGCCAGGTGAGAGGGATCTGTTCAGGAGGAGTAGATGGAGGAGGAGAGATTGGGGTCAGAGGGACCAAACTCACCAGAGATGGTGCCCTACAATGCAATTAATTGTTATCAAGAAATACACCTCCAGGTGGACTAGAATGCTCAAGCTATTCCTTCTGGAATGTCTTGGCAAATGGCATCAGGCTTGTGTGTTTGATGAATATGGGATAAATGCAAAGGAAGCGATGGAACTGTTTTGTTCATGCTTTTTAAATTTTATTTTTAATTATGCAAGTAATGTTTGAATATATTCAACATTATATAAAATCCAAATGATACCAGGAAAGTGAAAGTGCCCCTGATAGAGCTCCCCTATTCCACACACCTCCCTAAAGGTAGCAGTTGCTGTGTTTGGGTCTTACGCCTCCCCCATACCTATAATCCCTTAGGAGAGCATCAGCAACTCAGGTAGCCCCCAAAAGCCACCCCTTCTATAGAGCCAGACTGTCCTGCCCATCAGGCTTATTGTACCAGTCCCAGACAGTTACCCTTTCTCTCAGGGCCACTGGAGAAACATGGACAGATTCCTACCATCCAGTTCGCTTACTATATTCTTTATTGGACAACATTGCTGGGGAAAATAACCCCGGCTACACAGATCCTGAGCTGTGTGTAGGCATGGCTTTCATCGGCAGTTTCCTAGGAAAAGGCTGCTTACCAGGCCGGGCCTGGCGCTATCTCTGGGGCAGGCACACATTGTTAGATAAACACACTTTAGGTTTCATTTTGCCACGTCACATGTATTACTGGAATGATGCAGAGAACTTGGCATCTGGACCTGTATCTGCCACAAAGTCCAACTTTTAAAGAAAAGAAAATCAGATCTGAACTTGCCTGTCTGGATCATTTTGTGGTTACCTGAAGAAAGTATGGAGCTGTTAAAAGGTCTCTCACTTTCATTTGTTTAACTGTGAATAAAAGCACTTGGAAGTAATGTGAAACAGGTTACCATTTTCAGCCATTTTTAATTAATTTTCTCCATACTATGAGGTGGTATTACATGCCTATAACATATGTGTTGCAGTTTCCAAAAATTAAAGCTCTGACTTGAATTACTTTATTGATTGTTGCTTTCCTGAGAATGCCCCCTACTGAACCAAGCTCTGGGCTTCAGACAGGGCCTGGCATTATCTTGTCACTGTCCCCAAAGTCCCAAATTATCTCTTAAGTGTCTTGTTTTGAGAACATTTCTATGCTGGGTCAGCCTTTCAGTTTTACACCGGGAGCTCTTTGTATTCCCAGCACCTGGCCTGGGAGGGACTTACCGAATGTTTGAGGAAATCAGACTGGGTATGTGCTGATTGCCCAGGCTGGGGGGTTCTGACTTTGTTCCTTGGGAAAAGGGTTGGTTAAGCCTTATCAGGCCAGAGAATCTGGAGCATTCTTGGGATTTCCTGTAGCCCTCGACCCCCAAACTTCAGGTTTGTCACTTCACACAGAATCTTGTCACTGATGTCACAGCTATAAAGTTTTTTGCTTTGTTTTTTCCCCTAGAAAATACCATGTTCTGGTTCTCTGTTAGCCTGCAGCTCTTTCCTGGGAGTGGGGGCAGGTGGGAATGGCTCCTTTGTGTTAACTCTAGGCCCTCGAAGTCTGCTGAGGACCAGCAGTATCAGCATCACCCGGGGGCTTTTGGGGGCTTGTTAGAAAAGCGGCATGTCAGGCCCCACCCCAGACCTACCAGTCGGGATCTGCATTTTAACAAGATCCCCGGGTGATTTGTGTGTGTGGTGAAGTCTGAAAAGCGCTGCATTAGGCCTACCTTGTTTCTGTTCTGGGGCCTTGACTGCTCTCACTGGGTCTCCTGGTCCTGGAGGAGTAAGGATGCCTCTTCTTTTTCCTTTTTCTTCTGGTGTTTGGCTTGCACTATCTAGACAAGATGCCTCCCCAGTGTCTGGCTTAAAACATGTATTAGCACCTCTCTCCTGACCTCTCCCGATGCCACCCCTCTCTTCATCCAGGCAAACTCGCCCTCATCCTTTAGGATGCAACGAAACCTTTCTGTAGTCTGTGCCTCCATCCCCTGGCGGCTGGCAGTCCTTCCTCTGAGTTCCTTCACAGTTTTCTTATTTGCTCTTACAAATAATGTTGTGATAAACTTTGTTCCACATTAATCATTGTTTATATCTCTCGTTATTTTCTTGAGGTAAATTCTGTGAAATCACTGGTTCAAAGGCTAACAAACCTTTCTAAGGCAGGCTTTTGATGCTTATTTCCAGATTGGAAATTGGATACTGACATTTACGGGAGGCCATTTTTTACGATGTTCTCAACCTTGGCTCAAATTGAAATCACCTAGGAAACTTAAAAAAATACTAATTTTGGGGCTCTATCCTTAGAGATTCTGATTTAATTGGTTTGAGGTGCAGCCTGGGCATTGGGATTTTTTGTTTGCTTGTTTGCAGAGAATATGCAGCTTTTTTATTTTCCTATTAACTGATTGGATCATTTCCATGAGCACCTACCTGCTGGGTAGTAAGGAATGATAACAGTTAGATTTAGTCTGGTCTAATAAAAGTGCCCATTTAGATCCATACTTGACATCTCCAGGTAAGATTCTCAGTCCCTCAGATTACCCTATTATTTCCCTGCTGCTCTCAAAGATGGCATCTGAAGAGTGGGGGGAAATGTACACAGCTCTGAAAAGATATGGATATAGACATAGATATGTGTAATGAGATGTTACTGTCGGTGAGTAGATGTGTGGCTAGAAAGATGTCTCAGCCTATGGGATGGGGATGTGGAGGATGGAGGGGTAGGGCCCATCCTTCCAGTACCAATCAATTCCTCCTTTCCAGCCATCCCAGAAATTCAGGCCTTTTCTCAGCAGATTGGTGAACAGTAGAGAGGGGCATTAGATAGATAATAATAGTACAGCACCTAACACACCACATTAATAGCACTTACTACTTGCCTGGCACTGTCCTGAGCTGTTTGCACATGTCACTCATGTAATCTCCCAAACAACTCAGTGTTGTAGGTTCTGTTGTTACCCCTGTGGTCATCAGCTAATCACTAGATGTGCTGGTGGCACACCACTCTATTGCTCCCAGCTGGTGCCAACGTGGAGAACCACTGCTTTAAGGGCCCCTGTGATGACTCCTTGTGTAAAGTACGCTCTGACCCCCAGTCACTTTTAGAAAATGTGGACTTTCATATTAGGTTTGTGCAAAGCAAAGTGTACCTGCATGTAACTGTGGTGTCCACCTCTTCAACCTTCCTCTCGGCAGCCCACCAGCTCCACCCACCCCAGTGTTGCTCTGGTCCCAGAGGCTGGTGACCTTGGGTGGACCTTTGGTTCATTTCCTTCTTAGCCCCTTCACCCACATCTAGTAACTATGACCTCTGGCACTTTCCTGGACAAGTATATTTTCCAGATGTTTGTTCTTTCTTTCTACCACACCCTTCTAGGATATCACTGCCCAACTTCTAAACCTGAGTGTCTATAACTTTTCCTGGTGATAAGAATCACCTGTGGCAACATCACCAAACAAGATTCCTGAGCCACCTGCTCCCCAGGAGCTTGTGATCTGAGTGGTTGTAAAGTGTCTCCCCGGCTGCCCTGTCACCTCCTGCTTACGGTGAGGAGGTTGAGTTGCCTCCTCCTAGCTCATTGGTCCTCTCCTCTGTGAGGCTGCCACTCAAAAACTACCTTTTCCCAGAGACTTCCATTCTCAAGCCCCAGGCACTGACAGCTTTGCCCCAGCGGTCTCCCCGGCTGTGTCCTTCCTGACTCCCCGTAGCAGAGGCCAACACAGGTGTGATCTGTGGGCTGGCAGGTTTTGTTTGTCCTCTTTTTAGAAATTGGGAAATTAAAGAAATACAGCTTGCTAATTTCTTTTTCAAGCAAAAAAAAAAAAAAAAAAAGTATCCGAGACCCCAGCCTTGGTGGCGGTTGCCCTTGGGCAGGAACCTGCTGGAGCCAGGGATTGGCTGGGCCCTTTTTGAGGCCAAGGTCAGTGACTCCAGTTCAACACAGCCCTCCCCACTCTTGCCCAGACTCCCCCCTTACTCATTTTCTTTACCTCTCTGGCCCTGGGGGCGTTTGAGCCCAGGACCCGCTTTTTGGGATTGCATTGCTCACTTCTCAGCCCATCTGCCCTGCTCTTTCCCTCCCAGAGTACCCTCTGCTCTGCCTCTCGGATCCTGTCATCACTGCGTGTCCACTCCATCCTACCTGCTGCGCGAACCCTTCCCTCTGCCTCCTCTCCCAGCTCCAGAGATGCCTGCCTTCCTCCCGAACTCTTACTCTCCTCAATCAAGTTGTTGGCAAATGCCTTCTACTGGCACCAGCTGTGGTTCAGAGCTCTTGTCTAGATGGAGATTTTCTGTCTTCTGCTCCTTACTCTACATCACATACATCTTTCTCCCTACCAGTGGCATCATAGCTCACTGCAACCTCCTGCCTCAGCCTCCTGAGTAGCTGGGATTACAGACGTGTGCCTGTGCCACCATGCCTGGCCCTTGTTTGTTTATTTTTCTAAAGAGACAAAGTCTTGCTATGTTGCCCAGGCTGGTGTTAAACTCCTGCCCTCAGGCAGTCCTCCTGCCTTGGCCTCCCAAAGTGCTAGGGTTACAGGTATGAGCCACTATGCCTGGCCACTCCTTACCTTTGACAGGGCTTAGGCATAGCCAGTGGCTGTCATGGTTGTATTATTTTGGGGGGTGGACGGATTCCAGCAACATACCTGATTAGCCTCCTAAGCAGCCTCTTAAAGTTCTGCTGGGATTGCTCCTTTGGGCTAACATATTTAGTCCATGACTAAATTTCTCCATTCATCTGGTAGGAGGGCATGACAGGAGAATGGACTCTGGAGTGAAGCTTCCTGGCTTCATGTCCCTGCCTTGCCACTGAATAGCTGTGTGACCTTGAGCAAGGTGCTTAGCATCTCCAAGCCTCAGTCTCCTCATCTTCAAAATAGGTTGTTGTGAGCATAAAATGAGCGCATGTATAGCATTTAGTCCAGTGCCTGGCAGGTGGTAAGAGTTCACACAGTAGCTGTTACTGTCTTCCAGGCTGGCTGCTGGGCTCAGCGAGTGTTTGTCCCAACCAGATTAGAGGTGGCTTTAAAGGGTCGGGTACCAACGTGGGGCTGTGCCGTAACTGTTGAACTTAGAACATAATTGTTGAGCACAGAGATTGCGAATGGTTAGAGAAGGCTTCACGTAGGAGGTGACTTAAGGCTGGCCTTGAGGACTGAGTGGTACTGCCGTGCGAGGCAGCTGCAGAAACACGGAGGTGGAAAGACACAGGTCACTTGAAGAATAGCATTGCAGGTAGGGAGGGTGTTGGTGGTAGAAGGTGCTGTTAGGCCGAGGGCCAGACCGGATTCCCAAGGGCCTTAGGGTACGGTTGCTAGATTTAACAAATAAAAATATAGGCCACCTAGTTAATTTTTTTTTTTTTTTTTTTTTTTTTTTTTTTTTTTTGAGACAGAGTCTCGCTCTGTTGCCCGGGCTAGAGTGCTGTGGCGTCAGCCTAGCTCATAGCAACCTCAATCTCCTGGGCTCAAGTGATCCTCCTGCCTCAGCCTCCCAAGTAGCTGGGACTACAGGCATGCGCCACTAGTTTTTTGTATATATTTTTAGTTGGCCAATTAATTTCTTTCCATTTTTAGTAGAGACAGGGTCTTGCTCTTGTTCAGGCTGGTTTCGAACTCCTGACCTGGAGCGATCCACCTGCCTTGGCCTCCCAGAGTGCTAGGATTACAGGCGTGAGCTACTGCGCCTGGCCCACCTAGTTAAATTTGACTTTCAGATGAGCAACCAATACTTTTTTTAGTACAAATATGCCCCAAATATTGCATGGGTTATATTTATACTAAAAATTTTGTTGCTTATCTGAAATTCAAATTTAACTGAGTAGACTGTATTTTAAATGCCAACTCTCCTTGTGTGCCTGGTCCCCAAAAGTTCCTTGCTAAAATGTAGACAGGTTTCAGTCACAAGAGGAAGAATCCTGTTAGCTTGTTGGAGCAGACTTATTATTATTATTTTTTATTTCAGCATATTATGGGGGTACAAATATTACGGTT
>VBSM01002959.1:7342765-7352861 GCA_008086735.1 Cheirogaleus medius | reverse complement strand
CACCTTGGCCTCCTAGAGTGCTAGGATTACAGGTGTGAGCCACCGCACCCGGCCAGATATGTTCTTATATTTGGATGCTCTAGGTCTAAGGGGGCAGAAAATTACATGCAAATCCTGGCATGACCATGTGGTAATAAGAACTTTTGTGAAAAACTAGGTGAATTGTGCTTCATATAACTGGGTCATAAAGGAAAAAATGGTGTTCTTGACCAGTAGTTACTAAACACCGGTGCTGCTGTTGCTAGGATTACTAATATTTATCTATATCTATTGAATATTTTGTATGAAATGAGAAAAATAAGGAACCATGCTACATTTCTATTAGGCTAAATGTATTAAACACAAAGAATTATTCTTTATTTTCAGATGATGAATTTCCTATACTTTTAAGAAAAGTGAATTGTTCTTTTATAAAACAGTAGTAAGAAATAACAATTTGTAATGAAAATAAGTTATTTTTTAAATAGTAGAGACTATGCACCGGGCACTGTTCTTAGCTATTTATAAGTACTGTTCCTGAGATGGATGCCTTAAGAAAGGCTACAGATTCTTTGCTGCTTCTCTCATGAAGAGGAGATTATTTCTTTTCCCTCCAATCCCTGTGATTTGTTATGACCAATAGAATGAGACAGAAGTAACTTTTTGTTACTTCCCAGCCTCAGCCTCAAGGAGTTTTTTACAGATTCTCCTCTGTCCCACTTGGAATGCTGCCTGCCTTAACGTGAGGAGCCCCAGTAGTTCTCTAAAGAGACCTCATGGAGATCCAGGACATCCCAGCTTTTCACCAGATACACGAGTGAGGCCACCTTGAACCACCTAACTCTAGTGAAACTTCCAGATGGTGAATGGTCCCAGGAAAGAGAGAGCAGCAGAAGGAACGCCTGCTGATCCCAGCCCAAACTGTAGCATCCTGAGCAAGTTAGTTGGTATTTTAAGCCATTTAATTTGGGGTTGGTTTATTATGCCGTAAGAGAGATCTGACACATTTTTATCTATTACCTACTATACTACTATTATAATTTTTATTATGCTATCATTATCCAATTTTACAGACGAAATAACTGAGGCTCAAGATGTTAATAACTTGCCTAAGGTCCTAATAACTTGCCCAGTGCCCTAGCAAGTGGCATTCCTCACACTCAGATATAGGCAGAATTGTAGGACTGAGGATGGATGGTAAGAAGATGATTGTTTTGTTTTTAAATGTTCATATTTGTTTTTAAAAAGTTGCCAATGCTATATTAGTCCCTTATTTTTTTTAAAAAAAACAGTAAAATTAAAAATCTTAGAAACTAGTCTCTTAATATTTATCATATTATAAAGCTTGAGTCAATTGCATTTAATAAAGACTTTCAATGTGTCCATTGTTCTAGGTCTCATTTAATGTCTTGTCTGAAGTTCCTGAAAGCCAAGACTGAGGAAAAGTTTGGCATGCGGATTTGAGAAATGATCCCAGAGAGCAGGAGTTGAGAAATAAAACAGGGAAATGAGAAAACACTCCAATGATGAGATATCAAGTTGGTGTTTGTTACTAGCCACCAGAGCTTTTTATGCGGGTGGGCCACCTGTGATGTTTTATCACATTAGCTCAGGAGTCCATCCCTACAGTTGGAAGAAGGGGAGAGAAATTATCTCTATTAGTTGAGAGTGGTTTCATAGTATTTAACTCCACACACTTCCAGGCAACCCATGCATCCCAGGGAAGGAGGAAAGAAAGAAAGTACAGATGGTCCTGAGAGAGGGTAAACTATCGATTTGATGCTTATTCATACACATGTGCAAATGACAGATGATAAAGCCGTTCCTGAGAGCAGGTTTCAGGAATGAGTTGAGGGTGCATCGTGGTGAAAGAAATCCCTGGAGATTCAGGGGCAAGAGAAGCTTTAGGGTCAGCTCACAGGGTGGGGCCACTGAAGTCAAACTTTGCTCTATCCCCATTTGGCCAAAGGAGGACCCCAATGAAAACAGCATGTGGTGCTGCCAGGCCCTTCCAGCCAGCCCGGGTGACATTGGTCAGTTCAGTCAAACTGCCCATTAGTGGGGCAGGAAGGAGACAAGGCCAGTCTGAATTACTGGAAGTATGGATTGCAGCCTGGGTTAAAGATGCGGTTTTACTGTTCGTGAGCAAGTACAGGCTGTGCCAGATGGGTCCATAACATATTGCCTATCACAGGCGTATACGGAGTTAAAACTAGCACATCAATTATATTTTTAAAGGGCTTGAGGGTTACTTAAAAAGTATTTGTCCACTAAGTTCTTTGACCATTAACTTCCTTTGGATACGGCCATCGGTGGTTCTTGTCACTCAGGGTCCATTCACCCTCTTGGTACCCTACCCCAGCTTCCTCTCTGGGGAGCCGACTCTCAGCGGATCTTGGTAAAGCCGACCTGCTTCCCCCTCTGCCCGTCCACACTATGAGTAGAGCAGTGCCGGGTCCGAGCCGGTTGGTGAGTTGCATTCCCCTGGCCTCAGTGACTGCTTCAGACATGGCTATGTGACCCAATCAGATGACAGTATCTCAACAACGCGAACCATGAGTTTTGCTGGGGCTCCTGGGAAAGAGACATTTCCACTGGTCTCGCGTGTGAGAGGCTGGCCTTTCTGTTGCCATCTAGCTGCCACATAGAGTCTCAGACTGATGCCAACACAGTGGAAAGCAGAGTCACTGAGTCCTGGTAATGTTTGCGTACCAAATCCAATCATGCTTAACACCAGACTTTTCACTTAGGTGACTGATAAATTCCTCTTTATTTACCAGAGTTGAAATTGGGTCCTGTTGGGAATAAAGGTGGCTGGGTCTTCACTGATACCCATTCCATCCTGGTGCTTCATTATATTATATGTAAGTTCTCTATTAACTATGGAAAGGTCTGATTCCAAACTAGTGAGTCCAGATTGATGAAGTTTGTCCTGACCCCTGGACTATCCCCACGAGGTGCTCAAACCTGTGCAAAACTAGAAATGGGCAAAACACAAAAGCCACCATTTTCTGGGGCCTCTGCAGCCTCAGTAGCAAAGTGCCTCCTTGGGTCAGCTTGGACTCTTCTCCAGAAAGGCTTCGGGCGCAGGAAACCCCAGGGAACTCGAAGGTCTGGAAGCAGCAGTGGGTAGGTGTGACCATAAATTGGGATCATAAACTACACCAGAGGGGCCCAGCCCAGGAAGCCCAGAAGTGGGGTCGGTAGCAATAGGAGAAGGGAAAAGGGCACTGCCATGTATCAAGTGCCTCTTGTATGATGTGTGTATTGAAAGAATTATCTCTTTAATCCTCACAGTATCCCTGTAAGGCAGATACTGTTATCTTTATTTTACAGAAGAAACAGGCTTGGAGCGATGACTTGCCCAAGGTGAAAAGGCCAGAAGGAGGCAGAACCAGAGCTGACTCCAGAGCTGGAATGATAAAGGCAGATGGGCACAAGGCCACAGCACAGGGGCTGTCTGAACAAAGAGGACCTGGTCTGGTGTCCTAGGGAGGCTAGAAAACTGACACCAGCCCAGTGGACAGAAAGTGGGTTCCCTTTCCAGGCTGGGGTCATGAGCTCTGCTCTGTTTTATGAGCAGGGGCACCTGCAATGCCAGAAGTGGATACCATGGAAGTCCCCTGACTCCTGGAGCCCAATCTGTCAGCCAGAGCTCTGGGCTCGTCTCAGGTCACCTTTCCAGCCCTGTCACCGCAGACCCAGGAGGTGAGCCCAGAGGCACACATGTGGGGCAGGACGGGAACAGCCCCTCCCTTCCAGACCACTGCCTGCTCGAGCCATCAGCCTGCTCTGATTAAGTTCTTTGAGATCTTGCATCCAGGGGCTGCCGGCAGCCAAATCCCCCTGATTGTCTGAGATGTTCCCGACATCAGAGAATAAACAGCCTCCCCTGTCCGGCCAGCTGTGCTGAGCAGCATTCCTGTCTCTCTGCCTGCCTGGCTGGGTGGGGCTATAGCCCTGTGTCTACCTCCAGCAGAGGCCTGGGGACCTGGCAAGCAGCTGGGAGGGAGAGGGGTGGTCACCATCTGTCTCCAGGCTGGACAGGACATTTCTCCTCTGAGTCACCATTTTGCCCCGGCACCAGACACCTCAGCCTCAAGCCATTCCAGCATAAGGCCTGTGTTTATGACGACTCAGTTAAGAGGAGGCCCCCACCGGGCCACTGTCCCTGGGGTCGGAGCCCCTTCACCCCTGCTCAGGGGCTGCCTGGGGAATCTGAGACTCCTACATCATTCCAGCTAGATCTGAAGTCATCAAACCCAAATGGCTCATTTTATAGGAGTGGACACAGAGTTGAGGCAGAAGCAGAACTCTGGCCTTTAGCGCCTATGGCCTTGGGATGCTGTGGATGCTCTGGCTGGAATGATGCTAGGGGCTCTGAGCAGGAGGAGCTGCCCATGTTTTTGGAGAGGAGCAGCAGTGTTTTCATCCTAGGCCTGTTTTGAAGATCAGACTCATGGTTGGGCTGTTTCCTGAGGAAGCAAGGCTTCTGGAAAAGTGCTGTTCACTAGGTGCTCCTAAATCATTTTGTCGGGAGTAGAGCTGGGGCAGCGGGACCTTAATGGGCTCTGCCGCTGTCCAGAGTCCGGCACCCAGCCTGGGCTTGGCCGGGCTTTGGGAGGCAGCTGGGAACCGAGGGCAGAGTCCTTGGGGAGGGGGAGCCCCCCACACCATCTGCTTCCCCGCCCGAGGACTCTTGCCTGGGACTACGGGGGAGGAGGAAGAGCAGCCTCTCTCAGCCAGTCTGCAAAAGGAATTCCTCCAGGAGCCCCCTCTGGCCGCAGACAGGAGGGGGAGGGAGGCAGACACCGTGGGAGCCAGGGGAAGCCCAGGGGTCTCTGTGGACAGGTGTCCCACTCCCGGTCTGTCTGGGGCCTACAGCTTTGCCTTTGTCCAGCTGAGTTTATCAGTGCAGGTTTATGTGACTGTTCCGGGTTTGTACGTGTAGGCGGCTGCATTTCTGGTGGGAGCTGGGCTCCTTGGTGGAAAGTGTGTACTTGTGTGGTTCCCTGTGTGTGTGTAAGCATTCACATTTGTGTAAGCCCGTGTGTGTGGGTATCTGAGGGCCTGTCTTTGCATAGATGAATGGGTCTATGTCTGCCTGCATGTGTCTGTGGGAGTGTGTATTTGAGGTTACTTTGGTATAAATATGAGCTTGTCTTCTAGATGTAAATTTAGCCATGTGTGTCTTTAGGAGTATGTGCATATATTTGCCAATAATATGTTGGTAAGCTTCTGAAAGCATTTATGCCTATTTATATTTGTGCAGAAGCACTCATTCACTCATTCATCGATTCATTCCAAAGTGAGGCCGGGCGCAGTGGCTCAGGCCTGTAATCCTAGCACTCTGGGAGGCTGAGGCGGGAGGATCGCTCAAGGTTAGGAGTTCGAGACCAGCCTGAGCAAAAGCGAGACCCCGTCTCTACTAAAAATAGAAAGGAATTAATTGGCCAACTAAAAAATATATATATACAAAAAATTAGCCAGGCATGGTGGTGCATGCCTGTAGTCCCAGCTACTCGGGAGGCTGAAGCAGAAGGATAGCTTGAGCCCAGGACCTTCATTTAGGCCGGGAGCGGTGGCTCATGCCTGTAATCCTAGGAATTAATTGACCAACTAAAAATATATATACAAAAATAATTAGCCAAGCATGGTGGCACATGCCTCTAGTCCCAGCTACTCAGGAGGCTGAGGCAGGAGGATCGCTTGAGCCCGGGAGATTGAGGTTGTTGTGAGCTAGGCTGATGCCATGGCACTCACTCTAGCCTGGGCAACAAAGTGAGACTCTGTCTCAAAAAAAAATACAGAAAAAAACCACAATGATTTCGAAAAGAAAATTATTATAGAAAGAAATTAATTGGCCAACTAAAAATATATAGAAAAAATTAGCCAGGCATGGTGGCACATGCCTGTAGTCCCAGCTACTCGGGAGGCTGAGGCAGGAGGATCGCTTGAGCCCAGGAGTTTGAGGTTGCTATGAGCTAAGCTGATGCCACGGCACTCTAGCCCGGGCAACAGAGCAAGACTCTGTCTAAATAAATAAATAAAAACAAAGTGATTTGCTCATTTACTCAACAAACATCTTCAAAGTGCTTGCTCTATGACCAGCCCTGCACTGGCACTGGGAATTTAGAGGGGTGGCTGTGGCCAGAGCAGAGTCACAGTGTGGCCGTCTAAAGAGTTGGCCCAGGGCAACGGCCCTTCTCGCCTGTTTCCTTACGGAAAGAAAATGTGGCAAGTAGAGAGATAAGAGCATTACAAGCACACCAGTCTAAGTGCTCGTGTGTCATTGCCTGTGTATATGCATCTCTGCGTGTCTGCATGTGCGACTGTTCGTGTGTGTGTCTCTGTTTGCTCATCTTTGTTTGTCTCAGTCTCCTAGAGGGCAGAACCGACAGTTTTCCTGCCATCCTTTCCCTTGCCTGCATTGACCTAGGCCATGAGATGGGCTGGGGGAGGTGGGAGGACACTGACCTAAGAGTCCAAGGTACTGGTCCTATGCACAGCTCAGACTCACTTTGTAATCTGGCCTCAGTTTCCATCTGGAGAATGTAGGGGTTGGGTCACCTACACATTAGCTGTATAGGCCTTGTTTGGTTTACAGAAGGAGTATGCTTGATTCCTGAGTTAATTACTTTTCAGAGGTCAAACTGGGGGATGCCTAATTGTAGAAGCTCTGGGTTCAGACAGAACTGGGTATGAATCCTGGCTCTGCCATATATGGGCTTAGTGTCCTTTAGAGTTACTTAATCTTCCTCAGGATGAAATACAATAAAGTGTGCAAAGTGTTGAGTGTGACGCCAGGCACATTGTAGCTGTTCCATAGCTATTGGTTTCTGTCGTTATCTAGAGACTTCCCAGCTTTCGTACCCTACAGACTTTGGGTTCAGTAGACATGTCAACTAAGTGATTTCGTTTCAAACACATGTTTAGGGAGTGGTGGTCAGGGGTGGGGACAGCAAGGGAGAAACCCAGCCCTTTTTCAGTGCCTTCTAAGAGGTTGCCAACTCCGGTCTGTGTGCGCTGCTCCCCCCACCCCATTCTCTGATGTGGATCTTTGACATTTTCTCAGTCTCATGTACGCATAAGTACCCTGAAGCACAGGTTCAACGACCTCTTCTCACCTGAGTCTGCTCTTGAGCTCCTCCCTGGTGCTGCAGAATGCTGAGAGAAGTAGGATCAGGCCACAGCGGGGAGCTGGGTCTGGTAAGTCCTCAGGCTCCTTGACAGGTCCGTGCCTCACTGACCAGCCCCAGCAGTGGGCACAGCCAGCCAGGAGGAGGGCATCTGTCTCCCATGATTGGTACTCCTGGGAGGGCATTGCTGTGCTCCTGGCACAGGTGGCCTTAGAGACCTGCAGCACCCAGGAGACTGAGGAGTGTTGTCCCCTCAAGGCCTCTGGAATGGCTGAGTTCCAGCGGGCACAACACAGAGCTGGGGGAGGGCAGGAGATAGCGCCCCTCAGCCAGCGTTGGTGGGGTGACCATATAAGGAATCCCCTGGAGCCTGTTAAAACTGGCAGTTCCTGTGCCCTCCTGAAATATCCCTGGCCTGGAGGGAATGAGGGAGGGTCGAGGGTGCAGCCAGGGTTGCCGAGTTGGGAAATGCTCTGCAAGCCGGCTGTGGGTGGCTGCGGCCCTCAGGGAGGCAGGGACAGGGTCTGCCTGGAGACCATGCTGGCCATCAGCTTCCCACCGACCCTACCCCTCTACACATGGGTCTCGGAGAATTGGTTTGATGGTCTCCCAGCTGCAGGAATTACCAGGGAGGGGGGAGTAACTTTGGCTGCCAAAGGCCCCCTGGGGGTCACTGTGACCTCCCCTCACCATACCTGGGCTGCTCTGTTTGGGGCCAGAACTGGGAATTTTCCTCTTGAAAAAAATTAAGAGCAAGAGAACAAGTGATGGGTTGTGGCCAAAGTAATGTGTTTAAGGAAATTTCTGCTTCATATTGGCCAAGACAGGGAATGTCTAGTCAAAGAGCTTCTGACGGCCAGGGTCTCTGTAAGTAAACAGGCCGCCTCCGATGGCGGCTCTGAGCTCATTTCCCCCAGCAGTGCGCGAGGGGGATGATGTCACCATGAGCGGGGCCTCCTGGACATGGGGTTTGTCGGTGAGCAGGATGGAAGCTTAGTGATTGCTGGCAGCCCGGCGCTGCTGCCCGGTTATTGCAAACAGCTGCTTCCACACAAGCGGCTCTGACACCCTCCTACACATACTTGTTGGGACTCCAGCCACGTGCATGACCCTACAGCGGGTGTTCCTGGGGAAACCTGGGATTAAGTGTCCCAATGTTTAGGTTTCATACAAGGCCTCTCCCCTCAACCAGAGAGCTGGGGCTCCCCTGGTCTGTGGAGAGGGACACCTAAGGTGGGTTCAGTTCTAAGGAGTGGCCCCTACGAGGACAGGCTGATGTCTTGTCCCTGTGAAGAGCAGATGGTGGCAACGTGCACCACAGCCCGTCTCCTGGGGCCAGGCAGCCAGGTCCAGTGGGGGAATTTCCGTGAGCAGAGAGCCCAGGTCGGTGGAGGTTGGGAGGTAGGTGGAGAAGAAGCCACAAAGCCCTCTCTGTGCCGCCTCCACAGGCTCTTCCTGAGGACTACTGTCACCAGGTGAGGCTTTTATGGGGTTTGAACGTCCTGCAGCAGAATTACTGAGGAGCAGCTGCCAGAGGGTGGGACAGGCTCTGCATCCTCCTCACTCCCTCCAGACCACCCTGCTGCTCTTCCCTGGCCCAGGAACGGGGAGCGGTGGGATTCCAGTTTGAGAGGTGGGCCAGAAGCTTCTTGGGGGTAGGCCTGGGCCTTTCACTTCTTTGAGTCCCTCAAAATCCTGGGCTGACTTCGCAGCTGGCTCTTAAGTCACACAGACCTACTCCATAGAGCAGCTGGTGCACTCAATGGCTGCCTGGCAAACCTCAGACTGGCCGACAGGCTCACAGAAGACTTACTGCTTCCTGATGCGCAGCCAAATTGACCAATAGGCCAACCAGCTAATTTAGCCATAAATGCCTCGTTGTGCCAGGTCTTGTGCTGGGTACAGGGGTACAGCCATAAGCAGGGTGGGCAAGACCCCTGCTCTTAGGGAGCTGAAGTAAGTGCAACAATGATGGAGTGTGATCTGTACATGATATGTTACGAAGGAGTAAATACGATTCTGTGGGCGACACGACCCAGCGGCCCTTCCCTGGATACAACAGTCAGGGAAGGCCTCCCTGACACATAGTCTGAGACCTGGGGCTTGAGATTGAGAAACAACCATGCAAAGAGCCTGTGGAAGTGCTTTCCAGATAGAGAGAAAGGCAATGCCCAGGGCTTGAGGTAGGGAAGAGCTTGGCATAATCTTGGAAGACCCAGGAGACCCATGAGGCTAGAGTGTGGGCAGTGAGGGGAAGGTGGCGTGTGGAAGGGTCTGAGGGGAGGGTGGGAGCAGGCCAGACAGGGCCTTGTGAGCCACAGTGAGGATTTAGGGAAGAGTGAGAGGAAGACCCTGAGGGCTTTAAGCAACAATATGACTCACATGCAAGAAGAAATCGATGATGGACTTTACAGTTTAAAACCTTCCTACAAAGAAAACTACAGGCCCAGATGCCTTCACTGGTGAACTTTACCAAACATTTAAGGAAGAAATAACACCAAGGAGGGACTAGTTCCCAACTCATCCTACGAGGCCAGCTTACCCTGATACCAAAACCAGACAAAGACATTCCAAGAAAAGACAACGATGGACCAACATCTTTCATGAACATAAATGCAAACGAAATCCAGCAATACATAAAAGGATAATCTTTCATGACCGAGTGGGGTCAGAAATACCAGGTTGGAGTAATGTTTGACGACCAATTAATGTAATTCACGTATTAACAAACTGAAAAAGAAAAAGAAATATATGATCACCTCAATAACACAGGAAAAATATTCGACAAAAATCCAAAGTTCATTCCTGATTTAAAAAACAACAAAACCCTCAGGAAAGTAGGAAAAGAAGGGAAATTCCTCAACCTGATAACTGGCATACTTGAGAACCCTACCACTAACTTCATACTTAATGGTTAAAGATTGAATGTGGGCCGGGCATGGTGGCTCACGCCTGTAATCCTAGCACTCTGGGAGGCC
>VBSM01002959.1:7286890-7298276 GCA_008086735.1 Cheirogaleus medius | reverse complement strand
GGCCAACCTCTTAGCTCATTTCTAAAAGAAGAGGTTTGTCTAAGGCTCAGTGAATTTCAAACATTGTTTTAACGCAGAAAAACTCTATTTCCAAACAAACTCCAATAAAGAAACAGATAAAAGCAGAGCTGCTCTGGTTGATTTTGGGGTGGCATGGGAAAGGAGGCAGGGGAGGTCCTTCTACTTAGTTCCCTCACCCCCACTACAGAGCTATAGCTTCTGAGAAGTTTTAGGAGCAGTTTGAAAACACTGGATTTAGGGAACTTTAGAGACTCTCCTCTCTCAAAATTCTATTAATGGAGCCTGCTGAGGAAGGTCCAGGTCTTGGTGAAGGAAGACGGGCTCTCTTCTGGTCTTTGCTACATTAAGCTAACAGTGTACCTGGAGTCATCTCCTCAAAGAGAGAAAAAAGTGTGTGGCCTGAGCCAAGGCCAATACCCTTTCTCAAAGCCGGACCCAGGGAACTATAATATATGCCACATTTCTCTGGATGGAGATCAATGAGGCTCATTGATTTGTGAGACCCGGTCTTGACCCTGGCTTGCCTCCTTCTCCTCCCCCAAAGCTCAGAACTAAAGGCATCCAAGCTCTTGTGGCAATTTTTCTGGAGTTGAGCTAATCAGAACCTTATACACGAGGTAGTCTGACACCAACCCAGGTGGGAGAGAGGTCTGATTCCTCTGTCATCATCCTTCACCTAGTGCATCTGGTCTGTTTACCTGTCCAGAGGAGGCAGGCCCTGCAGGCAGAGGGCTCAAAGGGTAACAGAAGAGGGTTTAATGAAAGCACTATTTACCAGGGTGTGATAAGATTTAAGAAAACCTTCAGGGCTGGGAGCGGTGGCTCACGCCTGTAATCCTAACACTCTGGGAGGTCAAGGTGGGAGGATCTTTGAGCTCAAGAGTTTGAGAACAGCCTGAGCAAGAGCAGGACCGTCTCTACTAAAAATAGAAAAATTAGCCAAGCACCGTGGTGGCTGAGGCAGGAGGATCACTTGAGCCCAGGAGTTTGAGGTTGCTGTGAGCCAGGCTGACGCCACAGCATTCTACTCAGGGCAACAGAGTGACACTCTTGTTTCAAAAAAGAAAAGAAAAAGGAAAACCTTCAAAAAATTGTAAAACACCCAGGGACTAGCAACAGCTGGAAGTTTTATCACCACTAGGCCTGAAAGAGGAAGGCGGGGGACCTCTCACTACCCAACAATTGTTGCTCAGGGAAATAGGTGATGTACCACTTTGACGTTACAAGTTAGGAAACCAAGAAGATAAGGAACACAGGATGTGGAATCCCGGGAGAAGGAAGTTAGTGAATCTGAAGAGTCTACTGGTTGCCAAGTCACTTTAAAAATTCCCCCTGTGGCCAGCTAAGCCACTATTATCACTTTGATCTTCCCTGCCCCAATCGAAATGACCAGAAAGAGTTTATGATGTATTGGGACTACAACTCCCAGCATGCATCTCTCCGCGTCTATTTCAAACCTTTCAACTCTACGTAGAAGGGACTTCCGGAAAAATTGCGTGTCGGGACCTGTAGTTGTCCCAGTTGGGGCTAGCCGCTTGCCGTAGCGTGCTGATTGGCGCCCAGGTCGCCACCCCCTTTCCTTCGCTTCACGTTGGTGTCTTACGCACGCACACGCGGCGCGTGCCCACGCCCCCTCCAGGCCTAGGACGCAGGCGCGCGCACGCTCCCCGGGCCCGGTAGGAGGGGGGGTGGGGGGAGGAGGAGAAGGAGGGGAAGGGAGGGGAGATCGGTGTGTACTTTAGAGAGTAGACGGCGGTGGGGCACGAAGAGCGCGAAGGCCACGCGGGTGAACTCTGCTCTGGGCCTAGAGCCAGCGAAGAGGATTCAGAACCGAGTCAGCACACCTTGCGATAGGCGTCCGGCTGCTGAGACGTAGAGGTCCTCAGGGGGCAAAGCCCCGGCCTAGGCCCCGCGGAGATGTCCAGCTGTGGCGCTTGTACTTGCGGCGCTGCGGCCGCTCGGCTCATCACCTCTTCACTCGCCTCCGCGCAGAGAGGTAACAAAATAGTCCCATGCCTGGGCTTTCTGCGTTGGGGGAGTGGACCGGACGACGGGTGGGGACCCCGGGAAGGGCACGAGGCCTACCCCAAGCGAGGTGTGTGGGGATGCGCGGCGCTTCGATTGGCACCCCCATCTTCCCCGTGGGATGGGGCTTTGCCAACCTCTGGAGCAGCAGTTTCTCAAATTTGAAGTAAACACCTTGTCCTCGTTTTCTGGCCTCCTGACTTTGGGGCTAGAATGTGGCCACTTCGCAGAAACTCTGAAAGAGGCACAAAATGTCCCTTTCATTGAAAAGTGTCACCAGACCCCACTCAGCCCTGCCGGGGACCGCCGCCCGCTGCGGCCCAGGCTCCTCCGGAATCTGGCTGGGTTCCCAACGGGCCTGTCGTGGGGTCTGGGGGACCTGTCGGGAGCTAGGCTGAGGGGCTGTCACTGTTGGGGTCCCCCGCGGCCTCAGGGCACCCAGCGGGCGGTCCCAGACGAAAGCCGCGCGAGACCCGAGGTGTCACTGTCATTGTGCGGCCGCTGTCGCCCGGACATAAACAAGGCTCACCGAACTTCCCTCGCGCTGGGAAAACCTTGGGCCCCCAGGAAAGCGGCCAGGGCGATTGGGAAAACTCCCGCAGTTCTTTTTGAAGTACTTGGTTGTATCAGCAGTGGTTCGCTGGCTTTCCCAACTTGACAGTTGAAGATGGTTTCTTAAGTGGCGCTTGTTTACCTTTCCTGTTTATCAGGAACTGTGAAAAAAGTGACACCCCAGCCAAGAGATTCCGGAAAAGAAACCATTTTTCTCTTCCCCAAATCTATGAATATCAGTCTAGGAGGCTAGATCCTGTTTTAATCACTAACTTCTAGACAAGTTCGTTTTATTTTGGCTTAACGCTTTATGACCCTGAGATAAATAAAAAAGTTACTTTTTCCTAACTTTTAGGTTAATTATAAAATCCTTATTGTTCAGTAAATGTATATCCAGTCAAGTTAGTTACTACGGGGGGATTAAATGAGGAAATGTGGGCAGAAGTATTTTGTAAAATGGTAAATAAATGTAAGGGAGTGAATTTAGTCCTAAAACATTGTTAAATCCCAGGAAGTAGATGTTCTGATTCCAGGAATTTGATTTGCAAACACTGTGAAGTGACAGATTTTTTAAAAAAATTTTTTTGATATTTGTTTGTTTGTTTGTTTTTGTTTTTGTTTTGAGACAGAGTCTCACTCTGTTGCCCTGGTTAGAGTGCCGTGGCGTCAGCCTAGCTCACAGCAACCTCAAATTCTTGGGCTCAGGCGATCCTTCTGCCTCAGCTTCCCGAGTAGCTGGGACTAAAGGCATGTGCCACCATGCCCGGCTAATTATTCTATATATATTTTTAGTTGTCCAATTAATTTCTTTCTATTTTTAGTAGAGACAGAGGTCTCCATTTTGCTCAGGCTGGTTTTGAACTCCTGACTTTGTGAGTGATCTGCCCGCCTCTGGCCTCCCAGAGTGCTAGGGTTACAGGTGTGAGCCACCGTGCCCCGCCTGACAGAGATTTTTAATCCATTTATTTGGATTAAATATTTGTTGAGGGCCTACTGTGTGCCAGATCCTGTTTTGGTGCTGAAGTGGCAAATAACTCCACCCTCATGTTTAAATTTAGTGGAATAGACAAGAATAATACAGTTTCTAGGAGGAGATAAAGTATTTATGTGTTATTCTCTTTTTTTTTGAGACAGAGTCTCAACTCTGTTGCCCAGGCTGGAGTGCCATGGCATCAGCCTAGCTCACAGCAACCTCCAACTCCTGGGCTCAAGCAATCCTTCTGCTTCAACCTCCCGAGTAGCTGGGACTACAGGCATGTGCCATCATGCCCAGCTAATTTTTTCTGTATATGTTAGTTGTGCAATTAATTTCTTTCTATTTTTAGTAGAGACGGGTCTCTTGCTCAGGCTGGTTTCAAACTCCTGACCTTGAGGGATCCTCCGGCCTCGGCCTCCCAGACAGAGGGCTAGGATTACAGGCATGAGCCACCACGCCTGACCTATGTGTTATTCTCTTTGGACAGGGAAGGCTTCTTTGAAAAAGTTCTTGATCTGTTCTAGCCAAGAGTTCCTGAACTCTTCATGGGTCATAGGAGATAAGCAGTTTTGTTGTGTTTTTCAAAACAACCACTGTTTCCTTTTAAAATTTAAATATATCTATCATTAGTTATATCAATACAAATTTTGGTTTAAGAATTATTATCTACTTGTATATCAATTTTGATATGTTTGCCAGGGGTTTTCAGAGATACAGAACAATCATTTTCACTGTAAAGGAGTAAATTGAGCTTCAAATATGAGATGGCACCCAATATCATTACAGAATTTAGTATTTTTACATGACAATGAAATAACACATGGTTTTCACAGTCAAGACTTTTCTAAGCCTTAGTACACAAGATATTTACTTTCTTTTTTTTGAGTCAAAGTTTCACTCTGTTGCCCGGACTAGAGTACTGAGTACCATGGCGTCAACCTAGCTCACAGCAACCTCAGACTCCTGGGCTCAAGCGATCCTACTGCCTCAGCCTCCTGAGTAGCTGGGACTACAGGCATGCACCACCCTGCCTGGCTATTTTTTTCTGTTTTTGGTAGAGATGGGATCTCCCTCTTGCTCAGGCTGGTCTCGAACTCCTGAGCTCAAAGGATCTGCCTGAGTGCTAGGATTACAAGGCCAATGTATACTTTTTAAAATGTACTTTGCATATATGAGGTCACTTGACATTCACAATTTGTACATTCAGTAATGATTGCTTCTATTTTAAAAATTTTGAATGACAATAGTTGGTCTGAATGTGGCTGTAAGAATTGTGGGATCGTGTATAATACCCTTGATTTCTGACTGCCTTCTGTCCTTGTCCGTTCTACGGTTGTCACCTCATAAGGGTATAAATGAAGATGTGAAGATGCTCAAACATATTAGTGTCTGTAATTTTCATGATAGTTACATCATGTACCTACCTTAATAATTCTTAGCTAGATTTTAATTCTTTTTTTCTCCCCCCACTTTTTTTGGTAGTCAGTTATAATACAAGGTAAATAAGGTGCAGTGAATAAGTGAAGCATCTATTTCTGGCACTGCAAAACATTTTTTAATCAACATTTCTCTCTCTTTTGTTTTTTCAGTCTCTTGTAATGAGGAAACATTTCTCCTTTTTTGGCATATTTATCTTCAGACCAGCAGACTAGCCTTAATGAAAACCCATCAAACATTTTTAAACTTGAGGAAAGCTATAGGAATAATGTTATTTCTTTATTAAGAAGTATTCAGAAATCATGAAACAACTTGGGCATAAAATTTTGAGATTAATAAAAGAAGTATGCATCTATAAGTTGCTGGCATTGTTTATGAGCTTTTGTTGAATTTTTTTTCCAATTTGTGTTAGAGGCAAAGTGTTTAAGTGAGCATTTAACTTGATGTGCCATTTCATCAATTGTTACACATTTAAATATTGCCTCTCAAATAGATAATTTTTAATTAGTTTTTTCACTGATTTGAATATAGATTGGTTTATCTTTTAATCTAAATCATTTAATATTTGGGGAGAATGTTTAGTTCAAAACTGAGTATAGGAAGTCAAGTATTTAAAAGTTGAATTAGGCTGGGCGTGATGGCTTCCGTCTGTAATCCTAGCACTCTGGGAGGCCGAATCGGGAGGATAGCTTGAGCTTAGAAGTTCGAGACCAGTCTGAGCAAGAGCAAGACCCCATCTCTACTAAAAATAGAAAGAAATTAATTGGCCAACTAAAAATAGAAAAATTAGCCGGGCATGGTGGCACGTGCCTGTAGTCCTAGCTACCTTGGAGGCTGAGGCAGGAGGATTGATTGAGTCTAGGAGTTGGAGGTTGCTGTGAGCTAGGCTGACGCCACAGCACTCTAGCCCAGGCAAGAGAGCCAGACTCTGTTTCAAAAAAAAAAAAAAAAGTTGAATTAATTACTCTCCTGTTTCTTAATATCCCTAAAGTGGATGTACCTTATTCTAATATTTCTTTTCAAAAACAGTTGTTCTGAAACACAGAAAGCTTTATCTATATGACAAAGTTTTGTAAATAGTTTAACTTTTAACTGTCTTTTATAATTTTTGCCAAGTAGTCTTGTGAAATATACTTTACAGAAATATTTCCCCTCTTTTGGCTTTCATAGGTTCTTCACCTGAGGTTCACAGGCCCCCAAGGAGTCCATGGATAGAATTCCATGTGAACTTTATTTTCACTAACCTCTAACTGAAATATAGCATTTCCTTCCATTATGAATGTAAGCAGCAAATCACAATCTTAGAAATGTTTGTAAATTTTTTTATTTCTATTCAAGTAGACTTTAAAAGGATCATGTTCATAATTTTTATTTCTCTTGAATTCTTTTTTTTTTTTTTGAGACAGAGTCTCACTCTGTTGCCCGGGCTAGAGTGAGTGCCGTGGCGTCAGCCTCGCTCACAGCAACCTCAAACTCCTGGGCTCGAGCAATCCTCCTGCCTCAGCCTCCCGAGTAGCTGGGACTACAGGCATGCGCCACCATGCCCGGCTAATTTTTTCTATGTACTTTTAGTTGGCCAATTAATTGCTTTCTATTTATAGTAGAGACGGGGTCTCGCTCTTGCTCAGGCTGGTTTCGAACTCCTGAGCTCCAGCGATCCGCCTGCCTCGGCCTCCCAGAGAGCTAGGATTACAGGCGTGAGCCACCGCGCCTGGCCTCTCTTGAATTCTTGAGGATAATTTTCTTTGAGTATTTCTAATAACATTAAATGTTGTAAATTGTTAAGCACTATTTAAAATGATCTATCTTATTGTATAGTAAATGGGAATAATACACTAAGTGTGGTTCTTCAAGGTTAAGTTTTATTCTAAATATCCAAGTACAGATAGCCTCACATAGGGTTGTTATAATTGTAGTTTTTGTGAATACATCATAATGGTTCAATTAAAAAGTTATACTTGTTGGGAACACTCATTCTGTTTTTTTAATAAGGTGTTGCCTTTTTTTAAAAAGTTATACTTGTTAAATAGATTTAAATAAGTTATTTTATTGTGTTACCTTTCATATTTTAACTTTTTATGGGAGTTTTCAAACACAAAATAAAACCGTGAACTCCCAAATACTCTTCACCCAGCCTCAACAACCATTAACTTTCTACATTCTTCATTTCATCTGTCACTCTACCCCGTTACTTTTTCTAAGCTTACCTTTTATACTGACATAGTCTTTAAATCATATCAGGTCCTTGGGAGAAAAATTAATGTTTAAGTGAGACCCCATCTCTACAAAAAAAATTTTTTTAAATTAGCCAGGTGTGGTGGCATGCACCTGTAGTTCTAATACCAGGGAGGCTGAGGCAGGATGATTGCTTGAGCCCAGGAGTTCGAGGCCGCATTGAGCTATGATGATGCCACTGCATTCCAGCCTCAGTGACAGAGTGAGACCCTGTCCCAAAAAACAAAAATAATATTAAGGTTTGGCTTAATATTAACAAATTACCTTAAATCTCATTCTAATGAGAGCTTAATAGCTATCATCATTTGGTGCAAACAGTGGAAACATTACAGTTGAGAAAATTTGAAATGTCTTTTGAAAACATTACTTAGAAGAAAAACATCAAATGTAGTTCAATCCGGGCACAGTGGCATGTGCCTGTAGTCCCAACTACTAAAGAGACTAAAGTGGGAGAATCTCTTGAGCCCAGGAGTTGAAGTCTGGCAGGGGCAACACAGTGAAATTTCTTTCCCTGCCCCCCAAAATAATTTATTTTGGGTTTTTATTAGTATACAAATTTAGTGTTAAGCAAAATTTTTACAGTGTATGGATTAGGAACTGGGATGTCATTAACTTTTAATCCTTCTTTGGTATTCTTTGTCAACTATATAGAGATGGGAGAATTTGATTCCTCTTGTTTATATCTTTCCTGAAAAGTTTAGTGGATTTATTTTTGTACTTTGTAGAACTGGAATGGGTGACCTAGGATAATAAATAACTAAAGAAACTAGTTCTAACAGTGCATACAACTGTGTCAGAAAATTGGAGTTATATAACTAAAATTGTTTTTGAATTGTTTGAGGGACATAATTTTAAACCAGTTTTTGTATTTGAGTACAACGTATACACATGCGCATGATCTCTTAAAAGCCCTAACAGGTATATAAATAAGAATTTAAAACCTGAGTCGAAAATTTTATAGGGAACAAAGTGAGGGAGGCAAAATTAGTTGTTTTTTTTGAGACAGAGTCTAACTATGTTGCCTGGGCTAGAATGCCGTGGCGTCAGCCTAGCTCACAGCAACCTCAAACTCCTGGGCTCAAGCAATCCTTCTGCCTCAGCCTCCCGAGTAGCTGGGACTACAGGCATGCGCCACCATGCCCGGCTCATTTTTTCTATATATTTTTAGTTGTCTGATTAATTTCTTTCTATTTTTGGTTAGAGACGGAGTCTAATTCTTGCTCAGGCTGGTCTTGAACTCCTGAGCTCAAACGATCCCTCCTTGGCCTCCCAGAATGCTAGGATTACAGGCGTGAGCCACCACACCCAGCCCACATTTTTTTTAATATATATATATTTTTTAATTTCAGACTTTTACAGGGGTATAAATTTGTTTAGGTTATATATATTGCCTTTGCTCCGCCCAAGTCAGAGCTAAATCTATGGAATTTTGTTTAACCTAGGACCATTCACTTTTCTTGTATAAGGAACAAAGACTTTTTGGGTCTGGGCATGGTGGCTCACACCTGTAATCCAGCACTTTGGGAGGCCAGGGTGAGAGGATTGCTTGAGGTTAGGAGTTCAAGACCAGCCTGAGCAAGAGTGAGACCTGGTCTCTACAAAAAATAGAAAAATTAACCAAGCATGGTGGTGTGTGCTTGTAGTCCCAGCTACTTGGGAGGCTGAGGCAAGGAGCCCAGGAGTTTGAGGTTGCCAGTGAGCTCTGGTGACGTCACTGCCCTCTATCCTGGGCAACAGAGTGAGACCCTGTCTCAAAAAAAAAAAAAAAAAGACTATTTGGGAGATGGTGCCCCACAGTAGGCAATATGGCCCTTTTTGCCATTGGATTATAGTTTATTTTAGACTCATGAGAAAAATCAGGGCGCAGCAAACAGTGACCCCATGGATCAACTCTGGTCACATGTGTTTGTTTGCATATTGTTTGTTTGCTTTCCTGTTACAATTGCAGAGTAGTTGGGGCTGAGACTACATGCTCATAATGCTGAAGATATTTACTATCCTGACCCTTACAGAAAGTTTATTAACTCCTAACCTAGTCTATGAAATAAGTTAGTTATTTCTTTAGTTCTTTTTAGGAATGTTAATGTCAAAATTGGCAAAGATTAAAATATTTGAAAGAAAGCAGAATGGCGATTACATGGTATATACTGAATTATATTTCTTTTTTGTTTAGACGGAAATATTTCATTAAATGTTAATATGTAAATCAACAGCATATAACTTTATTTCTCCTCCAATTTTTTATACACATACATAAAATTCACTGTCTTAATCATTTTAAGTATAGAGTTCAGTGGTACTAAGTTCATTCATGTTGTTGTGCAGCCATCACCATCTTGTAAAACTGAAACTCTATACCTATTAAAACAACAACTCCCCATTCCCCTTGGCCCCCAGCAACCACTGTTCCACTCATTATCTATGATTTTTGGCTATTAAGTACCTCATATAAGTGGAGTAGTGCATAATTTTTCCAAGAACATTGGAGGAATAAGGAAGAGAAAAAAACACTTGAAATTTGTTTCCATTGTTACAGTTATTATTATTCCCATATAACCAAAGAGACAGAGAAGAGTTGCTATCAGATGCTTATTCTCATTGGTGGAAATAATATAAGAAGAATAAAAATATAGGATCTACATGGCCTTTTTCAAAACTTTATGAGTGAAGTAGATGTTGAACTCCACTCAAACCTTGAAATAGCCATACATTGTTTTGACCTGGGTGGTCTTGCCTCACTTCCAAAGGACAGATCCAGAAAGAAACATCTTTATTTACCTGGAATTTTTAAGAGGCCCAAGCCTGGCCTGCTTTTGAGAGCCCTTTGCCTCTGGTGGTTGTCAGTGTTTTCTCTATCAGTTTGTGCTACTGCTGTGAAAACTATAGCTTTTTCCAACCTCCTTATTACTCAAGGGATTTTTATTTCCAGGGGATTTATTGAGGCATGTTAATATTTGATGTGTAGACTACTAGATTTCATTTTATTTTCAGGTATTTCTTGTGGCCATATTCATATACCAGTTTTAGGAAGGCTTGGCACCTTTGAAACCCAGATTCTGCGAAGAGCTCCTCTTAGAACTTTTACAGAAACACCAGCATACTTTGCCTCCAAAGATGGGATGAGTAAAGATGGTTCTGGTGATGGAAATAATAAGGTAATTGGTTTATCTTTATTTCACCTGTACATATATGTGAGTTCTCTCCTTTAAATAATTAAATACAGTAATAGTACTATGTATCCTGTTGGCTTGTATGTTTTATGTAGGAAATATGAGATATATAGAATGAGATAGAGAATTTTATGTAATTTTATTTTATTTATTTATTTTTTTTTTTTGAGACAGAGTCTTACTTTGTTGCCCAGGCTAGAGTGCCGTGGCGTCAGCCTAGCTCACAGCAACCTCAAACTCCTGGGCTCAAGTAATCCTTCTGCCTCAGCCTCCCGAGTAGCTGGGACTACAGGCATGCGCCACCATGCCCGGCTATATGTAATTTTATTTTATATTTCAGTTTGAACCATAAAATAATTTTGTAATTTGTGTACTTAGTAAGCAAGAATTAAAATTTCTGACATCCCAAAACAGTAATGAACTGTCATTAAATAATCTATGTAGTCAGTTGGGTTGAATTAGGAATAACTGACATTTCTTGCTTTTGTACAACTCTTTTATTATTTTATTTTGGAGACATAGTCTCACTCTGTTGCCTGGGATAGAGTGCTGTAGTGTCAGCCTAGCTCACAGCAACCTCAAACTCCTAGGCTCAAGTGATCCTCCTGCTTCAGCCTCCCAAGTTGCTGGGACTATAGGCGCTCGCCACCATGCCTGGCTAATTTTTTTTGTTTCTATTTTTGGTTGCCTGGGTAATTTTTTCTATTTTTAGTAGAGATGGGGTCTTGCTCTTCCTTAGGCTGATCTTGAACTCCTGACCTCAAGCAGTCTTCCTGCCTTGGCCTCCCACAGGCATGAGCCACCGTGCCCCGACTACAACTCTTATAACTTATGATAGTATAAAGCCCACTTTATCTTCTACCTAAAAATCTTAGATTTCTGGTATAACTTAATGTTGGGCTACTCTATTGCTGGCAAGTAGATGATTGGTGGTTATATTGGGTCAGTGACTTCTTTTTTTTTTTTTTTT
>VBSM01002959.1:7257249-7268556 GCA_008086735.1 Cheirogaleus medius | reverse complement strand
AAAAAAAAAAAAAAAATTCAGACTAATAAATTAGAAGATTTCTAAATATTATCTATATATAGGCATTTTTAAAGTTTAATTTGATGAGTTCAATTTAATATTTTATCTAAGGCATTCTTTTATTATTTGAGTTAGATGCTATATCAGTAAAATTTCTGTTCATTCCTCCTGCCCAATTCACTGGTGCCCAATAAGCAGCTTATCTCCGTTGCCCTAGCTTATAGGGTCTTAGATCACTGCCAACACTCACAAATGGAGGGAAGCATTTTGGGATTTAGAGGGAAGGGTTGTGATCCCACCTAGTTTTATATGTTTTTAAAGCATTCTTACAAGCCCTGCTTTTAACTGGGGCTGGGACTTGTTTCTTCAAATCTTGAAGGTACTTGCCCCATACCTATTTGTTGACTGATTACAATAAAATGTAATGTCAACATAGTGGCAAGCTCAGAAAACACCCATGTTTTCCATGTTTTTGTGTTTTACATAATAGCTAGCCACAAATGTTCACTTTGATATTATATAATATTCTACCTAAATGAGTATGTCATAAATCAGCTGTTTTCTATATTGCTTGCTATAAGTCGTCTTAGCCTTGAATGTACTAGTATAAGTAGCAGTTCAGTAGTAGTAAAAAAAAAAAAATAATGCTGCTAATGGTTTTCCATGATAGTTCCTTTGCCTAGCATAGATGAGAAATACAAATACTAACTGAGCCATGTAATGTTGTTATTCCTCATTACCAGGCCTTATTCAGCATGGATAAGGTTAGATTTTTATTTTTCTGCTAATTTATTAGAATTTCAATAGCAGGAAAAACGTAAATTAACTAAGTGTGAAAATTTGTTTTTCTTGCTATTGAAATGCTACCTAAATTAGCCTAGCAAATTAGAAGAAATTATCTTTTTGTGTATGTGTTCAGAAAGAGATAACCTTATTCTGAAATTCTGTAACCAAAAGCAGAGACCATGTTCTGAATATTGATTTGTAATGAATAATTCTTTTTTTTTTTTTTTTTAGACAGAGTCTCACTCTGTTGCCCGGGCTAGAGTGCCATGGCATCAGCCTAGCTCACAGCAACCTCAAACTCCTGGGCTCAAGCGATCCTCCTGCCTCAGCCTCCCAAGTAGCTGGGACTACAGGCATGCGCCACCATGCCTGGCTAATTTTTTCTACATATTTTAGTTGGCCAATTAATTTATTTCTATTTTTAGTAGAGATGGGATCTCACTCTTGCTCAGGCTGGTTTCGAACTCCTGAGCTCAAATGATCCACCCACCTTGGCCTCACAGAATGCTAGGATTACAGGCGTGAGCCACCGTGCCCGGCCTGAATAATTCTTAATACTTTTAAAAAGGATTTGAAACTAGAAAACATGTAGAACAGAACAGTTAAAGTGAATGTCAGAAAAAGAATCACAAACATGTACAAGAAAGGTTTAACTCTGATTTATTGGGAATTAAGTCACATCATTTAGCTGTGGACCTAATGAAAATTAGAGGGAAATCATAGGCCCTAGTTCTCTCTTACTATCTGAAAGAGGAAGTATATGAGGTCTTCAGGAGTTACAAAATTGATAAAAATTTGTCATGTAGATCTTTATGAAAAAAAAAAGAGAGATGTGAGACTTTTCGACAATGGTTTTATAGAGGATTAAAAATATCCATGTGGCTATTGTTTTTATCAACCTTCGTTGAAAGAAAAAGATACAATATTAAGTAATATACCTAAATTTTAGCCTTATGGAACTGCTTACAGTCCTTAACATATTCCTCTTGCCTTTGCTAATGCCCTCCCCTATCTCAATCCAGTAGGCAAAATACCTGTTCATCTTTTAAAACTCAGACTGTTAAATGATTAATCAGTTCCTCTATGAAGGCTTTCTTGGTTGCTTCTCTCCCCAATACATGAAATTTTTTCCTTTCTAATGCCATAGTGCTCTGTATAGTCATCTTTTATTGTACCCGTGATACTTTAATGCCCTCATGTGTTCTCCCTCTAAATAAGCCCCTTTGGCATAAGGACTGTCTTCAGGCTTGTATCCTCGGCGTTTTATAATAATGCTTAATAAATGTTTATTTATATATAAATATGTATTTATATGAAATAAGCATGTGTATGTATATTATATATGCTCATATAATGTTTGAATGTTTAAATTAATGAATGAAGGGTATTTTGCTTTCTGATGCATTCTCTACATGGCCAGAGGAATAGTATCTTAGTCTCTTCAGGCTGCGGCAACAAAATACCATAGACTGGGTAGCTCACAAACAACAGAAATTTATTTCTCATAGTACTGGGGACTAGGAAGTCCAGGATCAGGGTATCAGCAGATTCTGTGTCTGGTGAGGACCTGCTTCTTCATAGAAAGCCATCTTCTCACTGTAACCTCATGTGGCAGAATAGGAAGGGATCTTTCTGGGGTCTCTTTATAAGGGCACTAATCCCATTTATGAGGATTCCACCTTTATGACCTAATGACGGCCCAAAGGCCCCACCTCCTAATACCATCACCTTGGGGGTTAGGACATAAGAATTTGGGGGGACATAAATATTCAGTCCACTGCAAACAGATTTTTAGCTTAGGCTATATTCTCACATATCATTTACTTCTGTTCTTTTGACAAAAGCTGTATGACATAAAATTAAACTTCCTGACAGTGGCCTGAAGTACAGTTTATGTTGACTGAAACAAGATCTATACCTTTATGTCTCCACCCTTGTTCAGAAAAGTTAGTGTTTTTGATGTCATCCTTATGTGTTCTTTTTTTTTTTTTTTTTTTTGAGACAGAGTCTCGCTCTGTTGCCCAGGCTAGAGTGAGTGCCGTGGCGTCAGCCTCGCTCACAGCAACCTCAATCTCCTGGGCTCAAGCGATCCTCCTGCCTCAGCCTCCCGAGTAGCTGGGACTACAGGCATGCGCCACCATGCCCAGCTAATTTTTTCTGTATATATTTTTAGTTGGTCAATTAATTTCTTTCTATTTTTAGTAGAGACGGGGTCTCAATATAATTTTCTCATAAGGCTGCTTGTTCCGTAGGCACTACTCTAGTTTATAATGTTACAAAATTAACTTTGGTTACAAAAAAATTACCATCTCCATTTTTATATTTTTTACACCTTTTAGAAGCTACACTTGTAGAAATCTTGTATAAACCCTGCTACCTCATTATTCTGGGGACTTCTTTTATAGTTCTTACTTATTTACTTTTATTAGAATTCATTCTTTGAGGGTTGGTTATTACATAGTTGTTGGGTTCTCAGTTCTGAAGGCAGACAGACCTGAGTTCAAATTCTGGCTTTGCCACTTCGAGCAAGAAGACCTTGGTCAAGGTACTTCATCTCTCTAAGCCTGTTTTTTTGCTTTGTAAAATGTGATTGATCATAGAACCTTCATAGAGTTGTGGCAAAGATAACATGAATTATGCATGTAAAGTACCTAAGGCAATGCAACTTCATTCTACTATTTATAATATGCATCATTTCTTTGGCAGTATCTTGGATTTGGAACACCTTCTAATCTGGGAAAAGGTAGAAGGGCTGCAGCTGCTGCAGACCTTGCTAATCGAAGTGGAGAATCAAATACTCACCAAGACATTGAAGAAAAAGATCGGTTATTACGTCACGTGGAAGCCAGAGATCTCATTGAATTTGGCATGATTCCTGAGTTTGTGGGACGGTTGCCTGTGGTAGTTCCTTTGCATAGCCTAGATGAGAAAACACTTGTACAAATACTGACAGAGCCACGTAATGCTGTTATTCCTCAGTACCAGGCCTTATTCAGCATGGATAAGGTTAGATTTTTATTTTTCATACCTAGTTAATGATTTTCTTGCTATTGAAATTCTACATAAATTAGCCTAACAAATTAAAAGGGAATACTGCTTATATAGAATACCAGCCTATTCCACACTAAATATGGACCTAGGAATCAAGGAAGGCACATAATGTTACATTAGAATTTAGAGTTTGGCTGTATTTCTTCTGCATTAAGTCATCATTGTAGCATAAAGCCCAAGTATGGAGAAATGATGCCATCACCCTACCCCAGCCCCTTTAAGCCAGACACACAGGATTGTCCTCTCAGCGTTGAAATTCTAAATGCTTTTGTTGTGACATACTATATATACTTTTGTCTAGGTAGTTTTTTAACTCTCACATCTACATCTCTGTAGCCAGACACCTGGAGGTCACTGTAGCCCACACAACCAATCAGATAGCAAATGGTTTGGGTTTTATGAACTTAGTATCTCTAAATATCAGTTTCCTCCTTTCCATTGTCACTGCCACAAGTCAAGTCCCTTTATCATTATTCACCTTGACCCATGCATTTGCTTCCTAATTGATCTGCCTATCTCTAGTCTGTGTCTGACCTCCACCACCAAAATATCATTATCTTCCTCGTTACTTCCAGAATGGATCACTTAAAAATTATTGAACACAGTTCCCAGCAAATAGATATTAAGTTCTCAATAAGTATTTATTGAATTAATAAACACAAGGCTCATTCTTTTACTCCTCTGCTTAAAATCTTTCATTGGTCCCTTAGTCTTAGTTAGATGATCCCATTTTGGTGCTCCATTAGCACTATGTACATACACTGGATTGTAAACACTAGTTTACTAATCTGTCACCACCCAATAGACTGTAAGTTGCTTGAGGGCAAAGATGTCTAAATTATCATTCAGTTGTAATATGTGAAGATACAGGTCCAGTAAATGTTGAAAAAAGTCCATATTAATCTAGAATACCTCTTCAAGCTTAAGAACAAACTTGTGACTTATAGTACTGCTACTGTCATAGGTTAATTGATATAGAAACAAGTGTTTTTTAAAGGCAGAGTTCTAAAACACCATAAGAAATAGTCACTCCACTTAAATATATTTTCTGGAGGTAGAAATTAGTAAGCAAAGCTATTTTAATATTTAATACCACGATCTTATGAAATCTGTTGTTGAAGTATTTTGTGTTTTGTTTCTTTTAAATATCTCAATATTTGAACTCTAGTATTAATTTGTGGTAATTTAAAGAGACTTGTCTGAAATTTTACCTTTGTTGTATAGGATGAAAGGGTTAGTAACACTCTTTAAAATGTAGTTAGTTATAGGGACCCAATGAAGATTTTCTAGGAGGAAAGTGATAAAGTCTAAGTGATACTTTAGTCTGAAAGGAGATAGGGTCAGTCAAGACATAGAGATTCTGACCCTGCCTGTGTTTCTGAATATCATTGAATCAGTTTACTTAATCCTCTGGAACTTATTTGCTTAACTATGATTTCAGGGTACTGGTTTCTTTGAGCTTTAAAATTCTGTGATTCTAAGAAGACCAGCAGTGGTGATAGGTAGTAATTGTTAATAGATCAAATGCCATATGGTTATATTACAAAAATATTGTAAAGGATTATCTAAGTTCTAACTTATTTTTAATGTATTTGTAGTGTGAACTGAATGTTACTGAGGATGCTTTGAAAGCTATAGCCAGATTGGCACTAGAACGAAAAACAGGTGCACGAGGCCTTCGGTCCATAATGGTAAGTTGGCATTATTCTACAAAAACTAGATTATTTGGCTGGGCGTGGTGGCTCATGCCTGTAATCCTAGCACTCTGGGAGGCTGAGGTGGGAGGATCACTCAAGGTCAGGAATTCAAGACCAGCCTGAGCAAAAGTGAGACACCGTCTCTACTAAAAATAGAAAGAAATTAGCTGTACAACTAATATAAAAAATTAGCCCGGCATGGTGGCGCATGCCTGTAGTCCCAGCTCCTGGGGAGGGGGTGTGGCTGAGGCAGAAGGATTGCAACCTCCCACTTAATGATCTCTGCCCCTCTTCAAGATTAGGGGAGAGGAGAGTGGCTAGAACCTAGAAATGCCAGTCTCCCAAGGTGGCCAGGACTATCTGGAACTCAGTATCTGTAAAAGTGCAAGATTTGGTGTTACAGTTTTACCCTTCTCCAGAATACATTGCACTTCCTGTTTTAGGCTATCCTTACTTTTCCCTGTAGCAAAACAATTCTGTCTTATTTGAGACCACCTTAAGCAGAAACTCTCCTGGTTACGGTTGCTTTCCCTCCCCTTCTGTTTCCCATTTTCTCTAATCCAGAATTCTCAACCCAAAGAACTGGTTTGAGTCCTGGCTGAGCCCCTTTTCCCTTCTAGCTGTGTGACCTTGAGTGAACCACAACTTTTCTGGGCCTAGTTTCTTTATCTGTGAAACAGGGTCCAAACGTCTGTCGTGCCACAGTCTACCCCACCACGCCTGTTGTGAGGATCAAGTGAGCAAGCTCTTTGTTAGCTGTAAAAAGCAATAGAAATGTTAGCTATGCTAATTATGGACAGCTCGTCACTCTTCCAGAACCCCTTTTCCTTTGGGACCAGCCCTACAAACCCACCTTGGTCTAACACTTCTCCCCACCATGGTGTCTGTGCGCCAGCCACGCCGACTTCTCTGAATTTAGTTAGAAGCTGTTTTAATGTTAAGATTATGAGCCAGGTGCAGTGGTTTGCACCTATAGTTCCAGCTACTTGGGAGGCTGAGGCAGGAAGATCAGTTGAGCCCAGGAGTTCGAGACCAGCCTGGGTGATACAGCAAAACCTCATCTTTTTAAAAAAAAAAAAAAAAAAGCTTTTACATTGACTTCAGCACTCAGTTCCTAGTGTATAATATAGAGAGAAATAATACTTCTTGAGTGAGTGGATTCAATTGGTGATTTATAAATTTTGTTTGTAACCTGTTTTCCATGTAAATTATTACTTTTTATCTCTTTAGGAAAAGCTGTTACTAGAACCAATGTTTGAAGTCCCTAATTCTGATATTGTTTGTGTGGAGGTAGACAAAGAAGTAGTAGAAGGAAAAAAGGAACCAGGATATGTTCGGTAAAGTATATTTTCAAGCCAGAACAGATCTAAAATTCAGGATCAGCTCCTTCTTGCTGTGGGTTATTGGTCTGTCATTTAAAAATTACATAAAAATCCTTATGTTTGTAAGTGAAGCAATCTTAAGTTTTCTAGAAAAATCTAATTTGAGTTTGTAAAATAATACTATTTTTGTGTCTTTTTGAAAACTGATCTTCAAAATCAGCCTCTACTTTTTCTCCTTAAAAAGTATCAAAAGAGACATAAAAGCAATACAAATGAGATTAAAATGAATTTTTGCTACTAATTCTCTAAAAGTCTTTGAATGACATTTTTATGTCTTTCACAAGTCCAAAACTTTATAATTTTTTCTCCCAGAGCTATCATATCAGTTGATAAATTCAACATATCTTTCACTGCTTTATTTATCTATTCCAGGGGTCAGCAAACTTTCTCATAAAGGGATAGATAAATACATTAGGTCCATAAAGTCTATATTGCAACTACTCAACACTGCCCTCATGGCACAAAAGCAGCCATAGACAATATGTAAATAAATGAGTATGTTTGTGTTCCAGTAAATCTTTAGTTACAAAAAGAGGCAATGGACTAGATTTGGCTTGCAAAATCTAGTAGTTTATTCAATAAGTATTCATTATATAGGGCTTAATATTAATGTTACCTACACACAAGTTAGGTTTCTGTTGAACTCAGTCACAAGGTATATGTTTTATGTTTGTTTATCTTCCAAGATAACTTTGGAGGCAGTTGATTGGTTTTGAACAGCCTCAGTTATTCAGAAAGATGTAATCTTTTATTTCTATTATTTAATGACATTGATGTGTGACTTTAAAAGGAATTATGATGGTTTAAATCATAATTTTGACTAATTTGAGTCAGGTCAGATGTAGTCAGCTTCTTTACCACATACATATGTTAAATTAAAGCATTTGAGTTGAAATAACAGATTCTACTTTATTTGTTGGAGAAAAGGATTTTTTAACCCTTAATAATTGAAGATTTGTCCATTTAATTCAGTAGTAAATTTCTTAGGGAAAATGTTGGGAAATTATTTGCAACTCTTGGTTGTGTAATCTGTTTCCCATATTTCACCACTATGCAAACAATATTTAAAATGCCCTGCATATTTTCTGTTTTTTTTAGCTAGAGGATTTACAATTCTGAGTCTAGAAATCATGTTGACCTCCAATTTTTATTTAAAAAACAAATAAACATGGCTTTTCATTATAGGGCTCCAACAAAAGAATCCTCCGAAGAGGAATATGACTCGGGTGTCGAAGAAGAAGGATGGCCTCGTCAGGCAGATGCTGCAAACAGCTAAACTGTCAGATTCCTGTCCTGTATATAAAGCTTTTCCTTCTTTTGTTTAGGATCATAACTGTCTCTACAGTCTGATATTAAAGGCATTGGATCTATCTTGGCTATCATACATGGTCAGAGAAGCCTTTAGGATAAGAATCAGATCATGTATATTATTGTAACATCACATTGATTTATACAGAGGACATTATGTGGACTTTAATGATACAATGTTTAGAGATAAATGTACATTATTTTGGTTCAGTTTTTTAAAAATATGCTTTAACAAAAATTCTTAGGAATTCTTTTAAGCAATGCAGGTATTGCAATAACTGTGGATTTTACAATAATGTTACTCTACAAATGGGAAAATAAATTCTTTAAAATTAAATGTTGGGATACCATTCTTTAGTGTTACCTTTTTCTACTTATATTTGTTTCCTGATAATACCAGAATTTTATTCATCTGAAAAATTGGACCAGGTAGTTTTCCAATTGTTAAAAATTTCATGAAGAAATACCCTCAAGAACCATATTTTGATTTGTTTAGCTATATTCTTAGTCTTATCTGCTAATGCATGACACTAACTTCCCAATTGGCACTATAAAAGAGGCCATTCTCTTATTGGTTTGTCTGATTTGCCATCTTTGATCCATTTTGGTACCATGAGTGAGTAGATGGAATTGAAGTCTGGCTTAAATCTTCAGAAAAAGATTTATACATCTAATTCCATAAATAGCATGCAGTATCAGTCATAGCAATAGCTATGCGCAGAACTAAATATCCTGATATTGTTTACTTACCTAAAGTACTGAGCTAGTTTTTTTGTCTTTTTATGCCGAATATTTGTCTAATTCTTTGGCTTCATAGAACATTAAAGAAAATCTGTGTTTTGCTATCTGCCGAAGTGAATATGTCACACTAACATATGTTACTAACCTTCATTATAGTAACAAAACTAAAAAGTAGGAGGGAAATTTGGTACTTGAAAATTGTATCATTTGATTCCATAATTATTAAAATATTTGGGTTTGGGTACCTTTTCAATTTTTTTCTTTCCTTCTGTAATGATACAAGTTTCTCTATTAAATTCAATCTCATTTATAATTGTTATAAATCAGAGGGGGTTTTTTTGTTTTTTGTGGGGTTTTTTTTGTTTGTTTATAGAGTTTTCCTCTTACCTACTTTTGTTTAGGAAAAGAACCTTAAGCTATTAGCAAATTCTAAATCCCGTTGATGAAGAGTTGAGCCTTCTATAATATAATAAAAGGGATGTAAGATACCTATTTATGGCTGGGGTAGGACCAGAAATGCACTTTGTATTACAGAGTATTTAAGGCTAGTCGCTATAATATGGCGAAAAAATAGGTATCTTTCTTAGTCTCCCTAATAATGGTTCAAGATCTTCTCAGGAAGTCTTTCATATTACAACTCTGTTCATTATCTTTCTCTTATAGCATCATTTCCCTTTTTGTAGAGTGGAGATCAGAGTAGCTTCTAAACATGTCGAGGGTAATCCTCCAAAAATGGGCTGGGAGACATTTTAGTCACAACAACTTACATTTGGTTTTTGGAAGTTGTTAACAAAGCATAATCGATGTTTTTAAATCAATCACAACTGAGTCTAACTACAATTTGTATCTTGGAACTTATGTTTTGGCATTTGAATAAAACAAAAGGTCTAAATGAAAGCCAACGTGGTGGTGTGTCCATACTGCAAGAGTGCAGGAGCACTCTGCATTGACGGCAACAAGCAACGGCCAAAGCAGTGCCATTTTTAAAGGGGCAGAGTTGTCACATGAGCTGCTTTATTCTAGGGATTGGTTAATGCATGGCACTTCATATGCCTCTAATAAATTCTTGTAATTGTAGAGCCACAAAATTTAATTAAGGTTTTTATTGAAAATCCTTACTTTAGTGTCCCTCACAGAACATGACAGTAGGGATACAATCAAGATTTTCAAGAAACTACTCTTGGCCGGGCACGGTGGCTCATGCCTGTAATCCTAGCACTCTGGGAGGCCGAGGCGGGAGGATCGCTCAAGATCAAGATTTCAAAACCAGCCTGAGCAAGATCAAAACCCCGTCTCTACTAAAAATAGAAATAAATTAATTGGCCAACTAAAAATATATAGAAAAAATTAGCCGGGCATGGTGGCGCATGCCTGTAGTCCCAGCTACTCGGGAGGCTGAGGCAGAAAGATTGCTTTGAGCCCAGGAGTTTGAGGTTGCTGTGAGCAAGGCTGATGCCACAGCACTCTAGCCCGGGCAACAGAGTGAGACTCTGTCTCAAAAAAACAAACAAAACTACTCTTGTAGGGGAAGCAAACACAAATTTCAGTGCATTTTAATAGTGGAGGCGAGGTACCAGGTGTGGTTTTACAGAAGATGGGTCTGTAAGAACAGGTAGGAATATGCCAGAAAAGAATAATGAGAATTAAAATCTCAGAGGTGTAAAACAATAAATAGGGAACCTTAGGAGTTGAAAATAGGTAACAACTATGACTTCCCTGTTAATACTCTGAGATGACCATTTAATATTCTTTGTCCAGCTAAAGACATTGCCTCATATTTCTTTGAGAGATCATCAGATGGAACTCATTGTCCTACTATTTATAAACCTACCCAATTCGTCATGCCACCTTTCTAGTTAAAACTGAAGGATTCCTCTTAACCAAAACTTAATCACTCCACCTATGTTCTGGGTCCCATCATTCCCTCTCATTTCTCAAGACCTTTAGTTCTTTTATTGGTATCTCTGTCTCCTTCCTTCTGAATCATTCCCAGCAGCATCTAAACACTGCCGAGTATTTCGTGTCTTATACCAAATCTCCCAAGCTTAGTTACTTATCTTTCCAGCACCCTAAGTTCCATTAGGGTGAAGACCAAGCCTCTCTTACTAACTCTATTACCAGCACCTACCATAATGCTTCATATATTTGGTGTTCCATACATTTTTTTTTTACAGGCGTGAGCCACCGCGCCCTGCCTCCATACATTTTAAAACAAATAATAGAATGCCTTCTATGTTAAATTGTAATTTTTTGCAGAAAGTAGTGGAGCATTTTTAAAAGAGGTTTAAGCAGGGGGGTTGGCCATGATTAGATGTGCATTTTTTTTTTTTTTTTTTTTTTTT
>VBSM01002959.1:7240629-7257127 GCA_008086735.1 Cheirogaleus medius | reverse complement strand
ACGGGGGTCTGGCTCTTGCTCAGGCTGGTTTCAAACTCCTGACCTTGAGCAATCCACCGGACTTGGCCTCCCAGAGTGCTAGGATTACAGGCCTGAGCCACCTCGCCCGGCCGCATTTTGGATTGTTGGGAAGGGCAGGCTCTGAGGAAAATGACTGGAAGGAAACATGACTATAGGTCTACTCAACATTATCCAACAAATGCCTATCTCCTATCTCATCAGTTTTCTCTTTCTTCAGATCAGTTCTCACCTGCATACAAACAAAACACAACTTCCTTGAACCCACATCCTTTCCACCGGTAGACCAGCTTGTTCCCAGCAAAACTAAAAGTTGGTCTTGCAGGTTCCAGTTCCCCTCCAGGCTCTAACTTTTAGATGAGAAGCTGTTGGAAGGTTTTGCACAGAGAAATGACATCTGACTTAAGTTCTTTTTAATTGAGTGGGTCTGTGGAACTGACTTAAGTTTTAAAGGCCACTTCGGTTGCAGGGTGAGAGAACAGACTAGGAGAACAAGGAAAAGAGGATGAATTGGGCTAAGGTGGTAGCAGTGGAAGTGGAAGAAGTGAATGGGGTAGGTATTTTCACAAGTCCAAGGAAAAGTGGGATCCTGTGGGATCTTCAATGGGGAAACTCATAAAGATGTTTATTTATTTATTTTTGAGGCAGAGTCTCACTCTGTTGCCCAGGCTAGAGTGCCGTGGCATCAGCCTAGCTCACAGCAACCCCAAACTCCTGGGCTCAAGTGATCCTTCTGCCTCAGTCTCCCGAGTAGCTGGGACTACAGGCATGTGCCACCATGCCCGGCTAATTTTGTCTCTACATATTTTTAGTTGGCCAATTAATTTCTTTCTATTTTTAGTAGAGACGGGGTCTGGCTCTTGCTCAGGCTGGTTTCGAACTCCTGACCTTGAGCGATCCATCCACCTCAGTCTCCCAGAGTGCTAGGATTACTGGCGTGAGCCACCGCGCCCGGCTCCTTCCTTCTATTTAACTCATATTCATCCTTTAGATCTCAGCTGAAGTTTCAAATCTTTAGGACAACCTTCCCCAACCTCTTTGAGTATATCAAGTATTCACCATTGCACATCCACGTTTGCACGATTACTCGATTAATGTGTTTTCTTTACTAGACAGGTAGTTCCACGAGGAGAAAACCTGTATCTCTTAGTCTCGCTGTATGCGGAACGAGTAGCTCCACACCTAGAACGCCCAGTAAAAAGTGTTTATGAATTGAAGGATTGAAGGCTGAAAAAACGCCCAGTTGTGCACCAGGCTTTCTGGCGGAGCATGCGTACTGGCGTCGCGCGTCCTAAGACATCACTTCCGCCCGGAAGACTCTCTCCTGAAGAACCACTCAGATTCCTGTCACTTCTCAAGAGCATCTCCGTCTGGAACATGGCTCTGCCGCCCTTCTTCGCCCCGGGCCGCCCAGGCCCGCCGCCTCCGCAGCCGCCGCCTCCCGCTCCCTTCGGCTGTCCGCCACCGCCGCTGTCCTCCCCGGCTTTCCCGCCGCCTCTTCCCCAGCGGCCCGGCCCTTTTCCGGGGGCCTCCGCCCCCTTCCTCCAGCCTCCGCTGGCTCTGCAGCCCCGGGTCCCTGGGGAAGCTTCTGGCGGCGGCGGCGGCGGCGGCGGCGGCGGGGCCTTTTACCAGGTGCCGCCGCCGCCACTGCCTCCGCCGCAGCCCCAGTACCGGCCCTTCCCGGGGACCGACGCCGGCGAGCGCCCGCGGCCGCCGCCTCCCGGCCCGGGACCGCCGTGGAGCCCGCGCTGGCCTGAGGCGCCGCCGCCGCCTGCCGTGCTCGGGGACGCGGTCCTGCAGCGCCTGCGCGACCGGCAGTGGCTGGAGGCGGTGTTCGGGACCCCGCGACGGGCCTGCCCGGTGCCGCAGCGCAGGCATGCCGGGCCCAGCCTAGGCGAAGTGCGCGCGCGGTTGCGCGGGGTTCTGCGCCTGGTGCGGCGGCTGCGCGGCCTGAGCCAGGCCCTGCGCGAGGCCGAGGCCGACGGGGCGGCCTGGGCCCTGCTGTATGCCCGGGCCGCGCCGCTGCGCGCCGAACTGGCCGCGCGGCTACAGCCGCTGACCCAGGCCGCCTATGTGGGCGAGGCGCGGCGGAGGCTGGAGAGGGTCCGGCGCCGCCGGCTGAGGCTTCGCGAGAGGGCCCGGGAACGCGAGGCCGAGCGAGAGGAGGAGGCCGCGCGGGCAGCGGAACGCGAGCAGGAGATTGACCGCTGGAGGGTCAAGTGTGTGCAGGAGGTGGAGGAGAAGAAGCGGGTGAGAGCAGCGGGCGCTCATGGGGTTAGGAATGATGATGGTTGGAACGTGAAGCGGCGTGAGACTTTAAGCTGTCATTTTCCAGGGCTAAGCCTCTTTCCTTGTCGGGAAAATAAAATGATAGATAGTATTTCCATCTCATAGCTCTATGTTAATTGCGTGTTGATGATGTATGATACGCAAAACAAAAGCTCCAGGTGAGCTGTAAAGTTCTGTAAACACAAAGTATAGGATTACACGGTGGCATTGCAGGAATGGCAGGTCTCCTCTATCCTGCGCCAACTTCTGTCTACTTATTAATATTCAAGACTAACTGTCTGAGTCCTTGTGTCTTGTACTGCCCTAGGTGATTTTGAGAATACAAAATATAGAGAGCTTGGGGACCCTATTTCAAGGAGTAAATACCCTAATTGGCTGATAAGGCAATTTTTTTTTTTTTTTTTAAGAGACAGAGTCTCACTTTGCTGCCCAGGCTGGAGTATAGTGGTGCAATCATAGCTCACTGCAGCCTGAAACTCCTGGCTCCAGCAATCCTCCCACATCAGCCTCCCGAGTAGCTGGGACTACAGGCACGTGCTTCTGCGCCCAACTAACTTTTACATTTTCTGTAGAGATGAAGTCTCCGTATGTTGCCCAGGCTGGTCTCAAACTGCTGGCCTCAAGCCACCCTCCATCTGCGGAACCTGGGGCTATGAGGTTTAAAACTTGTAAACAGCTGGGTGTGTTTTTGAGCACTTAACTATGTATAAACTAGGAGCTATGCTAAAGTCCTTATGTATACCAGTCCTTATGTATACCTTATGTATACCTTATGTATATCTTGAATCTTTATAACAATCCAGAGAAGTACGAGGTATTATCCAAGTTTTACAGATTAGGAAACTGAGGGATAGAGAGATTAATTTGCCAACAATCATACAACCAGTTTGTGGCAGTTTCACTCCATATTTGAGCCCAGGTTGTCTGATTCCAAAGCCTGTTGATCTCAAGCTCTTATGTAGAGCCAGGGTGAAACTGGAAATTGTTCACATAGTTGTTTAAGGCATTGTTGTTAACTTTGAGTGCCTCTGGGGTTCTCTTACCTCCTCCCTCCACTCTCCACATCAGCTAATGTCTCCTGCTGTCTGCCACAGCCCCAGAGTCTGAAATAACTTTGCTGTGAAGTGTATCAGTGGTAAGCTTTCTCGTTGCACAATCAGGAATATCACTGCATTAAAGGAGAATGCCTGGAAGAGGCAACACTTTAACCTGAGGGAGTTTGGGTCAATTCAGCAGGCATTTAATGAGGGCCCATTTTGTGCCAGGCCTAGTGCTGGATGGTGGGAATAGACATAGCCTTGTTCTTAAGGTGCTTAGAGCCCTATGGCAGATCATGTCAGTATAGCATGGTGTGTGTTAGGATTTCAACTGTAGGTGCTGTAGGAGCCCAAAGAAGGGATATCTAATCCACTGGGGGAAAGCTTTCTGGATGCTATAATGACATCTGAGCTGAGTCGTGAGGGAAATATCAAAGGTGGGTGAAGGCAACAGGTGCAGTTCCAGGCAGAGGGAATACTCCAAGCAGACAGTGAAACAGGTTGGTATTGGCTGTAATAGTGGAATTACAGGCACTTATTTGACAGATGGAAGAGAGAACTTTAGACAAGAGGATACTCTTTACCACCCATGGGGAGAATATTGGCGATGGAGTCCCATGAGGAGTGGCTTAAGGAACTGGGTTATTGAGTCTACATGTGAACCAACTAGAGAACAGTAGGATAGTGATCTTCAAATGTTTGGAAGGTCATGTGGAAGAGATCCTTGGGACTGTAGAGCAGGAGAGTACAAACTGTGCATAGATTGTCACTAAGACTTTTGTAGAGTTCTTGGCCTTTCCAACCCCATTCCTTATCTTCCTTGGGAGTCTGTGTTTTTAACAGAAGAGTCCCAACTTAATAAGGCAAGTGGGACACAGATACTCCCGGGACCACACTTTGAGAGATACTCAGGAAGAAACAAAAACCAGTGCTCATGTGGAAGCTACAGAGAGGAGAGGTTCTCCTTTAAGATGAGGGTGGTACCATCAGTAGAGGGGATAATTCCTTGGGTAGAGGGGAGTCCTGTAATGCCCAGGAAATTGGGATGTGGATGCAGTAGAGTCTCTTGTAACCCTGATCCTTTGAAGTCTAACCACTGGGCAGCTGTTCTCTACTGTGAGGTTGTTCCTAATACTGGGTCATGTGGACTTTTTTCCTCCTCCAGGAGCAGGAACTCAAAGCTGCTGCTGATGGTGTATTATCTGAAGTGAGGAAAAAACAAGCAGACACCAAAAGAATGGTAGACATTCTTCGGGCTTTGGAGAAGCTGAGGAAACTGAGGAAAGAGGCTGCAGCAAGGAAAGGTAACTGTGGGTTTGCATTTCTTCCCCTTCTTTACCTTAGTGCCTCCCAACCCCAAATATTATTGAAGGGAAAGTACTTGAAACTTCATTATTTTCACCCTGTAGTGTAACTTGACTTGTCAGCAGTATCCCAGAAGTTTTGAAGCAGAAAGCCTCAGATGTTTAGCCTTTGGTAACTAAGGTTGGAAAGAGAGGCAGACGTGGGAACCCACTGCACTACCTTCCCTTTGACTCATCATTCCTCCCCTAGGCATTCCTGTTCATGCTTGTCTGATTGTGCTTGCTGTGATTGGTCAACTTTGCCCATGTGCCAAGCCGAAAGCTTTCCTACCCTTACTTGATGCACCAGAAAGTTTTGAAAACTTGGCATGCTCCCTCATATACATTTCAAACCTGAATTATTGCAATTTGAAGAGGTATGAATAGTTGGACAGAGCAGGGAATGCCTTGCAGATGGCACAGATGTCCCCAGCTTCCCTGCATGTCACATCTGTACTCAGTAGACCTCACTGGTCTCCTTTTGCCTCTGGAGAAAGCACCAGATTCCATAGCCAGGTAGTCCAAGTCTCTTCACAAAAGTTTGTTCCAGCCATGCTGGTTTTCTAGAAGTTACCCAGTTGTGCTTTCCATTTAGCTGTCTGGACCTTTGCTCTTGTGGGCCCTCAGTCCCATCTTCGCCATTTTAAGATCTCCTTATACTTCAGAACCAAACATAGATGCAGTATCCTTCATTCTTCTTCCCTGATCTGGGCTGAGGTGACGTCCTGTTCCTTCTTAGTTGCATCTGGTTTGGACCATGTGCTGCTGCCTCGTGTAGTAGATTGTAGGCCCTAGCATCTACCAGAGATATTTGAGAGTACACAAATTAGCAAATGCCACTCTAGCAAATCATTTTCCCTGTGTGGTTTATAATATAAATGAAAACTGTGATTCTTTTAGACCCTTAATAAAGTTTCGTTGGAATGTGACCATTGTGCATTCACCCAGGCTCATTCACTACCTAAGTGATTGGCTTCTGCGTGCTAGCCTTCAGAGTGCCTAATGCACATTTTCAGGCCTCAGTACCCCACTGTGGTACTTTTAGGGCACTTGTAAGTCAGAGGGGAGTTAGCATCTGCTGTGTCTACCCATCTCTCTTACTCGAAAGCAAAACCTGAGGGCTACTATTTAATATTCCCCCACACACCCTCCTCTCTGAGGTAAGTGCTCAGTAAACTTTTGCCAAGTGAATTTACCAACATTTCTCAATATTAGTCAGTCTTCACTCTGATCCAAAAGAAGGAGGAAATTATAGGAGAATTATGATCTATAAAAGGAAGCAGCCTCTGGAGTTAACTGACTTGAATGTAAAATGATTTGGTAACTAGCAGCTGGTTGCATGTATACTTACACGGAAAAGAGCTTTCTAACTTCCCTCTTCATGTGTGTACTCCGAGCAAGTGCTGAGAGATGCGATTGGATATGTAAACGGGCCACATTGCAAATTGTCTTATGGGCCAGTCTAGAGTTCTTACCTATGCTTAAAGCTGTAGGGAACTACTGAAAATTTTTATTTATTTATTTATTTTATTTTGCAACAGCTGAAAATTTTTAAGTGGAGTAAAATGATGATAAAGATCAGTGCCAGAAGAGCAGAGAAAGATTTGGAGCATCTGGGGAGAGGGAGAAGGAGAGAGAGACTGGAAAAGCTATCGTAGTCTGGGCAGGGATAATATGGGAACATGAGCTAAGAGTCAGTGTATTGGAGAAAAGTAAAGGAATTTAATAGATAATAAAATACAGAACAAAGGGAGGTTGTGTATATGTGTAAATAAATATCTTAGGGGAGCCGAAGGGAAAAAATGACTTCCAGGTTCTAGCCTGGTCTCCTGAATGAGTGATGATACCATTCCAATTGAGCAGGAAAACACAGGAGGAAGAATAGGCCTGGGCTTGACCCGTTCAGTTTGGGGCCTGTTGAATTTGAGGTGCCTGGGGTACATTCTGGATAAGAGTTCATCAACATGTAGCCGTGAGTTGGAATGACCTTAAGGAGTTTGTATAGCATGAGGGGAGGGCAAAAAGAAAATCATAAGGAATGTCAAAATCAAGGCAGATGAATAAGAGACTACAAAAGAGACCAAGAAAGATCAGAGACAGAAGAGGAAAAGGTAGACTCCTGGAGGAAGAGGTGGACCCTTTACCTCCTTCTGGAAAGCGGCAAATGCTCAGAGAGATTGTATGGTCTTAGAAAGGTTACTCAAACTTCTCTGCTTCTTGGTTTCCTTATCTGCAAAAAGGAAATAATGATAGTACCTACCCATAGGGTGTTGTGAGGATTACATTAGGAAATATGTGTAAACAGTCCTGGCACATAGTAAATGCTATATGTGTATTTCATATTATTATTTTTATTATCAAGTAGTATAAAGCTAAGAAACATCCACAGGAATTAGTACCCACCAGGTCATTAGTGACCTATGCTAGGGGCATTTCCGTACAGTGATGGAGGTAGAAGCCAGACTAGAATTAGAGATAAGAAAAGCAAACCGTGAATTCAACTTATTAAAAGATTGCCTGTGATGAAAAGGAGTGAGCAAGATCAGTATCTGGCAGTGGTTGGCCGTGGTGAGAGGTGTTGTGTGTCTTAGGGTCGTGGGGAAAACTTGAGCATGTTCAAATGCTGAGGGAAGGAACGAGTAGAAGGGGAAGGGTCAGAAGCAGGAGGGATAGTTGATGGCTCAAGGTCCCACGCAAGGTTGGAGATTCAGATCCCGGACGGAGGGATTGACTGAGATGGAGAAGGACCCATCTTCCGCAGGCATGAAAATGAAGGAGGCGAGGATGGGTAGTGATGCAGGTGAGTACAATCGGGGGCAGAATGTTGAGGGATTTTCTGCCTGCTGCCCTGTTTTCTCTGGAAAACAGATTAGATGGTTTGCTGAGAGTTAGGAGAGAAGTAGGGCTTTAGGAGAGCAGTGAAGGTTTGAAATAACTGCTGTGAAGAATGGATGAGAGCCAGCCTGAAACCCATGGAAGATGGTTGCAGGGAGGTGCCGTGGGGCCAGCTGACACCTGTGTGTTGGCACCAGGCCACACAATCAAATGCATTCTTCCAGGGGCACCCTGCCCCTGGCAGGTGAGTACATAGCATAGTGCTGTTGGGATTTTGCTTTATGGGATGACCACAAGTTTTGGTGAGAAGGCGTGGAAGAAGGATAGAATTGATATAGCAGGTCTGGAAGTTTTGGTGAAGCTGACAAACAGGTCTCTGGGGAGAAGGAACTATTGATAAAAGTACTGGAGGGGAGACCGGGCGTGATGGCTCACGCCTGTAATCCTAGCACTCTGGGAGGCTGAGGCAGGCAGATCACTCAAGGTCCAGAGTTCGAAACCAGCCTGAGCAAGAGTGAGACCCTGTCTCTACTAAAAATAGAAAGAAATTAATTGGCCAACTAAAATTATATATAGAAAAAAACTAGCCGGGCATGGTGGCGCATGCCTGTAGTCCCAGCTACTTGGAGGCAGGAGGATCACTTGAGCCCAGGAGTTTGAGGTTGCTGTGAACTAGGCACTCTAGTCTGGGCAACAGAGCAAGACTCTGTCTCAAAAAAAAATAGTACTGGAGGGAAGAAAGTTGTAGTCAGAGAAGAGAATAATTAAGTTTAAGACTTTATAGAGGTGGAAAGTTTTTTCTGAACGTGCCAAGGTCCGAAGACTGGATGAGGCCCCAAGGTATGTGTGGCTGAAGGGGAATAGAGGTGAAGGCATAGGTGTCTAGGAGCTGCAGGACTAGGGGAATGAATGATAGTCGTGGAGAGAAGCTCGATGGTACCAGTATGTAGGGTCAAAAGGAAGACTGGACAAGGAGTGCTATTTCCAAGGGACTGTGTGAAGTTGACCAGAGAGTGATCAATGAGGGGTTGAGAGAGAGGTGGGTGAGTGGCCCAGGCCCATGGGGTCTGCAGGCACTCAAGGGCTGATGGAGTGTCTGTGTGTTTTTGCTGTACCAGCAGATTTTAGTAGTTACAACAGAGACTGAATGGCTTACAAAGCCTAAAATATTTATTATCTGTAAAGGTAAAGAAATGAAACAAAATCATGAAATTATTACAAAGCAACAATGGTAGCTTAAATTTGTCAGCATATAAAAATTTTGTGTATACTTGGAAAATATTAGCCTGACTACTTAGTAGAAGATGAATTTAAATGTATAGTTTCCATAGTTGAGAATGAGTGACTGGAAACCTGTTCAAGCAAAGCAGTTGTGAGAGAATGATCTGGAAAAATATTAGCATTGAAGGTGAAGATAGGAGAATTCCACAACCACTTATCTGTAGTGGTTGAAGGAGAAAAGAATCCTACCTCCAAATTAAAACTTGACAAGAGGCCGGGCGTGGTGGCTCCTGCCTGTAATCCTAGCACTCTGGGAAGCTGAGGCGGGAGGATTGCTCAAGGTCAGGAGTTCAGGACCAGCCTGAGCAAGAGTGAGACCCTGTCTCTACTATAAATAGAAATAAATTAATTAGCCAACTAAAAATATATAGAAAAAATTAGCCGGGCATGGTAGCGCATGCCTGTAGTCCCAGCTACTCGGGAGGCTGGGGCAGAAGGATTGCCTGAGCCCAGGAGTTTGAGGTTGCTGTGAGCTAAGCTGACGCCATGGCACTCTACTCCGGGCAAAGTGTGAGACTCTGTCTCAAAAAAAAAAAACTTGACAAGTGATAGAACTACTAAACTTGAGGAACCATTATTTTATACAATTTTTCAGCCAAAATTGAAAGTTGAGTGCTCAGAGCTGGCAGTATTATACTTCACAGCATAAATTGTTAAAACCTTGTTGAAAATCATTGATTCATCAAAGAAATATTAATTATCTTCTCTGTGTCAAGTGTAAGGTAACTGTGTAAATGTATAGCTCTTTTAGGAGGCAGTTTAGTGCCACATTTTGATGGTCTTTAAAGTTTCCATAAACATTTTCACTCTTGAGAATTTTTGTTACAGAAATAATCCATAGGAAGGAAAAAAATAACATGCTCAAGAGTATTCATTGTAGCATTGTATAATAATGGGACACTTGGAATAACTTAGTGTCCAGCAGTAGATACTTAAGAACTTGTTAAGTATATTATGATACATTGATTTGATAAAATAGGATAGAGCCGTTAAATAGTTACGAAGACTGGAAAAGAATAGAGAATCAATGGGGATGTGGAAATTACATACATATTATGGTGAACTGTATGAAGTTGCTAATATATGGATAAAAAGACAAGAAGAGAACATGGGAAATTTTTTTTTTTTTTTTAGTAGAGACGGGATATCACTCTTGCTGAGGCTGATCTTGAGCTCCTGAGCTCACATAATCCTCCTGCCTCAGCCTCCCAGAGTGCTAGGATTGCAGGTGTGAGCCACTGTGCCTGGCCAAAAATGGTTGATTATGGTAGTGGGATTAGGATTTTTCTTCTTCCTTGTATCTGGTATTGTTAAACTGCTTGGATAATAAATACATTTTCCTTTAAAATCTTCAAGGACTCAGCATTTTGGGAGGCCGAGGTGAGAGGATTCCTGAGGCCAGGAGTTCCAGACCAGCCTGACCCCATCTCTAAATAAAAATTTAAAAAGTAGCCAGGCATGGCAGTGTAAGCCTGTAGTCCCAACTGCTTGAGATCACTTGGGCCCAGGAGTTCAAGGCTGTGCTGAGCTATGCTGTGCCACTGTACTCCAGCCTGAGAGACAGAGTGAGACCCCATCTCTAAATAAAGAAATCAGTCAATCAATCAATCGACCTCCAAGGACTAACAGGATAGATCACACCCACATTACTCTGCATTGAATCACCCAGCAGCTTTGGCAGCTTTTATATTGTAGGGCTATTACAGTAGTGAGTGCACAACTATAATCCACTCAAATATTCATTAAATTTAGATTTTTTTTCCTATGAAACTATATGAAAAATTTCACACAAAAGTAGAACACCTAAGTACCTATGATCAACTATGATACCATTATCACACCAAAAAAAATAGCAATAATTCTTTGATATCATCTAATAAGCAGTCTATAATCAAATTTTCCTAATTGTAGCTTTAGCCATGTTGGCAGCTGACCTCACAGTTACTCAGGGTGACAACAATCTCGGTTTTCCTGGGACTGGGAGGTATCCTGGGACATGGGGCTTTCAGTGCTAAAAGTAGGCAAATTAACCACTTCAGTATGAGTGTCAACTATAGCCGACAGCCGTGATATGAACGCACACAGCCGAGCATCGACTTTAGTCGACAGCCAAAAGCTTTTACTTTTACAGCTTTTATCTCTGCAGTTGCAGTGTGTACGTTCAGCTAATAAGTTACTACGAATCTGTGACCTTTTAACAAGTCCTTAGTAGGAGTTATTATCGTTATTTTCCTAAAGCTGCCTGTAAAGTAAAACAAGCTTTCAGTGCTTTAAAGCTTTCCTCATCACACAAGAGCAAAACAAATTCGTCGTCAATGCATAGCACAAACTATCGTGCGGACTGTGAGTGCCGGCTGTGGGCAAGGTTTCGCAGCCGGTAAGTGCCGTACCGAAGTGGTTAAAACAGTTTAGTTTGCCCTGCTGTAAGCAGCAGACTGGTAAGGTCAGTGTGGTTACTTGTATCTACTTCTTCACCATCCAAGTGTGCCTTCCCAAAATTCAGACTCAGAGGGAGAATTATTTATTAGTTAGGTCTGGGAGTTGATAATTAGGGAATTTCACAAACAACGAAGTTAAGACAAGTTCCTCCCTTTAGCGAGTTCACTGTTCCAAGTGGAGAATCAATCCATAAGAAAGAAACAAAGTCAAAAATTAAGTGGTGTGATCCAGAGGGAGCACTTAGAGACAGGGTAGGGTCAGTAATTGGAGATTCAAAAGGATCAGATTGAGCCTTGAAGATTGGGTAGATTCCAAATTCTAAGCAAATTTATAGCATGGGTAGGACTTTGAGTCTGCTCATTAGAACATGGATTTGAGGATAACAACAAATTGTATCTAAAATGCCATTTGGCTCTTTTTATGCAGGGGTCTGTCCTCCAGCCTCCGCAGATGAGACTTTTGAGCATCATCTTCAGCGCCTGAGAAAACTCATTAAAAAACGCTCTGAACTGTACGAAGCTGAAGAGAGAGCCCTTAGAGTTATGTTGGAAGGAGAGCAAGAGGAAGAGAGGAAAAGAGAATTAGAAAAGAAACAGAGAAAAGAAAAAGAAAAATTTTTGCTTCAGAAACGTGAAATTGAGTCCAAGTTATTTGGGGATCCAGGTAAGTCTCTCTGTAACCAGTGGAGAAAAGGATAATACTAGATTGACAGCTGTTATTATGGGTGATCTTAACTTAAGCCAAGAGGTGGTAGGCAACAAATGACATCTTCAGATTTGAAATTCTAAACTGGATTGTGGAACCCATGGCTACAGACGAAATGCATTTGATCACATCGTCATAATCATAGGCTCATTCCCCTTGCCTTGAGAAATACATTCTAGATATCAAGTAGGATGACATGGTACTATGCCTTTTCTCTTTCAGACGAGTTCCCACTTGCTCACCTCTTGCAGCCTTTCCGACAATATTACCTCCAAGCTGAGCACTCCCTGCCAGCGCTCATCCAGATCAGGTCAGAGGGGCCGGCTGTCTGTGTTGCCTTTCCCTTAGGTAGCAAAAAGTGCTTGTTGAAGTGCTTGTATTGTTGAGGTCTATTACTGTATCTTTTTTAAAAGTTCCTTAGGAGTTTATAATATTTCCAAGTTTCAAGGATGCTACCTATATCTTGTTTGATCCTCATTAATCCTTGAGAAATAGATGTCCCTATTTTAACAGGTGAAGAAACTGAAACTCAGGCTGTGACTTGCCCTTTTGTATTATCTCATGTTATAGCTGTTACGTCGATTTAAAACATTGGCTTCCTTTTCCTAATTCTCTAATGGTGCTAAACAGGCCTAGGAAAAGAAACCCTCCCCTGTGTACTTGCCTATGGAAACTGCTTAAGACCCATACTGACTTCTGAGCTCTTACAGGTCAAAGCCCAGTAACCTGGGAACAAGGAGCCTCATCTGAATCTACAGTTACTAATGAGCTGGGTAGTTTTCAGCTCTCTGGGTCTCACTTTCCTCACCTGTAAAATGAAGATGGTGGACTAGAATGTGGCCTTCAAACATTAGCAGCAGGACTCTTCCTGAATGCTGTCTTTTGAGAAATCAATATGTATAACAAATTGAATGAATGGGTTCCCCAGGCAGTTTAAATCTGTTGTTTCCTGTAAGTACTTTGTTGTTTCTAGACTCCCCCAAACATCCACTTGGGACCTAGGGGTCTTTAAGGTATGGTTTGTAAACCACCAAACTAAGTGATCTCTGGGGTCCCTTCCAACCCCAACAATTTGTGATTCTCATGCAAGAATGCTGTTTAGCATACCAAGTTAATGTTCTGGGGAAAGCTTATTTTTGGCTAATATATAAGCTTTAGCTTTAAACATAAGTACAGTCGATCCTCATTATTCATGGCAACTATGTTCTATAATGTCCCAGAAAACACTGAATTGCAGAATACTGAACCATCACTCCTAAAGGAAACATAGGGTTAGGTAGATTCCTGTGAGCCCCTGGTCACAACATTTTTGTCAGCTAATCAATACCTTGTTTTATGTGTGTTTCTGTTTAAAGACACTGTATTTAATATATGTTGTTGATTCATTAACATTGAACTCAGAGTTATGGCATGCCTGTATGAAGCTTATCCAACATATTTTCTACACAAGGCACATTACAGCCTTCTTGTACTTAGGAACCCTACACTTGGGCTATTTTAAACAGTGAAATCATCAGTGAACATCACAGAAATGTGAAAACGTGGCATTAAATAGACTGAGAAAAGGGCACTAGTTTACAGTATGAACTGAAAATGAGAAGGCAGAGAAAGTGTTGTCTTCCTCAGCTGGGAAGGTGCATTTTGATGACTCACATTTTTCGCCACTTTGCACATTTGCAAGTGACTGAAAGCACCACAAGTGATGACTTGGGGGTTACAAATAAATTTTAGTGAGTAGGTAAATTTGCAAATACAGTGTCTGCAAATAATGAGGGTCAACTGTGTAATTATTTAGTTATCCATAAAGTTATAAGTTCTTCAGAGTTTTTCCCTTTGTGTGTGCATTTAAGAAATATAACTTTTGCATAATTTCTAGTAATCAGGTTCTATAGCAAATTAGTACATCAGTCATTTGAAAACTAAGTACTAGAAATAGAATACTTAGTTGCTAAACATCTTGCTTGGAATAAAACAGAAATAAACAGTTGTTCTACAATGTTCTTATTAAGGCATGATTGGGATCAGTACCTGGTGCCATCTGATCATCCCAAAGGCAACTTCGTTCCCCAAGGATGGGTCCTTCCCCCGCTCCCCAGCAACGACATCTGGGCAACTGCTATTAAGCTCCATTAGTAAAGATGCTCCAGGAGTGTGGTCCAGCCAACGCTCTTTCCAGCTCTAAATATTAGAGATGCTGCCATCTTGTGCTGTACTCTAAACCACAACTTCTAAACTCTGTGTGGCATTCCCCTGTCCTGAAGTTATGCTTTCTTTCTGTGCTCTGTGCTAGCCAGAGGTGCCTCTTGAATCAAGAGATTAACATGGTTCTTCAGGAAAGGATTTAGGTGAACTGAGGTTATAACCATAAGAAGCGACCTTGGTTCACCAAATTTGCCTCTGTTTTAAGGGGCTTGGTCCAGAATGATTTGTTAATTTACTCTGACTTCTTTGTGTGGTGATGGGTAAGTACACGCAATTCACTCAGATACTCAATACAGATGTGCACTGATTTGATTTAGCAGCCCTTCTCTACCAATAGTGAGTATGAAAGCAAGCTGGATGCAAACCCTCCTTACCCTTCCTACCCAAAGAGCCCTCTAACTTCCAAGAGGAAAGCTCAAAAATGCTTTATCTTCAGTTTTGTTAATCTCAGTTTTGGTGCAGCTTGGAAGGCTGCTAGGTAGGAAGATGGCAGTGACCGTATGCTGGGTTGCCAGAACAGATGGTGGCCTAGTCTTAGTATTCATGTGAACTCAGAAAATCTAAAGAGTACCTGTACCTAAATTGGATTGTGTTTTAATGGGACGAAGGCTATATTTTCCCCATGTCAGAAGGATCCTAATGGAAGCCCCTGTTTTTTAAGTTCCTAGGGGTCTAGTTGTTCAGAATCCCCAAGGATGGAAATTTATTTCTGTATGGGAGTGGGACCTTAACCTCACTCAGTCACATTGTAGGAGCCAGTATAGCTGTGGAATTTTCTTAGGAACTCAAGCTTCCAAAAGCATCCATGTAGTCAAAGCTGGGAAAGAAGCAAATAAAAGTAATAAAATTTATTTTTTATATTCATTAATAAATGCTGTTGTGCTTGGAGATGATCAGTTATATAACATGTCATTTTTTTGTTTTCTGCTTGGTTTGGTTTTTGCCAATTATTTTGCTATTTATATTTCTGAAAAATTAAATAAAAATCATTTTTATTTTTTAGTTTGAGCCTTTGCCCCCAATTTGTTGCCTTCCAAATCCCTTAACACACTTTCACATTGATGAAACACATTTTCGCTCCAAAATTCAAATTTATTAAACAGGCATTTGCTGCGGGAAGATGAATCTCAAACACCAAATTTTGTCTGCAAAATCTAGTTCTGGTAAGCAAGAAAGGAAACCATCAACTTTGGAAATGATATTGTGTACTGTAGTTCAAAGCTCTTGGGGACAAGATGCTAAGGTCTTTGTCCCTTCTCTGTTAATTTGCATTGTTTAATTTATATATTATGCTTTGTAGAGTTAACAAGGACTGAGGGCCACATGTCTCCAGTGTGTATATCTGAGTTTATAAATCTTAGAATCTGATATGATTAGTTTCACATAACCACACAGCCCTGTGTGCCTTTTTGTTAGGAATCTCTACTATTTACTCTCTGATGAAATGCAGGAAGAGTAGAAATAAAAAGATGAATTGTATGATGTATGTTTGGTGTCCTGGTGTCCGGACAGCCTTGCTACTGAGACATCTGCATTGATGGGTACAGGGAGGGTGATGGAGGGACTGAGGAAAACTCAGGCAGCAGAGCCCAAGGAGAGGGTAGCATTTAACCACAGGTGGAGAAAAATCCCTTCCCTCTTTCCTCTCATTTGGCCTCTGCAAGGTTTTAATAAAAATAAGTATTATTTTTGTTGTTTGGTTGGTTTTTATTTTGTAAGTTTTTCCTGATTTATTGCCTGTGTATAATGGTGGTGGCACCAGCCACTGGTTCTTTACAGGTTTAGAAAGACAGACTCAATAGTCCCTTTAATGAATTGAACTTTCAAGAATATGAGCAGTGTCATTATAATCTTACCCCTCAGTCTTTTTTTTTTCCTAAACTTACTATGGAAAATTTCAAATATATTCAAACATAAAGAGAATAGTATAATTTTTTTCCATATACCCATCATCCAGCTTCAAATCATTATCAACTCATGGCCAGTCTTGTTTCATCTGTACATCCGCCACTCACCTTGGATTATTTTGAAGCAAATCCCAGAGATCAAATTACTTCATAAATATTTCAGTATGTAGCTTTAAACAGGTTTTAAAAAATTTAACCACAGGACCATTATCACATTTAAAGAAATGAATAACTCCTTAATATCACAAATACCCAGTCATTGTTCAAATTTCCATATCAGAAATGTTTTACATTTTGTTCAAGTCAGAATCTAAATAAGGTCAATATGTTGTTGGTTGATGTGTGTTAAATTTCTGATAATCTCCAGGTCTCCTTCCTGCTCCCTCTTAGGTACTTTTATACTCTGTCACTCTCTTTTTCCCTTGCAATTTCTTTCTTTCTT
>VBSM01002959.1:7196749-7221678 GCA_008086735.1 Cheirogaleus medius | reverse complement strand
CGGTCTGAGGGACAGTGAACTGGCCCCCTGTTTAAAAAGTTTGAGGCCCCCTGACCCAGATGGTGCACACCGCACCCATTAGGTGCCTTAGCAGAAGAACTGGCCTGGGTAACTTTTAAATTTTTTGTAGAGACGGGGGTCTCACTATCCCCCAGGCTGGTCTCAAACTTCTGGCCTCAAGCGATCCTCCCACCTCAGCCTCCCAGAATGCTAGGATTACAGGCGTTAGCCACCGTGCCCGGCTGGTTGCTATTATTATACTTTCCTTACCACTTTGCAGATGAGGAAACTGAAGCCAGGGAGGTTCATACAGCCAGTCAATGGCAGCACTGGGGTTCAGGCCAGCATGGTCCAACTCCAAATCTTGGTTGCACAGTGCTTTTTCTCTCATTTTCTGTCTGAGAACCTCCTAGGACAGCATTCCAGGCTGATAGGAGATTTAAGAGCAGGTGTAAATTTGCTCCTACCTTACACGGCCACCAAAAAGCCAGGGCCTTGGCCAGGAAGCTGGCCAGGATGACTGTGAGGGGCCAGGTGCACAGTGGGGCTCTGACATGTCTCTCCAGTCCCTCCAGGCCCTGTGACAAACTTGCAATCTCAGGCCATCATGGTGGAGGTCTAAAGATTAATCAGAGCCAGCACAAGGCCCTGGGCTCCCGGTGGGTGGGCTGGAAGGATTTCCCTGCATTGGGAACATTGTGTTTCCAGATATAGACTGGCCACCTGCCTGGCCCCCTGGATCTCTGGCTGGCCTTCTTCCCCAGTGAGCAGTCGAGTGCCAGGCCCCAAGGGGTGAGCCCAAAGGGCCTTTGGATGATTTCATCTATCCTCCCCCACCAAATAAGTTTTTCTTTCCATTCTATGAAGTTCTATTAACTGAGCAACTCTTTTGGGTTCAGATTCCTTCTCCCATTGAAAGACACACACTGCAGTAAATCCTTTTTGGCCAAGATAAACAACAGATGGCCCAAGAGAGAGGACATCAGGTGATGGAGACAGGGTGCTTAGAGTCCAGGAGAGGAAAGAAATACAGAAGAGAAGCTTTGCCCATCACTCCTTCCTTCCTGCCACAAGCTGATTAAGCAGCAGAATCTTTGCAAATGCAGACTCCCAGGCCCCATCCTGAAGGGTCCCAGTCGCTGGATCTGAGGTGGGCCCGGGGGCCTATAATTTTAAAAGATCTGCAGATGGTTCTGACATCCAGCTTGGCATGGCTCGAGGTCAGCTGTCCCTGGTCAGTGATTCTTAGCCTTGGGCGCACACTAGGATCACCTGGAGAACTATAAAAATCCCAATGCCCAGGCTGCCCCCAGACCAGTTATATCATAACCTGGGAGGTGAGGCCCAGGATCAGTAGTTTTAAAACTCCAGAGGTGGCTGCGGTGAGCAGTGAGGCTGAGAGCCACTCCTATGGGTGAGTCGCAAGGTGAAGGAAACGTCCACCATCTACCTTTCCCGCCCTCCTTCTGAAGGGGAAGGTTTTCCCTTAGAAAACCCTGTCCTCTAGCGCTGGCTCAAAGCCCTCCTCTGGCAGCTATGCCTCTGATGGACAAGGCATTGACTGAGAGTTTGGGCAAGTGATCTGGGCCTTAGTTCTGGGACCCTGGGCAAGCCACCTGCCCTGCCTGGCCCTCAGCTTCCTCAACTGTGAAAGGAGGGCTCGGCCAGTGGTTTTCAAAATGTCCTCAGAGTAAGGTCCGGGTGTCATGGGCAGGAGCACTGGACTCCAGGCTCCCATGCCCCCCAGCCCCAGTTCTCCCAAAGCAGCTCTGATCTTATCCTGTTATTATTGAAGCTTCCTTGAGCTTGGACAAACAGTTGAGGAGCTAAAACAGTTTGAAAACTATTAGTCTAGATGATCCATGCTTTCCACCCAGCTCTGAAGGTCTGCAGAAACCCAACCTGTTCCTTCTGCACGCACAGCCATAATTCTTACCGTCTGGAGCCTTCACTTGGCACCCACTCCCCATAAATCCTGCTCTGATGTGCCTGGCACTGGTGTTGTCCCGTATCTGGTTTATCTCCTCCACTATGCGGAGAGTTCCTTGATGTAGTCCTTCCTTCATTTTATAAACACAGCATGCATTTATTGAGCCGCTTCTGCCCCCCATGCTGGGTGCTAGAGACACAATGGCGAACAAGACACAACCTCTCCCTCGTAGGGGGAGAAGCTGGTGGGTGGGAGAGATGAGAAAGCTTAAGGGAAGCAATTACAAAGTGAGACAGGCTGTGCAGGGGAAGCACAGGGGACAAGGACTGAGGGGCAGGGAAGGGGCCTTGACTGAGGGGGTCGCAGATGCAGACGCCTGGCGGGGGGGAGGGGGAACTGAGGCTGTGGGTAGGTGAGCAGGGCTTGGAGCCCCGGCAAGGAGGCAGCTCATTATCCTGAGGGTAAAGTAGCCCCTCATGACGTTAACAGGTTTCAGGCCTGCACCCCTTTCCTGCCCTGGGACAGGACTGCTGCACAGTAGGGGCTCACGGAGTCCCAGATGACAGAGAAGTGTCCGGGGGGTGGGGGTGCATGAGTGTGGATGGGAGAACAGGCCAGGGCGAGTGGGCGGTGCAGGTGTGTAGGAATGCCTGGGGTGGCAGGTGAGACACCTTTGTTTGAAGCCTGTCCTGCTCCCCACTTAGGCTCTGTGAACTCCCTAGCCCCCCTCCCTGACAGCCTTGTTCCTGGATTCCAGCCCCCAGCTTGGGACAGTTGGTGAGGACCCACTGTCCACCTGTCCCCAGACTGTCAGAAGAGGCCTCTGTTCCTCTTCTGTTGGCTGCATGAGGTGGGCTGCCCAGTGGGCCTGCCCGCCCCGCCTGCTGCCCACACTCCTCCCACCACCTCTTCCTCTCTGCCCCTTCCCGCCCAGTTCCTCAGCTACCTCAGCGCCTGCGACCGGCTGCTGCGGCAGGGCTATGAGGAAGGCCTGGTGGAGGAGGCCATGGAGATGTTCCAGTTCTCCGAGAGCCAGGTCAGCAGGGCCTCCTGCCAGGGCCCCAGGGGCTGGGAGGGCTGAGGGTGCCCCACGACCCTGGGGGCAGAGCCAGCCTGAGGCCCCGCAGGAGAAGGCCTGCCTGCCCCGCCCTGGGGAGAAGGAGCCGGCCAGGGAGCTGAAGCGTGGGTGAAGGCGGGAGGAACAGAGGAAGACCTGGAACAGATGGAAGGGAGATGGGAGGCAGAGAGGAGCGGGGGCTTTGTTTTATTTAACTGAATCAACACGGCAGGTATTACTGAATGCCACTCTTTGTCAGACACCCAGATAGGAGCCACGGGCAGCTCAAAGATGCTAGAACTCTCTACTCAGGGAGTTTGCCGCCCATCCAGAATGCACGCAGGTGTGTTCCCAACAGTAAATTCTAAGTGCCCGATAGATGCTTGGAATCCTGTCTACAACTGGCAGAGAGTTCTTCACAGAGGCTGAAGGGACGGGGGAATGGGTGACATGCCCAAGAGGAAAGAGGGAGGAGAAGTGAAGTTTCGAGCTCCGGGGTCAGAGGAGGAAGGTGGCAGAGGCTGTGCTGTGGGCCCCCGGCAGTGTTTGGGGCACAGAGCCCCCGGGCTATGCATGCTCTGGGCACCAGTGTGCCGCCTGCCTCTTCCTGCCCCAGCGCCAGAGCACAGCGCCCAGTGGGAGGGGTGGCAGTGCAGCCGGGACAGAGCCCGTGGCCAGGCTAGACCTTCTCTCCTTGGGAGAGAGAGGAAGGTGCTCCCCAGAATCATGTCACCTGGCCCAGGGGGACCACAGCTTGCTGGGACTAGACACAGGGGTGGGGACTCCCCAGGGCGGAGGCCAGGCCTCCCAGAACCCCCAGCGCCCTCCTTTCCTCTCTTCCCCAGGCAGGGGAGTTCCTGCGTCTCTGGGAACAGTTCAGCGACATGGGCTTCCAGCAGGACCGGATCAAGGAGGTGCTGCTAGTCCATGGCAACCGCCGAGAGCAAGCCCTGGAGGAGCTGGTGGCCTGTGCACAGTGACCGCTGGGCACTCCCGTCCAGGGCCAGACCTGGCAATCCATCCTAACTGTATTATTAAACCAAGTAAGAATAACAAAGCGATGCACGTTACTCAGTATGAAAACGCAAACAATGCCAAGGGGGAGTAAACACCAAAAGAATCAGCTGGAAAGAGTTGAAGGTGGTTGCCTCTGGGGAGGGCAGATGGGAGAGCAGGGCAAGGAACTGTGTTTTTCCTACAAGCCTTGTAAAACTACCTGTATTTGACTCTTAAACTGTATGCATTAGTAACTTTGATGTTAAGGAAATTAAAATGACTAAACAATGGACAGCTATTGTGAGTCCTGCTGGATCCTGGTTTTAGTGTGGAAAGGACATCGAACTGCAGGTCAGAAGAGCTGATTTCTGATTTTATGTCTGCTCATGTCTGGCTCAAGGCCTCTTTGGGCCTCAGTTTCCCCAGGAAAAGTACTGAGATTTGACCAGGTCAAAAGTTTGCAGACCTGGCTGCTATCCATAATAACCCCTGGGAAGTTTGTTAAAGAGTCCCCGGCCCCAGCCCTGGATATTCTGATTCAGAAAGCTCAGCTTGGCAGCCCCCAGGAATCTGTTTTGTTTCATGCAGGAAGCTCTCTGGGGATTCTTTACAATGTAAGAGGCTCATGGCCAGCGTGTATGACTCTCAGGACCAGCCAGTCTGGGTCCCCTTCTGCTCTGACAATCTATGATCCTATGTCAGTCTTTCCTCATTTGTAGGATGGGGCGGTGGGGACCAGAGTTCTCTCCAATCACCCCAGACCTATCCTTTAGGGGCCCCAAAGATTGAAGGGACCAGTTTCCAGAGGCCTGGTGGACTCAGGCAAGCAGAGGTCAGAGCCCAAGACACTGAAGCCCCTGCCCTTCCCAGCTGGCCCTCTGCAAGGACCGATGGCAATCAACACAAAATCAAAACCTCTCGGCCCCTCCACCCTGCAAACAGGGCTGGACCTGGAGCTCAGGCCTGTAAAAAAACAAACAAAAGCTTCCACATTTCTCAGGGCTTCAACCCCGCTAAACCTCAATGCCTGCCAACTTGAAATCACATTAAAAATATTTTTTGGCCTTAAAATTTGCTTTGAATAATTTGCAGGCAATGCAAAACTATTTGAGAAAACAGGCAAGATGGCCTAAAGCTGGTCATGTGTCTGTTGCCAAAAATAAAACTACACTTGGAAAAGACAGCAACATTAAAGTTTAATTCCTAAGATGCAATGTTAGGTCCTCAGCTATTATGTTTATGATTAAGGTAATCTGGCCTCAGTTTGCCACTTTATAAAGTCCTGATTAGAGGAGACCGGTTGGCAGGCCCTCAGCCACCCATTACTCCCATCCTTCTCCCACCTGCTCCAAACCTTTCCATTTTTAGAAAATTATTGCTTGAAAATGAGAAGATGTGAAAATTAGTTTAAAATATTTTTTATGAGGCAGAATAGTGTGGTAGTTAGAAGTATGGACTCTGAAATCAGATCTCAGCTGAAACTACAGCCTTACCACTAACTAGCTGTGTGATTTTTTGAAAGTCACATAACCTATCTGTGCCTCAGTTTCTTATCTCTAAAACCCAGACACTGAATCTTTCCAACTGTGATGATTGAGCCGATGGCACACAGGAAGCCTGTGGCATGGTATCTAGTCATTATTTACTTATTTATACACATCTATATCCTTCCCCATCCCATAACCACTACTGCCTTTACTCTGATCGTCCTTATCATTGTTATGGTCAACAAATCTCCAGGATTTATAATCCAACTCGGAAAACCCGGGAGAACCTCTCCACCAGTGACTCAGCTTCTCTGGTCAGCAGGGTTCAAGAAGGTGGCTGGAGCAGAAGATTCTGGGAGTGCCACCTGGGAGAAGGGCAATCTCTACAGCTAATATTAAGGGTCAGGTGGCTGCCTTGCTGGCTTCTTGAAATATCAGCACATGACACTCTCAAGTGACCTGAAGGTGTGGTCTGGACAAGGTGGCCCGTGGAGAGGAGGCCAGGAGGATGGTGGTGTCCTGGCTCCAGGCAGCACACCGAGGCCTGGCCCAAGCGTGCAGGATGAAGAAAATCCTATCTCGGTTCTTGCTCTTCCTTCTGACTGCTGTGCTTTGTCTCCTCGTCTGTGTCCCCATCATGTTCCCTCAGAGGCCAGTGCCAGCAGGTTGACAAAGGCCTCCCGACTGACAGCAGGGATGTCTCCTAAGCCATTTCAGGCTGAGACCACGAATTCTTTGTGTGTTCCCTTCCCAGGGAACGTGCTATTGCCCTCAGTCTAGTTGACCCTCCACCTTTGTCTTAGAAGGACCCTTGTGATTACATTGTGCCCACCCAGATAATCCAGGATAAGCCCCCATCTGGAGATCCTTAACTTAATTACACCTGCAAAGTCCTTTTTATCAGAGAAGGTCACATATTCACAGGTTCTAGGGATTAGGATGTGGACGTCTTTGGGGGGCCACTAGGCAGCCTACCAAAAGAGGGGCACTGCTTAACCCAAAATAATATATGCCTAGTGGCAAGATTTCAGGCAATCACAGAAGGCAGTTTTGTTGTGTTGTATTTGTATTATACATGGGACATTTCTGTTTTAGGACAGAAGGACAGCAGAGCAGGCCTCCCGTGTGGCCCTCTGAGCTTCTACTCTAATAGCTGCGGTGCAGGTGGGGCAGCCCCTCCCTGAGTCGGGGCCGCAGGCACGGCTGGGCCCTCACTGGCCCTCGCTGGCCCTCGCTGGTGGCCTCAGCAGACACAGCTGGCACCACTCCTCTCTCACGTCTCATCCGAGCGTCGGCTGCTCTTGCTTCAATTTGACTTAACCTTGCGCAGCTGACAGCAATCTCCTGGCACGGGGAGCGGGGCCGGCTGAGGGGCTGCCAGAGGCTCCTCTCAGCCCTGACCCTTCCACTCTGGGCATGGAGGAGGGGGACACACTCTCAGGTCACAGCTGGCCTCTGAAGGTCACCTGGAGAAGTCAGGAGCCCCTTCCCTGTCCAGGACCCTCCTCCCCTCCCAGCCTCTCTCAACACCAGTCTGACCTCCAGCTGCCCTGTCCTGTGCTCTCTGGAGATGGAAGAATTCTTTTGTTGACCTCTGCAGGGAAACCCTTTGCCTTCTTTTTCTTTTGAGACACGATTTTGCTCCATCATAGCTCACTGCAGCCTCCAACTCCTGGGCTCAAGTGATCCTCTTGCCTCGGCCTCCTGAGTAGCTGGGACTACAGGCACGGGCCACCACATCCAGCTAATTAAAAAAAAAATTTTTTTTTTGTTTTAGAGACAGGGTCTTGCTATGTTGCTCAGGCTGGTCTTGAGCTCCTGGCCTCAAGCGATCCTCCTGTCTCATCCTCCCACAGTGCTAGGATTACAGGCGCTAGCCACCGCGCCCGGCCCCATTGCCTTTTAAAAGAGGACTTGGGGAGGAGGCAATGCTCACTTCAGAATAATGGGTCATAAGCGATGGGGTTTTAGGCACAGCAAAAGCTGGCGAAGGGAAGCGGTGACCATCCATTGTCTCTAATCAGACTCACTGAGAGGAGGACTGGAGGCTTCAGGGAGCTCAGGGAAGAATCTTTCCTAGTGAGGGCTTCCGGAAGGCTTCCAGAGCCCCTTTTTGGTACAGGACCTCCTGGTGCAGCCAGCCCCCTCTGCCCCGCCCTGATCCCAAGGGCCAGGCCCTGGTTCCTAGACATGATGACGGTGGAAGAATCTTAAACAACCAGGACTCTCCCAGAAACTCCCTCTCTCTGTCACATACACTCTGTCTTCAGTGGGAGCGAAAGCCTGACACAGGCACTCTCTGGAGGAAGTTTGGGGTATGTGTGCCTTCATGTTGGGGACAAAAGTGATCCTGAGCAGGGCAAAAACTGATCACTTAGCTCTACGCAAGGTCAGTGCCCACTGAACCACCAAATCCTTTGTTAAGCACCTACTCAGCCTGCGCTGGTCCCGCTGAGAAGACGCTGCCCTGAGTTCCAGGTGCTGCAGCCCAGTTGATGAGCCAAAACGACGACGGAGGAGCCATTCATGTGCTGCTTCTGTCGCCCTGCAAACCTTTATTGCACACCGTACAGCAGTGGGGAAGGTGGGATGGAGCACAGGAAAAAGGCCTCTGCCCTGGAGGAGCTGAGAGCAGATCGGTGCCTGTGCTGGGGACACAGTGGAGGCGGAGGGACAGGCAGGCTTTGGCCCAGTGAGGGCCTCTGGAGGTTGCTCTCTGCCAACTCCCCCCATGGAATGGGGTCCTAGCCAGGCACCCCTGCGGGCTCCACACCCAGTCCAGTGGTGGGGCACCCACCCCCAGCCCAGCCTCGCCCTCCCCTGGTGGATGGCCCTCCCTCCTGCCCACTCTCCTCCTGAACCTGTCCTTATAAGGCCACCCACTCAGGAGACGTGCGCTCTGTGTCCTCTGGGTAGCTGCCCACACAACGTCATCTGCTGTTTTACAGCTCGAGATTTTTAACCTATGATTTTATTTTGTCATTAAGAAAATGTTTCCAGGTTGAGCAGAGACATTAACTGGGTAACAGATGAGGACAGAAGGATGGAAGCCAGGGGGCTGGGGACAGCCCCAGGGCATGGCTTAACCACAGGTTCCAAACACCCCCAGCAGCCAAGCAATTTCAAGAACTTCAGCAGGCCCTGGGCTGCCCATCTCCCCTTATTCTTGAGTGACACCCAATGTTCTTGTTCTTGGGGGAATCACCCCTCCCCCTGCTGTGGGCCATCTTAGTGTGTTGTTCGTCAAAGTGCCTTGTCCTCTCCTGACCAGGGCATGGGCACATGTCACTCACACAGGGTCAGTCTGACTCTGGCCTGGAACCCTGGAGTCCTCAGCACACTCATTCTGGCTGTGGCCTCAGTGGGACTGTGAACAGCTCCTGCTGCTGGGGCCCCTGTCCCTTTCCAGCCAGGTGCTCTGGACTTCCCAAAGGCCTTCCAGTAAGATCCTGCTCTCCTGAACTTAGCCAAGGGAGGATTCCCTGGCTGACAGCTGAGGCACCCTGTGGGATACAATGAGAGCTCGAGTGAAAGCAGCGGCCAAATGGGTCACAGTGTCCTGACTCCCTGCGAACCCACAGAGAGGTCTAAGGCTGCAAACCTGGATGAGGGACAGTTGCACCCCACAGGCTGCCAGCAGGAGGTCTGGAAGCCCTGGCTCTCTCTCCAGCAGGAACTTACCCTGTGGTCCTATAACTGCGAGAGGGGCTGCCTCCTTCATTCTGTCAGCCCTGGGGGCAGGGACTGAACCTGGCTTCTCTCTCTGTGGTCAGAGGAGGTGCTCAGAGGGGTTTGCTGGCTGAAGAATTGGGAAGGAGGGAAGGAAGGCCAGAGGGAGACCCAGGGAAGTTAGCCCTGAGGCATGGCCCATCCTGAAAGGGAACTGCCTTCCAGAGGTTTCACCGAATTCTCAGGGCAAAGAACTGCCGGAAAGTATTGAGGGAGCTCTAGGTACTTGGCATGACACTATTAGGAAGGTGATTTCAGGGCACAAAGGCAGCCCCCCAATCCTTAGTGCCCAGCCCCTCAGAGCCTGGAAGGCCTGCGGTTAATCTGCACAGGCCCCCAGTGCCTAAAGGAGAGAGGTGCTAGCCGGCTCACGACCCCTGTGACGTGCTCCTTCTGCATGGCAGCAGGGCGGAGCAGAGACAAGCATGGTCGCCGTCCCTGAGCAGGCCAGAAGCAGTGGCCACACTGTGGGGACCAGGCTGAGCTCTGAGGAGAGGAGCAGGTGCTGCTGGCCAAGGACACCACCACCCCTGCATCTGTGAGGAAGGGCTTTGTTTTGTCACCCCAACCCCAGGCCATGTGCAGGCAGGTGGCCAATGAGATGGCATACGGGCAGACCAGAGGTGTTCGGGGGCTTCAAGGTAGGAGGCTGAAACTAAGAGAAGCATCTTGAGCTCCCCAGAAGTGCAGGGACCTCAGTCACAGGGCTGAGGCCCAAGGCTCGTAGGGATGACACCCTCTCCACATCTGGATCTGTGGTGGGAGGGCCCGCTGCACAGGCCAGGGAGGACTCACATGCCTGCCCCTCCTCCCTCTGCCAGAGGGAGCACTGTCCCATTTCCCTAAGGTGGTAAGGGGCCAGGAGTTATATTCTAGAGACAATGCTGTAATTAGGAGGAATGGTGGGACATGCTTGCAAGGCCAAAAGCTGCTCTTTGGGGCTCCCAGACACACCACATAGTCACTAATTGCCTTCTCTGTCTGAAGCCAGACCTACGCTATTGCCAAGGTAATCCACTCGCCTGAGGGCAGAGAGCTCTCTGGCTTACGGACACTTACTGTGGGCCAGGCACAGCTCTAGGCCTTTTTTGTGCACGACCTCACTTACCCTCCCAACAGCCTGAGAGTTTAGGTACTGATGTTGCCCACTGACAGATGCCCACCTGAGACTCAGAGAGGTTAAACAACTGCCAAGATCACACAGACAGAAAGTACTAGACCTGAATTAGAATCCAGGAAGTCTGAGCGAGCAGCTGGAGCATCCCTCCCACTACACTACACCAGCTCCCCTCATGATGAGGCTGCACACATGTCCCCTCGCCTGACCCCACAAACCAATGTATGCATTGACACATCTGCAATGACGGATGTAAATGCGGGCTCACAGAGGTGAGACAACCAGCCGATGTCACCCAGCAAATGGATGGCAGGGCTGGGCCTGGAACAAGGGTCTCCAAGGCTTCCCCTGGGTACCCCCCTTGGATAAGCCTCGTAACGGGCAGGTCTGGCCAGGGCAGTAGAGCCTGGCCCTGCCTAGAAGCCGGGGCTGCAGGCCCGCCTGGCCCCCACTTGGGAGTGGCAGCAGAGTGTGCACCCTGGAGCTCATGCATCTGGTCCTGTTTCCATTCCCAGCCACTTCTCAGAGAGCTTCTAAAGGCCAATTTTTTCCCCTCCAATTCAAGTTGCTTGAGAGGCAAAGCCCCCGCTTCCGGTCACTGAGTCACCTCCCCTACCCGTAAGACATTCTTCTGGTTCTCATCACTGTGCAATCAGGCCAAGGCACTGAGATGGACATTTTCCAGTATCCTTTCCTGTGCCCGAGCCAAGCCACTCGGTGACGGATGCCCAGAGAGGGTCAGAGGGGACAGGGCATGTATCCAGCATGGTCTTGGCAGGAGGAGATGGCACACTCCAGCCAGGTCATCAGAGGAGAGCTGAGGAGAGAGGCTGTTTACACAGGGGGGAGGGACAGTGGAAGGCTAGTGACCCCAGGCTCTCACCACTCCTAGGCCTGAGGGGGAGGGAAGGGGACAGCCACCACGACCTGGAGACTAAGACGGCTGCACGGAAAGGGCCACCTGACTGGAGTTGGGATTCAGGTAATTGAAGGAAAACAGGTCGGAACAAGACAACCCTGCAGGGAGGGAGCCGGGAAATACGTCCCCTGACCTCACACTGCTCCCGCCTCCCACCTTCTGCTGGTGCCCCCATCACAGAGCGTCGTCATGGGAGCCAGTGATGTCACCCGAGCAGGCAGCCTCCGAGGCACAAGCAGGAGCAAGAGCAGATCTGGAGGGACAAACAGGAGGCGTGCAGCACAGGGCTGGATGGGGGCCTTGGTGTCCAATACAGCAGCATCTCTGTCATACTCACCTGCTCAAACCCTCACGGTGGCTCCCCACTTCCTACAGAGCAAAGCCCAATTCCCCCGCCTGGCACTCAGGCCCCTCACACTCAGACGCCGACTTCTCTGGCCCCACAACTGCGCGTGCTTCACAGAACCTGCACGCCGGCTCCATAGAAGGTGTTACCATCATCATCTCCATTTTATAAAGAAACCAAGTTGTCCAAGATCACGCAGCTGGGAAGTGATGGCACTGGAGCATGATGCCAGGTCCCCCTGATGCCTAAGCCCAGGCTTAACCACTCTGCCACCCTGCCCCACTGAGTGATGAGCACAGACTGCTGGAACACCAGTGCCTTCCCCACAACAAGGTCTGGATGAAGGATGGAGGAAGCAGCGTGGAGGGCGAGGACTGCGTATGCTGGCTTGTGAGCTCTCCCTGCACCCTGACGACAGCCCTGTGGGGTAGGAGTTGTCATCGCTGGTTAGTTGAGACACCTTAATTTCAGAAAGGTTAAGGAATGTACCTTACCCATGGTCAGACTGCAGTCCCCGTCAGAGCCGGGGCTTGACTCTGAAACCAGCCGGCTGGCGCCTGGCAAGCAGGACTGCCCTCTGCGGAGTGGCGCCTGCGAGCCCCTCAGGCCCTTGTTTCCACCCCAATCCAGGGCTGTCTCCCTCGGAGCACGTGAAATGCCCTCTGCTAAGCAGGACTTTAGCGTCAGGAAGGTCTCTGTAAGACTCCAGTTGAAATGAAAATGTTACCTAGAAAGAGAAGAGTACTGGGCAATGGCTTCCAGCCTCCCTTAGCGCTGGCGTGTGTATGTGCGCATGCGCACACATGTAAGATTTAAGGACACAGGTGCCCAAATACCACCATTGGAGAGAAACTCCTTTGTTTCTATCTGCTGAATCAAAGTCAAGCGCTGAAAGAATGGGACGCAAGAGGGGTGAGCTTTACGGGAAAGGATGGAGGTCTGGGCTGAGGGAGGGCAGGCCTGATGGGTCACTGTGGGATGCTCCCTCGTGGTGTCCCGGAAGGCAGAACAAGAGAGCAGCGTGTCATGACGGGAGGATTCTAGAGAAGCAGGTTTTAGCTCGGGTGGGCCACAGCATTGCTGTGGGGCTCCAGGCAGGTTGCTTGGCCTCCCTCGATCCTACGTTCCTCCCCTGTTGGACTAGACGCTTATGCCCTGCTCCCAGACGCCGTGCCCAGCAGAAAGCCCCCTTTACTTGTGTTAGTTGCTGAGACACCACAGAGAGGGGCTCCCCCTTTTCATGCTTCCCTACTCCAGCTGAGACAGAATCATGAGGGCCACAGGGGACACTGCCGGGATGAGACCTCCTCCACCAGGGTCCCCTCTTGTGCCCATCGTCCATGCTCAGGGGCGCCTGTCTTCCGACAGCTGTGTCTCCCACCAGCACAGTTACTTTGCTGCCATTCCTGGGAAGTGACAGCAACTTGAAGCAAAGCAATTAGGATGAAAAAGAGGCCCAGCTGCTTGGGGCCAAAGGAAAATAAACAGAGCAGCCCTGTGTGTATTCCACGGCCAAGAGGAGCAATTCCTCACAGGATGATTAGCGTTTCTAATCCCAGCCTCTTCCCTTCCCTTGAAGGAAGAGAAGTGACCCACAAGTGGCTGCTGTTCCCAGAGCCCCCTCTTCCCAGGGTGGACTGGACAGCTTATCACCTCCCCAGAAAAGTCGTCCCTGGCCACCTGCCCAACCCCCACAACCCTGCCAGAAATGATACCCTCTCCTCTGAAATCTGAGGGCCTTTCTCTGTACCTCTCCTGTGGGGTTTCCCTTGATTGACTGATCAATTGATTCATTCATTCGTTGTTTTTTTTTTCAACAGACATCCATTAAGCACCATTCATTCAACAAATATTTCTTAAACCTCTACTATATTCTAGTCACTGTTCTAGCTCCTGGTGGTACAGCAGTAAACAAAACAGACAAAAATCTCCGTCCTCATGGAGCTCAAATTTTAGTAGGAGGAAACAATGAACCAGTGAAAATGTAGCATGGAAGATGATGTTGAAGCTATGGAGGAAAATAAAACAGGAAAAGGGAGTAGGGTATGCAGAGAAGGGAGGTAGATTTTAAGCAGGGAGGTTGGGAAAAGCCTCGGCATAAAGGTGACATCTGAGCAAAGACCTGTATGAGGCAGGGGAGTAGCCAGGTGGCCAAGTGAGGGCGGCAGGCCAGGCAGAAGGACCCAGTCCACTCTCCCTGAGCTGGGAGAGTATCTGTCGTGTCTGAAGAAGAGCAGTGAGGCCAGAGGGAGAGTGGCAGGAGATGGAGTCAGGGAGGAAACAGGGTGGGAGATTCCGAAGGAGCTTGGCTTTCATTTGAGTAGATGAGGAGCCACCCAAGCGTTCTGAGAGCAGCGGCAACACGACTGACTGGAGTTTCATTGGGATGGCTCTGGCTGCCATGGGAACACACTGACGGGAGGCACCCAAGGAAGCAGGCCCTGGCGGAGTGTGGGAAGGACTAACTTCTCCAGCCCTGTCCGGCAGGCTATGTAAACAGAACAGGATAATCCCGGGGGAGGAAAGCCTGGGTGCAGGGCATCCGGGGTCAGGGTCAAGGAGAATGTGTGTGGAAGGCTGGACAGAGCTCCAACGGTTGGGCTGCAGGGCCGCCACGAGGCTCGGGAAAATGCTCCCTGCTGTTTTAAGCTGGGTATCTCTCTCTGGAAGGACAGACTTCTCGGAGTGGCCTCTGGACTGGAGAGATTTCGAATCCTGCCTTTTGAGCTTAGTAACCTCTAAGTACCTCTGACATTAGCACACCTGCATCTGGTTTGTGCCCCCAAACACCTTCACACAGTGGACAAGTCTTAAGTGCCAGGGTATGAGAGGCTGAGAGAATCCCAAGTCCTGGGTTCAAGACCCTGCTCTTCCATCTAACTGGCCATGTGACTTTGGGTGAGTCATTTTGGCTTTCTGCTGGTTTCCTCAACTACAAACCAGGCATGGTGACCCTCCCTGCCGAGGGTGGTGGGCAGGGAAGACACACACTGGCTGTGGGTGGACTAGGAACCCTAACAGTGAGGCCCTTAGGCTAGGGGTGAAGGTGGACTGGGTCATGAAAGCCTCCCCCACACTTCCTGAGACGGAGTCATCTGTGAAAGTGCAAACCCCCCATGACCCCAGGCCTAAATCACTCATCAACACCCTTGTGAAGTGGGCCACGGGTCTCCCAGCTATATCCTAAGGCGAGAGAACCCAGCACAGTTAACTCTTCTACAGAGGAGGGAGGAGCAAGGGCTGGGTCCATGGGAGCAAATGACCCCCAAAAAGAGGTGGGGGTGCAGAGAAAGGGAAAAGGGAGGGAGTGTTAAGGAGACTATCAGCAACACCCCGTCCATCTCAGGTCAGCCAAGCAGAAAACAAGCATATGCTCCTTCGTAGCTGTGCCTCTTCCATTCACGTGCTCTTTAGTTTCACCTTTCTTTAGAAGGGGCAGTAGGGGCATTGCCGAACTGTTTACCACTTAAAATCCTTAGCGCAAATAAGTCAATTGTGGGAAAGCTCTCTGTGAACACTGTTGTTATGCACAAAAGACATCTCAGAAAGGGCTTCGTCTAGATGAAGAACCACCAAACACCAAGAGCCAGGAGGCCCCATCGCAGCAGCCCCAAGTGCAGCCAAACACGAAGTTCTGTGGGTTGCGAGAGCCCATCAGCAGACGCGTCTCCACGCTGCAAGTCTCAGGTTTGCAGCATTGGACAGGAGGCATAAGCAAGGAGGAAAATGCCCCAATGTTATGAAAAATTATCCATAACTTGGAAGGCAAAAGGAGGACTGCATGTCCTTTCCATGTCACTTTGGGACAGAGCTGAACAGTAAAGGGTTATCTCATTCTCAAGGGGAGTGTACCTTTGTTTTACAATTTACTATTTGATTAGGCCCCAGGCTTTGTGAAGTCACATGCTACCTTGTAGGTGCATGCACAAGTGTGTACGCGCATGTATGGAAAGATGCAAGGGAATTCTGTCCAGTAGAGAACCACAAAAATTACGGTTTTATTGCCCCATAAGACATTAACCAGCTTCCTCTTTAACATAAACATATTTCAGAATATCTTTTCCAACTAAATATACAAATCTCTGTCTCTCAAATGCTCTTTTCAACCAGCTTTGCCATTCTATGGTTCCCTTATTAGCAAGTTAAGTCAATCTTTGACACATGATAACAAATTATACTTTGATGGAACCACAAGTGAGGGACTCTGCCATGCCATGTGGCTTTGGGCTGGTCATTCAGTTTCTGAACTTCACATATCTCATCTGCCACAGGGTGAGGGTACCCAACTCCCAGGCCTGAGGTAGGCGTGGAGGGGGAAGATGGATGTGAAAGTACTTTGCACATCATTCACAGGACGCAAAAGTCAGGGTTTATTGCTGTGACTCACCAGACTAGGCTACTCCAGGACTGGAATGTCCCAGGCTTCTGAAGGCAGCATTCTCCAGACTTGGGACATCGGTTAGGAGTAGGGGCAGCCCTGACACTAGGGCTGTGCCCAGGAGGTGCCATGCTGATGCTGCTTTCTCTGCTTCCGACGAGACCAGGATTTCCCATGGGCCTAAGGTCCTGGAGGATGGAGACCATTCAGGACCACTCAGAGAAGTCTGCTGGAGGGCTGGGGCAGGCATCAGCCCAAAAGCCAGAGCTGAATATTCTAGAGGGACAAGAGTCCTCATCTAACAACAGAGGTCAGCACCAGATCCCTAACTAGTGGCCTCTATCACCTGGGTTCTCTCAAGACGTCATCATTTTACTCTGCAGGTGGGGCAGTGCCCCAGCTCCGTTAACAGCACGGGATCTCCGCCCTTACCATCCGCACACGTGCACGCTGCGCACAGAGTGATGTTACAGCCAGGGGGCAGGAAAGCAAAGAGCTGGATCAGCCAATCCTCAAGAGGAGGCTGGTATAGAGCCAACAGACAGGAAGAGAAAAGGCACTCCAGGCCCTGGGGATGGCAGGAGCAGAGGCTAGGACGAGAGGGCGAACCTACAGAATGTGGAAGAGGGGATACAAGTGAGGAAAATGAGGCAGGACTGGGCTGGTGCCTTGAGTGACCTGAAGTCATACAGATTAACAGTCTACCGCCCCTGTGGTGGGGCAAAATGGGGATGGGCAAGGGGCTTACACCTGGATGCTCCCATAAGGCTCCCCATCCCCAAAAGTGGATGTGGGGAAATCCTTTCTCTCCCCGACAGGTTCAGCTCAGTTATCTGCTAGAAGTCTGCCCAGCTTCACCCCTTCCCCAGACGCCTCCACCTACCACTGCTTGGCCCTCAAGACTGGGCTCACAGAGACCCTTCCCACCTGCCCTAGCCTTCCCCATCTCTCCTCCTCTTCTGAGCTCAGTCTCCATGGTCTAAACCTCCCCTTTCAGCAGCCAATTGTGCCCTGCCTGTCTCTTCCATACAGTCTGTATACTCTCCTCCTTCCTGGAGTTATATATTTTTTCTATTTTCCCTCTGCCCTGACTTCTTCAGTACTGCCTTTTGTCATATTGTGGGGGGGTTTTTTAAATTCTGCATGTTGCCTTCAACTCTTTGTGGATTTACTTACAAGTATGTGTAAATCTATTTGTTGTCCTATAACTGTTAAGATTTTTTCTGGGCTAGACTCTAAGCTTTGTGGACCCCTGACAACTAAAGCTCTCATTAGGCCTAGCACTGTGTTGGGCACACAGTAAGTACCTAATTCTTGCCTACTGATTGGCAGTTTGATTAACATCACTTAGCACACTCCTAGTCATACTCGATTACTGACTGATTACATGCAAGTCTGGATTACTCAAATCCTAACACCCCCTCTCCCAACCCTTTTCACTGACATAGTGACCCACCAGCTCTCAGCAGAGCCCAAGTGATTTGAAGGCTCAGACCCTGCCGTGGTCATTGCTCCCTGAGGTTCTTGGACATGGCTACACCACCAGAAAGCACAAGACCTGGGTGTGTCAACAGAAAGTAGTTCCCAGAAGCTCCTAAGAGCAGCCTCACACACTCAGCCTGGCTCAGGGAAGACTGGGGGCGTCCCCTCCTAAAGCCAGCCCAGGGGTCACAGTTCTGGCAACGGTGAGGCCACAGGCCCTGGAGCGCCAGGAGGCAACCTGAGGAGAAAGGTCTGCAAAGATCCAGGCCGTGGGAAGCCGACCTTCTCCCTAAGCAGTCGCCAGGTGCCGCCCTCGATGGCGTAGAGCAATGTAAACATGCGGTTGACCGTATAGACGGTGTCGCCGCGCACCACGGCCGTGAATAGTGCTCCCTTGCTGTTGACGAACTGGCCGGGCAGCGCCGTCCACTGACCCGTGGTGAGGTTGAGGCAGTCAATGGCACAGTGCAGGAAGTCGTCGGAAGGTCCGTTTCTCACCACGTAGAGACTGTCGCGGTGGGCCACCATGCAGTGGCCGTAGCTCTGCGGACGCCGCAGCTCGGCCACCTGCAGCCACAAGTCGTCGCGCGCCACGTACTCCACCACGACTGTGGTGTCGGCCGGCCGCCACAGGCACACGAAGAGGCGGCCACACGCATGGGCGCAGGGCGCGCCCGCGGCCGGCTGCGGCAGGTCGGCCACGAAGCTCCAGCAGCCCGCGGCCGGGTCGTAGCGCTCCACGGAGCTCATGGGCGTCCTCTGGAACTCGCCGCCGATGGCGTAGAGGCAGCCGTCGAAGCCCGCCAGCACCGTGTCGTAGCGCGGCTGGTGTGGGCTGGGGAACTCGCGCCACGTGCCGCCGTCGGGGTCGTAGCAGAAGCCCAGATCCACCACCTCCTTGTTGGGGCCACGCACGCCACCCACAATGTAGAGCTTGTTGCCCAGCGTGGCCACGCCTGCCAGCAGCGTGCTGGCCTCCAGGGGCAGCGGGGCCAGCGTGCGCCACGCGTCCTCCTCCTCGTCCAGGTAGCACATCGTGCGCGACGCGTCCTCCAGGAAGCCGGGCGCGGGCGCATGCGTGCTCACGGCCACGTAGCTGCTGGGCCGCTGCGCCGCCACGTAGGCGCGGGCCTCGGGCAGCGCCAGCTCGGCCGCCAGCTCGCGCGCGCCGTCGCGGATGAAGAGCGCGGCGCTGTGGAGCACGTCTCGCAGGCCGAAGGCGGCGGCCGCGTCGCACAGCAACGCGCAGTTGTCCGACGTGAGGCTGTGCTCCAGAAAGCGCGCCAGCGCCGGCGCCTGCAGGAAGGCGGCGCACTCCACGGCCTGCAGCAGCTCGTCGGCGGCCGCCAGCGCGGGCCGCTCGCCGCGCAGCACCTGCAGCGTGGTGCGGAAGCCGCCGGCGCTCAGCACGCCCAGGCGCACCTCGGCCGCGCGCGCCTCCCTCATGCCCGAGCGGAACAGGCCGCGGAAGAAGCCGCAGTGCTCTACCAGCAGGGCCTGGTCGGCCTGGAAGAGCTGGCCGCCCACCCACACCTGCACCGGCTCCTCCGGACCCCGCGGCATGGCGAGCCTGAGGGCCGCAGGCCACGCACTCTGTGGCTCTCCAAGAGCGGAAGTTCTTCCCTGGGGGATATAAATATCTTCCTGGCTAAAGATAGTACGGCTCATGTGATGTGGTGGCTCGCAGGCTGAATGGCTGCGGGCCCGGAGGGCATCTGGAGACCTGCGTGGTCACTCATTTCCGTAGGACAAATAGTAATAATAGTGACCATGTACCGAACACCTACTGCATACTGGGCACGCGAGATATCCCATTGAACAAAGATATCCCATTGAACCCGCGTCATACCAGCTGTGTGCCCTTGTGCAAGTCCCGTAACTCCCTGACTCTTGGTTTCCTCATGTTCGAAATGGGACCAATAATAACACTGCACAGTATTGGGACAATATCTGGGAGGTGTTCCTAACGAGGCCCAGAGTTTAGGTGACTTGTCCAACGTTATTCAGCTGGGAAGAAGCAAGGACGGGTTAATACCCAGCCCACCCCTTCAGCTCAGAGCGGTGGGACCCGCGGGTTGGAGGGAGAGGCGGAGATGGAGCAAATACATTTGGCCAGGCTGGAGTCCAGGACCAGGGTTTTAATTTGGCGGGGGATTCTGCCCCTGACTCTCGGCTAGTCCAATCTCTTTTTGAGACTGAGTTTCCTTCTCTGTAAAATGTAAAGGATAGCAACTCGCTTTGCAGGACAGCATCCAACAAGCTCCTGTGTGTGGGAGTATTCCCTGATTTGGGGTGGGAATGGGAAGCTGATGTCTATTCCGCACTTGCCGGGCTCCTGCGTTGCTAAGTGGCTCTGGGAAAAGGAAAGTGGGGCTGCTGAGGGGATTATATGCCTGTGGATTATATGCTTCTTGAAATAGTAATAACTAACGTGCTGCACTATGTGTCAAGCACTGTTGTAAGCACTTTATATTAACTCCTTGCAACAACCGTATGAGTACATACTGTGATTCCCTCATTTAATAGATATTATCCATTTGTTACTTATAGCAACACTATGAACTAGATATTATTAATGGCCTTGTTTCATAGATGAGGAGACTGAGGCACCAAGAGGCTTAGTCATATAGCCAGAGAATGGTAGACCTAGGACTGGAATGCAGCCAGTCTGACTCCAGAATGTGTGCCCATACCAATGTGTTGTGCTACAAATGCTGGGCAGTCCCCTTGTACCAGGAGGTCACAGCTGGAAAGAACCTCAGGCTTGGTTTAACCATTTCATTTATAGCGGAGGGGCTGGGGCCGAGAGGGAGAAGGAATTTCCCAGGGTCTTGTAGCTTGGTGCAGAGAGCTCCTGGCCTCCTGCTGCCCACCCTGTGGCATTTTTCCCACTGCACAGAACTTTGATGGGTGGCCAGCTAGGACTCTGGATCCCAAAATCTCAAGTGGAAGGGAGCTTAGTGATTATCTTCTCCTCCCACCTTATTGTATGGAGGAAACTGAGGCCCAGACCTGTGTAGGATGGTATTCCTCATTTAGGAGATATTCAGCTGTCCCCTCGTCACCTGCAGGCCTTCTTTGGGAGGATGACGGGCCCACAGTGACCAAACAGGAGGTGGAAAGAGGGGGAAATCTCTTTCCCCCTTAGGACAAACATATGCATAGACCCTCACTTATAAATCTGTAGACCCAGCACAAATGTGGCTCTCCTGCTAGGGAACTCCCACCCAGTTCACTCCATCACAGTGGGGCTGAGACATGGGGACCACTTGTGTGAGCTTGGGAAGCCAAAGGCCTGGAGGAGACAGCCAGAAATATCTCTGATGCTCTGCCCCAGGGACCAGACAGGAAGAGGAGGAGGAAATGGAGGGGGTGGGCAGGAACCCCCATGAATACTATCCCAGGCCCTCTGCCAGCTTCTCTCCTTCCATGAGGCTAGACATTGGCTGAAAGGGCCAGGAATGTCCAGGCAGCAGGCATGACAGTCCCCCTCTTGGGGACAAGTGGACTCTTAGTGCTGAGTCCTGGCTGTCCTTTTTGGTGGCCTTAGTGATATAGAGAGAGTGTGTCTGACTGTTCCCATTTCACAGATGAGGAAAGAAAAGCTTAAGAGATGAGCTGGGCTTTTCCTTGGTTATGAACGAGGATGTGGGGTGGACTGAACCCTGCCGGCATCAGCCCTGCTGCCTCCTTTCATCTGCATTAGCCTTGCCTCAGAGCAGAGAAACAGCTCAAATAATGGGCAGGCCCGGGGATGGGCTGACCCCTAGGGGGCCAGGGCTGCTGCACAATCCTGGGGCCACAGTTTTCTACTAAATGGCCTGTTCTAGACACCCAGTAACTGGCAGACACAACCAAATGGAACCATCACCTGGCCCTCTCCTGAGAGCAGGAGGGGGAGGATATGCAAACCCCTCCTGGCTGAAGTTTGGTCTCAGCTCCATTTTTCCCCAACTCCAGCCCTGGCTTGAGTGGGTTGGGGCTCATACACACACCCAGTTTCCACCATCAGCAGCCAGGCAGTGGGGAGGGGGTCACCCTAGGTGAGGGGTCAGGTTTCTGAAGCTGGGCTGAGGATCAGCTCTTTGGCCCTGCCCCCAAGGCCTCAGCGGGGTGTTGTCTGCAGCTGGGAAGAGTTTCCTCCTCCCAGACACTGAGTGTCCCTCTGGGATTTGGAAAGGACAAGGAACTATCCTGGCTGTGGGCAGCCCACAGAGTTCCCAGGCCCTGCTCGACCCTGCACCAATCTCCCTCTCAACTTCGCATCCCCCACACTGTGTAAGGTTGGGGGTGGGGGCAAGGAAAGGAGTCTGTGTTAGACCCTGAGCCTTTCTAGAGCACAGACACAGCCTGAATTCATCCCTGTATCCACAGTGATCAGCACACAGTCGGGGTCTGTTAAGTGGATTCCTGAACCCTAACCTATGTCTTCTCCATCAGACTGCAATCCCCAGTCTGATGGAGAAGACACAGCCCTGTCCCATGAGAGCTTCCACTCTGATGGAGGAGACATAACCCTTGCCCTGGGAGGCACCTCCACCCCCACAGTCTGGTGGGGGAGCCCTTACCCTTGCCACCTATGGTGGTGTTTCTGCACATAGGGTACTGAGAGGCTTGTCCTGCCTGGAGAAGGAAGAGCACTGGAGATGGGAGTCAGCATTCCTGCCTGGGCTCTGATGCTGGTACTACTACTGATTCGCAAAAGCTACCAACCTCTTTAGGCCTCGCTTCTTCATCTATAAAGTGAAATTTGAATCTGACTTCTTAGGTTGTTCAGCTTTGACATCTGAATTTATTATTGAACAACCACAGAAGTGGTTATCATGTTGTGCCTCCAGAAAGGCAGCAACACCACAAAGGGATACCAAAAGCTTAGCTTTGTGTGAAATGGTTCCTGGAGGTGGGTGGCAAGGGTAGGACTTGCCATTGGGAAAACCTCACAGGCCCTACATGTCTAGACCTGTACATGCTGCATTCATTCACTCCAGAGATATCTATTGAGCACCGGCTGCATGCCCACTGCTGGGCTTGGTGCCACATCCTCTGCATTTGGGGTGCCTGAAGACCTCCTGTGAGAGCCTTCATGGGGGGTGGGGTAAGGAGAGTTGAGCTACTTGCCCTAGCAGAATAACCTCTCTCTTGACCTGAAGTGTCCAAACTTCTAGCCGCTAAACAGTTGTGACTTCTTGGTAGGTGGATAAGAAATGTGTGCTCTTCATGTCCAAGGGGAGTGGAGGGAACTATCATTTGCTTTTATGGGCCACAGGCCAAGCTCTGGGTAGGACACTTTCATGCTATGTCATATTATCCTTAATGTTATTCCTATTTTAGGCTGGGCGCGGTAGCTCACACCTGTAATCCCAGTACTCTGGGAGGCTGAGGTGGGAGGATTGCTTCAGCTCAGGAGTTCAAGACCAGCCTGAGCAAGAGCGAGATCCCATCTCTACTAAGAACAGAAAAATTAGCCAGGTGTCAAGGTATGTGCCTATAGTCCCAGCTACTTGGGAAGCTGAGGCAGGAGGATTGCTTGAGCTTGGGAGTTTGAGGTTGCAGTGAGCTATGATGATGCCACTGTACTCTCCCTGTGGTGACAGAATGAGACTCTGTCTCAAAAAAAAAAAAATTATATGTGTGTGTGTGTGTGTGTGTAATTCCTATTTTAAAAATGAAGAACTGAGGCCCAAAAGGTCAAAGTAGCTTATTCCAGGGTCTGACAGTAAGTGTGACTGATCCTCAAGGCCTTTCCAGTGCACAGTGGGCACTGCCGAGTGCGGGATAACTGAGGATGGGGGAAGGGATGGTTGCAGCCATCAGGTCAGCACTGTTTTCTTTCCAAGACTTTGAGGAGGGGCAGACTTTGAGCACTGAGTTGTCACAGCTGAGGGCCTGAGTAGCCAGCTGGCTACTAATCTCTAAACTATTAATAGAACTAGAAGGAAATTAAGGGTCATCTTATTACATCGTGCAAGTCATGATGGAGTCTCCTCTGTAACACCTCCTTGAAGTGGTCACCCCCTTGGTTGCTGCCAATGTCGGGAGCTCACTTCCTCCAAAGGCAGTCCCCTTCTAACTACGGACAGCTCAGATGGTTAGGGAGTCACCTTCGAACTGCCAGAATCTGCCTCCTTGCAGCTCCTGGTTGGTCCCAGTTTTAAAGATGAGGAAACTGAGAACAGATAGAGGTCAAATAACTTCCCCAGCATCACACAAGCTGGAAAGTAGCAGAGCTCAATTTTATATGCTGTAGGGCCTATGCGGGTCCACAGCTTGTCCTCCTTCTAGCAGTCCTCCAGTGAGATTACTTCCGTCCCCACCCGCCCGGTCTGCAGCCAGTCTGTCTCCACAGGACTGGGCCAGCCCAGAGTTGTGGCTGGAACTTGGGTCCCACTTTCTCAACTCCTACAACTCAAAGGAAAACCCTCAGTCATTAGCTGTGGAGTAATTCTGGCCTAAGGGTGTAATCTAAACAAATTCCTCCCCATACCTTAGAGTCTTAACAACAGCTGGTTTACCATGATCTCCCAGAAACACAATTAGGCTGAGTCAATATTCATGTCCTATCCAGGAAAATAATTTTCCTTCTTGGTGGAAGAGAAGCTATTGCCTTCCAGCTCTGCCCGGGACCCTGCCTGGGTTTCCATGGTTTCTCTTGTGGGAGGGTGGGTAGAAGAGCTAACCGTCTGGGGGGAGAGGAAGGAGAAGGGCTGCAAAGAGAGGTCTCTAAGGCCCCCATTCCCTTCCCCACTCTAGCCTGGAGTGTATTCCAGAAAAGAAGCTTCATAGTGTTCTAGAATGCTCTCAGGGCTGATTCTGTCATTCTCTATTAGGCCTGAGTCACATCATAGAGTTTTGGATTTATTTTCTCCTTCCTTTAGTATTTTATAGATGGGGAGACCAAAGCCCAAAGAAGTGAGGTGACTTGTCTAAGGTCACCCAAATGAAGGAGCTAGACTAGATCCTAAGTGTCCAGGTTCTCAATGTGGGCCTTTTGTGCTGTCTCCACATTTACTCTGAGTCCCAAGGGGAATGACCAGGTGACCCCTGCCAGGCTCACCACCAATCCCAGAATTGCTGTGGGCAAGAGGGGGTGCCAGGTTTTAGTACAAATACCCCATTTACACAACAGGCCACAAACACATGCAACTCATTAGCTCCTATCAAGGAGAAACAGTAATCCAGGATGGATTAGGTTTCTTGAAGCTGAACCTATATGAGCCATGAAATCTCAGTAAAGGGTTCTCACTCCCTCTTCCCAGGAGCTGCGGTTCTGCAGTGATGTCTCTATAGAGTCCCCACACCAAAGGGCAGGACAAAGTGATTGGGGAAATAGAGCGCCAAGGCTGAACTGGCTGTGACCTAGAGAAAGGAGAGGGATGGAGTTGAACCCCTGCAGGCTTCCTGGAGGAGGCGGGGGAGGCTGGGCTAGACAGAACAAAGGGAGGGGTGAATTTTCTTGCTGGTGGGAAGAGAATGAGTAGAGGTTCAGGA
>VBSM01002959.1:7152138-7165001 GCA_008086735.1 Cheirogaleus medius | reverse complement strand
GGCGTGAGCTACCGGGTATGGCCTGTTTTTTTTGTTTGTTTGTTTTTTTTAAAGAGTACCTGGTACAGTCCTTACCACCAAGGCTATAAAGTTTTCTTTTGATATTTTTTCAGAAGCCACGATCTCTGATTTATATACAAGGGCCTTTGGGCAAGTGTGAGGAGAGAACAGAAACCACCTGTTGATGCCAAGACTGGGGAGCTCTGCTTTAATTTATTACAGAGTCCACTATATCAGGGTGGAGGTGGTTGGAATTTCCCACAGGAGAGTAGGACATAAGCAAACGAGCCTTTCCATAGCTCTTACGTACACACCTAGCTGATCATTATCCACTAAGAGAAGGATGCATTATAGACCGGGACAGTTTTGACAGATCTCTGGGGTATTACAATCTGCCTTGTAAAATGTGAGGCGGATACCACAATCACCTCCAACTAACAAAATTATTATAATTCTAGGAAAAATCTTAAAAGTAATTTTATTGACAGCCCTTACACATGAGTAGGATATATGATAGTAGAGTCACAGTAGCACTTTACCTATATAAAACTAATTTAAGGTAGCTTGAGGTTCTCTTTTTGATTCGACAGCTTTCCCCATATTGTGAACCTGATGAATAAGGAAGCTTGCTATTGAGCGGCCAATGAAAAACTATGGAGCACATCAATCACATGCAGTCATTTCCAGCATCCCTCTCCTTTGTGAATGCCAGGTGAGGGCAAAAGGTGAGAGAACAAAGCTATGGTGCTATCTAGTGGTTGTCTAGGAAGTAGCAAAGATGGTTTGGGTTAAAAGGGTATCTATTTTATCACTCCTTATGTGGGGACTTGATTTCAAAGAAGAACTGCATCAAGAAGTGTTTTCAGATAAGCACACAGGTGTCTCAGAACAAGAATAACTGCAGCTTTAGCTATTTTATTAACTATTCTTTCCCTTTGTTGACAACAAACAGCTTTGTTAACATTACACTGCATTTTTGCCTGGGGGTTGGGGTCAGGGTTGGGGAACAAACTAAAGATTTTAAGATTTGATCTCTTCAAGTCTACTTTGAGATATTCCCCCTGGGTTTACTAGGTTGACCTGCAACAGCAACAGGAAAAATTCCATTTCCTTAGGCTGTTTCTCCTACCTGTGGCTTCTCTCCCTGGGGCTCCTTATGTCCCTTAGAAGTCATGTAACCTGCCACATATGGCCTTATACCCCCAGCCCTGATTTACAGAGCAGCTGGACATCTAACTGGCTCTATGAACAAATTTCAATGACTCTTATATATTTCTTTATTATCCTCTCCCTTAACTAACTTCTTGACCTTTTGAGTTGTTCTGCTGACATGGTGGATTTTCTGCAAGACAAAAGAGATGAGATTCTGAAGGCTCCTGGGCAGACTTCCTGAAGCCACAACCTGCCCCCAAGGCAAGTGGCCTCTCCTTAAAAATCCCATGATGTCCTTTAGTCAGGTAGATGAATTTGAGGCAGCTTCTCCCATTCTCCCAATAAGATGCCTTTCTATTGAAAGATTTCTCTCTTCCTTGGCAATCCTCGTTGTCTCAATAATTGGATCTTTGCGCGATGAGTGACTGAACCTAGGCCGAAACCCCCTTGAGGTTTCCATAACAGACAGATTAGGGAGTGACATCTACTGAGACCACACAGGACAGTAATAACACAGAGAACAGAGTCAGAGGCACTGGAGCACGTGACTTGTCCGCCACACTCAATGGCGGGAAAGGCTAGTGAGCAGCACCTCCTCACGGACTTCCCGTGCAACCACAGGCAGGAGACGGCAGTGTATGGAGCAACTGACTAGGGAACTGATCCCAAAAGGCTTCAGTGGGTTGCGCCCCCGAGTTCAGTTCCTTCCCCTGGCACTGGGTGTGTACCTGTGTGTAGCAGACCTTCCCCTGGCCACACATGGCATTGCCGCCCACACCACAGGCAGGAGTGGACTTGGGCATCGGCCACCTTACCGACCGGTGCTCTGACCATCTTCCTCCTCATGCCCCTGTCGCACCTCTCCCAGGGCTCTGAGTATTCCTGCTTTTGACTCTAACACTAAAGTGCTTATTACACACACACACACATACATTTAATCTGTGGCAGATGTCCTCACCCCTCAGAAGTCATACACACACAGTTAGGGGTCGGGTGGGATGATGGGAACAGGAGGAGGAGAAGCTGCCTGCCTCCTTGCACTCCCAGGTTGGCTCTCCTACCCACCCACCCCCACCCCCCACCAGCCATGGAGGCCAACCTCACATTCCAGCTTTCTGCCAAACATCTCCACTTGCTCAGCTCATCACTTCAGCTTCAGAGCATACGAAGGTGAAGTATGGCATGTTTACCACCAAGCAGGTTCTTTCTCTATGTCAATGACACTACTATTGTTCTGTCACCCAGGCTCCGAACCTGGAGCAATTTCATTGATTCAGCAGGCACACATACTCTATTTATCGGGGAAGAGAAATTTCTGGAAACTGGAGCACCACCTCAGTTAGCATTATCTGGGTTCCAATCCCCTTGGATGTGCTTTCTGGGGGTCTTAATTTATTATGTAAAACTCCTTGCCATTTGAGGCTGGAGTCCTCATCTTCCCTGTGTGCTTTATGGTCCTGCCGGTGGTGGATTTATCTGGGCTTGGAAGTGGAACTCCCTACACTGCAACTCACTTCTAAGAGTTTCAGAACTATTTTCTTTTTTTTATTTTATTATTTTAAAATTTAAAAATAATTTTTTATCCTTTTTTTTCTTTTCCTGTCCAAGTTCATATGTTGAAGAGAACTATTTTCATTTTAGCATCCTGGGAAAACTTCAGCCATTACAATAACATCATGTTCAGGTTTTTTTTTAAGAAGAAGTTCACTGCAAATTGAGTTTTTAAAAAGAAGTTTTTGCTAACTAGAAAGTTAGATGTCAATGGTAGGAGGCAGCTCTGTGGAGAGAAAACAGATTGGCCCTTCAGACTGAGCAGCCGCTGTGTGGTCAGCAGAGGATGCCGCAAGTGGTTCAAGGCCTCTAGGTGGCAGGGAGAAATACCTGGGAGAACTTGAGCTGCTGAAAATTAAATGTAGCCTAAGTAAGGCAGGCTCTCTAATTCAAGGAGCTTAAATTTGACAAGGGAAGAAATAACATAAACACAAATACAAAGGGTCACACTTGAGACAGCAGCCAAATTCTAAGTGAGAATCCAGATGACTATTTGGGTTGTATTTCTAGGTCACGTTGAATGGGAAAAGACCATTCTTTGAATATTAGAATCACATTCTGCTTATCCTAAGAGAGGAAACTGGAACAGAACTTGATTAAAGGAATAAAGGATTTGGGGTCCCTCTCACTCACCTCATATGTGATCGGATGAGCAGAAACACTGGAATCCCTTCCTCTTTGTCTCTCTTCCCTATTCAGGAGGGGTGAATTTATCAATGTCCATGCATATATTAGACAACCTTCCTCAGTAATACCAAACCATGTGAGAAGTGGAGGTTCCTACAGGGTATTAACTGGGCACACGAAGAAAGACTTTAAGTCCAAGGAGGCAAGAGCTCAAAGCTTCAGGGAAGATGTCCGAACTTGGCATTGAAGAATGGATACCATTCAGAGAGGAAGAGACGTGGGAGGGCAGTCTAGGAAGGACAGCATGAGCAAAGGCACAGAGGCAGGGATGTACAGAGCTCATAACTGAGGAAAAGGGAGCGATCCAGGCTCACTGAGTTTAAGACTGTGTGATGGGAAAAGGTGGGAGCATGAGAGTAGAATGGAAACTGGTCTCTGCTCATAGTCGGCTTCACGGATGTGTGACTGTACTCAAGGAGACCACTGTATGGATTTGGGAACACAGAATCTAAGCACTAATGGTCCTCAGAGGTCTTTTGAGGAGAAGCTTCCCCAACTATTTTCCCTAGGAATCCCCCCTGGGGTATCCCTCTGTGTGTGAGGGAACTCACAGGGTAGGGGCAAGAATGGAGACTTCAGTTCATGAAGGTGACTACAGGCAAGTAACTGAGCCTCAGTTTCCTCAGGTGCCTAATACTTAGGATTGCTGCGAAGGCCAAATGGTTAGGATCACAGGTCTCGGAAAGTACATGGACAAGAGTCCCAACCTTTCCGCCATTTACTAGCTGTGTGGACCTTACGCACGTAAGCCCTTATCGTCATTGAGCCTCGGGTTCTCTTCAGTAACGTGGCTGAAGTAATATCTACCTCATATAGTTGATGTGTGGACTACCTGAAATAACTTATATCAAATGCTTAGCCAAAGCGTGGCACATAGCAAGTACTCAGTAATAATAACTGAGAAAATGACACTGCACTACATAAACTGAGGTTTCATTTGTTCCCCAAGAGTTCTCTGGGGGATGGCTAAATAGTGCAAATAAACCCCACAAAAATCTCGGGACGCTTGAACCTACAAATTAGACTTTCGACCCCAGCAGACAGGCCACGCCTCCAGGCAGGCCACGCCCAGTCGCTTGCGGGCTCCGCCTATCATGTTTCGTCCGGGCCCCGCGCCCTCATGTCCGCCCCGGCGCGCCTGCGCAAAGTGGGTCGCCGGCCGCCGCGGCGATGAGGGTGCTGGTACGGCGCTGCTGGGGGCCGCGGCTGGTCGGTGGCGCGGTGGACAGAAGGCCAAGCCCCCAGTGGCGAGCGCTGGCCGGGCTCGGCGGGTCTGTCGACGGGAAGGACGGCCGGGACGCCCGAGTCCGCGAGAAGCCGCCCTGGCGGGTGCTCTTCTTCGGCACAGACCAGTTCGCCCGCGAGGCGCTGCGGGCGCTGCATGTCGCCAGGTACTGGGGCCGGGGCGGCCGGGCCGACCGCTGAAGGCGCCGATGCCGCCGCCCGCGAGGGTTTTGGACTCCTCGTCGCGGAAAGCAGCGGCGCTGGAGCAGTGTGGGCCCAGATCTCTGCTTCTCGGGTCGCCCGGAAGGTGCGCCGCACCCGCCGGTCCGCCTTGGGACGCGCATCCTGTCCAGTCTGCTCCCTCCACTCCCGGCCCTGTCTATCCGTTCTCCAAGCGCCACGGGGCCCCCGCACCCAGCCGGTGCCGGGCGCTTTGCCTACCTACATCACCTCGGTCCTGTCCCGCCACCTCCGGATTTTGCGTGTGAGGAAACCAGGGCTCAGAGAGGTTATGCGATTGCCCACGGTCATCAGCTGAGCTGGCTGGAACTCAAACCGTGTCTGACTTCAAAGTTCGCCTCTTTCCACTCCCTCCTGCAGCCTTCCACCCATCTAATGTGTTCCCTCCAATCATTTAGCGTGTTCTTAACCAGGCGCATGACCCTTCTTCACTCCCATGTCTCGATCCTTCGCTCTACTTGTTCTGGTATACGGCAGGGGCCCAGTTTTGTGGGGGCTGAGATGAGGACGTAATCCAAAAACGAGCTGTTTTCAGAAGAATAAACTTAAAATCAGAACTCTTAGGTATACATTTAGTATTTATAAAATTTAACAAATGTTGTTTACTGGGGAAAAATATTGATTGAAATCCAGTCTGCCCTGAAAGTCCATGGTATGTCGTGGCAATTCCTTATGTATTCCTCTGCCTCTTTCCCCCAACTTAGGTTTTTTATTTCCCCATTCCGTTTTTTCCTGACAAACTGCCCCCACAACACATTCATTTTTTTTTGTCATCTCCATCTCCTCTTCCCTGCAAATATTTCACATTAGCCCCTCATATATTGAATCTTCCATCAATCCCCTATACCATATTCCTCCCTCCACACACACTTCTGTACACACACCTGGCAGGAAACACCCTTCACTCCACGTTCCCTTTGTCCGCCATCCCCATGCTGGTGTTTCCCATCTTGCCACATTCGTCTCTAACTGTGTGTACCCCCACTCTTCTGATGATGCTTCACTTAGCAGCTCCATTATGACTATATTTTCTTTTTACTGCCCTGGTACACACTCCCTTTTCTTGAAACTCCTCAACATGTGCATGCAATACCTGTTAATAAATGTACTGCCCCTGGGCACTGGGATACTATGCAGCAGTTAAAAAGAATGAGGTAGTGCTACATGTACTGCCATAGAATGATGCCCATGGTATATATTTTTGTTTGTTTTTTTAAAAAGTATTGTATAAATGACACATGGTTATGGTACAGAATTCTGCAGATTCAGAGGCTATACAGTGAAAAGTCATTTCCTTCCATCTGTTTCCCAGTTCTTCTGTCCAGAGATAGCCACTGTCTTCAGTTTCTTCTAGAAATGTTAAATGCGTATAGAAGCATATGTATATTTAACCCATTTTTTAAAAGGACTCACATAATAGTACATATATCATTGTTAAGAGGAAAAAACCAAAATGCAGAACAGTATGTGGTAATATCCCAATTATATAATATGTCTTTACTGTATATGTTTCTGTATGCACAGGACATCTCTAGAATGATGCTATCCAAACATTAGCTACATGTGGGTCTTTAACACATTAACTGCCACGTGAGTCATATTTAACTCATGCTAGTTTTGAGCCCGAGGCCTCCTTAAGCATATGTAACTCACATGTCTCCTCACGTTGGGAGCCACTAGAACTATTTTTCAAGTTGCGTGTAACTCACACACCACAGAAAACAATAAAAAATAACAAATTTTTCATTAAATTAGGAACGTTTTGTTTTTTGAAATTTTTATTCTATTTTTGTAATAAAATATTGTGGTCCCAAGGAAAAATTTTTTTTCTAGTGTGGCAGTCAATGTGTTAAAATAATTAAAATTAAATTAAAAAAAAACTCAGTCTCTCGGTCACACTAGTTTTAATCATTTAGCCCTAAATGCTGAACAAGTTTAATCATAAAAATACCTTAGTGGTATGTCAAGTAGTTTAGCTTTGAGTTATCACCTTAACACTGTCACAGTTTTTCTCCAATCTTTCTAACTTAGGGAAAACAAAGAAGAAGAGTTAATCGACAGATTGGAGGTGGTCACAGTGCCTTCCCCATCACCAAAAGGACTGCCAGTGAAGCAATATGCTGTGCAGTCTCAGCTCCCCGTGTACGAGTGGCCAGATGTGGGATCTGGAGAATTTGATGTTGGAGTAGTGGCTTCATTTGGCCGTCTTTTGAGTGAGGCTCTTATTCTTAAATTTCCCTAGTAAGTTTTATTTATAAGGAAATACAATATAGAAACCTTGGTCTTTATTGATGGACCTGGTATCTTAAATGTAATAATTTGAACTCTAATTATGCTTTTTTTAGTATTTTTAAGAACATTTTATTTGTGGCATGAATTGTCAAAATGTATTTAACTCCTTATTACTGTCTGTGAGCTTTTATCCACCCTCATTTAAATATATATTTAAATACTTTACAAGTAAGTAAAGTGTTTAAATTTCTCATCAGTGGATGATAGGGTATATTGGGAGAAACAGGAAGGGTGAATGGATCGTTTGATGGGGATTCAATAGGTTTATTTTAGGTATTCTGTATGTAAACTAAGTGAGGTTAGTTATGTGACTGAACTATAAATATAATTCAAGTTGCTCATGAGATGCATAATAGGGGTTTGAGTGGTTCTCATATAATAATAAATACATTTTTATTAATACTTAAAAACTCCCAGACATCATGACCTGTTGTAGTATATCTTTGGAATAATGAATAGTTGTTCTGTCTCTGTTTTTAATTAAGTTTCATTGGTTTCTTATGAATTTACATTTGACTACTTCCTTTTAAGTGACTAGATTTAACTGTCAAAATTTCTGGGAAAGTTTAATAATGGAAAGTAACATAATAGTTTAGATAGTAGGAACTAAATGGTAAAGCCCGCTGCCATACTAATTTCTGCATTTTCTGATTCAGTGGCATATTGAATGTCCATCCCAGTTACCTCCCAAGGTGGCGTGGTCCAGCCCCTATAATCCACACAGTGCTTCATGGAGATTCGGTTACTGGAGTAACAATTATGCAAATTAGACCTAAAAGGTAGAACAGATTTTCCTTGCTTCAGATTTTTATGATTTTAAATGTTTATATCAGTCTGTTTGGGGTATGGGGAAGATACCTGGATGGTGCTCACTAATTTCTGTGACTTCAGAGTACTTCCTTTGCTTTTATATCCTTTCTGCTTTTTATGGTTTTTAACATAAATCATATGTCTTTTGGTATTTATGCATTGTCTCTTTAAAGTCCTTGTGAAATTTTTAACTTGTTAATTGAAATAAATTATATTATTAACACCTGGATTTCTATAAAAGACATTATGTAAATAAGATATGGATTTTTTTATGTTAGTCATTTTGAATCTTGGTTTTTTTATATCATACGTACAATCTAGAAACAAGTATTTAAAATTGCAGAGTTTATTAAGCCTCTGCATATTACCAACTAATTTCCCTATAGAAAAGAATAATTCACAGATGCACAAGAACAACATGGTATCTGGGATTTGCTTTAACTTCAGAAAAAAAGGGAGGGAGTAGATGATATAAGAGTAACAAAACTTTGATAATTCTAAAATCTGGGTGACGTGTATACAATGATTCATTGGACTGTTCACTCTGTTTTTGTGAATGTTTGTAATTTTCCATAATAAATACTTTATTAAACCTTATAGGTTAGAAATAGAATTAACAGAAAGACAAAGTTAAAAGTTTTAAATAAAGCATATTTCTAATGAAAGCCCATGGCCAGTGTTCACAGAGCTGGATATAAAATGTTAATACTTGTGGGAATGCAAATATACTTGCATTTATTTATAATCACCAATGATGATAATCCAGGCAAAACTCTTATCCTTTGAAGAAGAATATAGAAAGAAATAATTGTAAATTTCCTAATTGTGCTTCCTTGGAAAATAAACTCTTTGCCTTATGCTTTTCATATGCCAATAGAGATTTTTCGTACTATTTATTACTAATGTTATAACAATGTTATTTGTTATTGCAGTGAAATTCCCGATATGCAACTGTATACTATTTTTTTTTTTTTTAAGAGACAGGGTCTCACTGTGTTGATGGGGCTGGCCTCCTCTCCCATCTTTCAAATTGACATATCTCCCTTGCTGATGGCTAACAGCCAAATTAGTACCAGCAATAAATTATCTTTTTGGTATGTAGACAAACATTGATCTTAAAAAATAGTAATCATGTTACTGTTTGCTTTTGATTTTTTGCTAGATTTGATGTAGGCCCAATTCTCAAACAAGAAACCATTCCTGTGCCACCCAAGAGCACCGCAAAGGAATTAGAAGCAGTGTTGTCAAGACTGGGCGCTAACATGGTACACTTCTCCAATATCCTATTGCTTTTGATTGATTTAGTAGGTTTCCTAAGTGATGATGATGAACAATTTTATGACATGTAATTTTAAGCTTCTGTAAAAACAACAACAACAACAAAAGAACAACACTGGTTTCTATCCCTGGCTTCCTAAAAATTAGCCTGGCATTTCTGATCTCATATAGATCTTTGAGGATTTACATAGAGTGGGTACTTAGTAAAGTCTTTCAAATGAAACAGATGATCTTACATGGTCCACTACATTTCACAGTGAGGCCTTTAGACTATTCTTCCCAATTTCACTCTCCTCGCTCTTATATATATATACCTTGCACCCATGTCAGACTGAACTAACAGCAATTTCCTAAGTGACTCTTAGCTTTCCCCCCACTTCTGTGCCTGGGTTCCCATCATTTGCATCTATTAATATATGCACTGGAATTTTGCTGATCACCCTACCTATGAATGATCTTTCCTCTCTGTGGCTTTATATAGCTCATTGAGCTCATTGAATCTGCATGCAGGAGAAATTAGGTAAATGTGTAATGACTAAATTCATGTTTTTTATATGAACTAGTCAATTTTGTACAGAGGGAATTTTTTCCCAACTATATTGATGGTATTTTCTATTTTAGACACCTCTAGAATGATCTCATAATAGTGGCTGCCAGCATTGGCTTGTGTGCCAGACTCTTCTAGATACCCCATGGATTTTTTTTTAACCCTCCCACCAAACCTTTGAGGTAGTTGTAGCTGTCAGTCATTTCACAGATAATGACAACATTGAAGGCCACAGACAAATAACTTTTCCACAGTGAGACAGCTAGCAGGTGGTGGAACTGGGATTTGAACTCAGAGCGTGTGACTCCAGAGTACATTCTCCTTCTGTGAGGCTCCACTGCTTTCCTTCCTGAGAGGTGAGAGTGGATACCTGAGCACAGGCTGTACTAATGCTAAAAGCTTGCACAGCCAGGCAAAGCCCAGCATTCTCTGGAAGTGAATCAATGACCCATACTCTGCAGAGAGTGGCAATCTCTACTGAAAGTCCACTGAGTGGACATACGTCCTCATAACTTAAGCCAATTTGCTACCTTACCCTGCTACATAACTATTTTAAAGTTTTAGGTCATTTCATGGTACTGAATTTTAATATGTTTCTGCTTTTGTTCTTCTGTTCCTCTTGAATGTATCACTCTTTTTTTTTTTCTGTAGCTCATTTCAGTTTTGAAAAATTTGCCTGAAAGTCTGAACAATGGTAGGCAGCAGCCAACGGAGGGAGTGACATATGGTGAGTGAACCTGCAGAGCCTCTCACAACTTCCAAAAGGTTTTGTTTGTTACGATGGCATTTGAGTACTCTGACTTCTTCACTGTACTTTTCCCTTAATTTTAACTAAAGATTGAGTGTCCATTGTATGTCCTTTTCCAAAGAATGTTTGGTAAGCTCTCGTTCCCCATCTTAGCATGTCGCCTTATGAAGGATTGGACATTTTTTCCCCCAACTTCTTATTTTGAAATTATTAAACACATAAATTGAAAGACTAGTATAATGAACATTGATTTACCCCAAAGTCAACAATTACTAATGTTTGACCATATTTTCTTTCTATGTGTTTATTTAGTATATATATTTTAAATTTTACTTATTTGGAAGAATTAATCATGACCTTTCATCTCTAAGTACTTTAGCATGCATTTACTAAGAAAAATGAACAGTTCCTTAATAGCATCCAATATCCAGTCTGTATTTAAATGTTCCTAATTGTTTAAAAATGTATTTTATAGCTGTTCTATTTTTCAAACTAGGATCCAGCTGTAATTAGTTATTATATCTCTTTAGTCTCTTAAGTCTAAAGGAATTCCTCTGCTATTTTTCCTTTCTATGTCGAAGATGTGTTTTCCCTTTTGCGATTAGCAGGTAATCTGTGGGATAATACTTTGGCACTGTGCAAATATCCTGTTCCCTAACAAGCTTTCACATAATGGTTTTAGCACAGATTGATATTCCTTGCCTGAATGAATTATTTCATTAGGGATTATAAAATGGTGATTTTTTAGTTCCTTTTGCATTTAATAGTTGGTATTGTTCTGGAAAGAAGAGTTTTTCTTCATTAATTGGAGATGAATTTTAGTTTATCCTAAAATGGGGATAAAGGCTTCATTCTTTCTCTTTAATTGTCAGTTTTTAGAGTAAGGACTTGGTACCATAATCACCTTCAATTATGGTGGCAAATAAATTCTTTTTAATATCATTTGGCTCATAGATTTTCATTTATTGTGTTTTACAGTATATCATAGCCGTAATATTTTGTGCTGCTCAAGTGTCCCAAGTTTGGCCAGTGGGAAGCCCATAAAGTTGGGGAGTCCTGCACCCTTTTGACGCTCCCCACTCCCTGCTGGTTTTGAGTGCTTCCTTGCTTTCTACTGCACTGTGTGCCAGGCTCGCCTTGTAAATTCTCAGGCTTGTGTTGGAATCAACCATTTCTCCAGGGAGCCCTCGTTCATTTTAGTGGGGTTGATATTTAGAGACCGTCTGTACAACAGTGTGTCCCAAAATAGGATGTCAATGGACAAAACTAGAAATTACATTTTTAAAAAAATATTCAGGTTCATATTGTTTATGATTCAAGTTTAACATTAGGGGGTTTTCTTTATATTTTCTCTTATATTACCTATCTTTTAAAATGAATATTAACATATTTGTTATACATAAAATAGTTTTAATATTATAATACCAATATTATTATACTGCTAACAGTAGAACTATCAAGTAAGATTTAAGATTTCTTTGCAGTTTTTTTTTCTCTTTAGAATACATCCTACTAAAGGTATACAGTCAGATTACTATGTTCAGAATTTACTGGAGATAATTTTTTTTCATGTGGTTTTGTTATCTAGTTTGATATATAGTTAAGTTTATTTGTTTTAGTTTGTTTTTGATCTTAGGGGTTGCTATATTTTCCTTTAAGATTAAATTTTATTTTATTTTTTTGGGGTGGGTGATGGTCTTTCAGTGTTGACTAGAAAACCTGCTATGGTAGATAAATTATAAAAGAGCTGTAACACTTATATTTTATTTTTTTAATACATAAAATATTTATGTGATTCAAAAGTTAAAATAATTTTAAAGGTATACTCAGAGAAGTCCTTCTGTTATCCCTATCTCCTCCAGTCCTATATTCCTCCCTCTGTAGCTATTTTTATTAGCTTCTGATTTAGCCTTCCAGTTATTTTGCCAAAATAAGCAAACACACATGTATTGTTATTTTTCCTTTTTTCTTTCACAAAAGGTGGCATAAAATATACACTCTTCTACACTGTTCTTTTTTCACTTAGCAGTATATCTTGGAGACCACTTCCTATTAGGGAAAAGAGATTTTCCTCTTTCTTTTTTAAGGTGGCCTAGTTCTCACTGTGTGGATATATATCATAATTTATTCAACAGATCCCTTATTGCTGAGCATTTGGGTTGTTTCCATTCTTTTGCTATTTCAAATAATACTGCTATGAATAACTTTAAGCACGTGTTATTTCCTAATATAACATATAAAAAATTATATCTTGGGCCGGGCGCGGTGGCTCACGCCTGCGTAATCCTAGCACTCTGGGAGGCCGAGGCGGGCAGATCACTCAAGGTCAGGAGT
>VBSM01002959.1:7140940-7152038 GCA_008086735.1 Cheirogaleus medius | reverse complement strand
AAAAAAAAATTAGCCAGGCATGGTGGTGTGCGCCTATGGTCCCAGCTACTCAGGAGGCTGAGGCAGAAGGATCAGTTGAGCCCAGGAGTTTGAGACTGCAGTGAGCTATGATTGCACTATTGCACTCCAACCAGGAAACAGAGCAAAACCTTGTCTCTAAAAAAAAAAAGAAAAGTTTATTTTTATGTAGTATCTCCTTTATCCATCTTTAATTGCTTCTGAACTTTGAGTCATAGTTAGAAGGGCCTTTTCTACTCCTAGGTTATAAAGAAGTTCACCCACGTTTTCCTTAGTATTTATGAACATATAGAAAAGTTGAGAGATTATTATAATGGATTCTTTTGTATCTGTTATTCAGCGTTAATAATTATCAATTCATGGATATTAAACCTGACATTCATTTTTGCTCTTGGCTTTATCTTGTAGCCCCTAAGATTTCTGCTGGTACCAGCTGTATAAAATGGGAGGAACAAACTTCAGAGCAAATATTCAGACTTTATCGTGCCATTGGAGATATAGTAAGTTGGGAAGTTAGGTTGCAGTTTTACCTAATTGATACTTTTGTGTGTAATTTGCTTTCTGAATATTTTTATTTAGGAAAGGATCTCATAAACTAAACCTAGGAAACCTGAAATTTATTTTTAAAATATTCTTTAAACTTTAAGTTTTTATAGAGGCCTTAGAATTCACAAAGCACTTTCAAATATATGTGTTTTGTAGTTTCCCATAACCAAGTTTTATTATCTCATTTCATAGGTGAGGGGAATGAAAATGAGATGACTAACTTAGGGGTGCCCAGTCACTAAATAATGAACCTAAATCTTCTAACTCCTAATCCAGTGCTTTTTCTAGTATATCTTCCTGTCTCTGGTCAAATTTTTATAACCAAATTCTTAAATCATTGATTTCTACATATGGTACACAAAATGAAGTTGTAATATAATAATAGCTTATTAAAATATCTGAGTTAAATTCTCAGTTCCTTGACAAATTTGTGGGGTTTTTTCCTTCATTTTGATAGTCACTTGTGTTATTTGAACTCTGGTCCTACCAAATGTGTAGTTTTTAATGGACCACCTCTGTTATTAATGATGAATAAAATGGGGAACTACCACTAGTTATCTATAGCATGCCATTTTAAAGTTGAAGAGAGGCTTAAAGTAGATACTGAGTGAATTATTGAGTGTTGATCAAGGTTATATTGATGGTTAATGAGAGAGTCAAGTTTTGAATGAAATCTGTCTAACTTCTATACAAATCCTATACTTTTTCTGCTGCAACAGAATGGCATCTGGGAACATGGACTTTAGAGCCAGACAGAGCTGGGTTCTATCTTGTTTCTGCTACTTCCTAACTTTGTAGATTTGGGAAAGTTATTTCACCTCTGAGCTTTAGTCTGTTCATCAGAAGATTAGGGCTGATATATATAAGGCTTTTTTATTTTACAGTATCTGGTACAGAATAGGTACTCATTAAATGACAGCTGCCATTATTCATTCATTCATTAAACAAAATATTTATTGAAGGCCTGTTATGTGTCAAGCAGTGTGCTAGGTACTAGAGATACAGGTGGTGTGGAAGGACAGACAACAAATAAGCAAATAAATAAGAAAAATACCAAATAGTGTGATAAGTTCTGTGATGAAAATTAAAATAGGATAATGTGATAGAATAACTGGAGGTTACTTTAGGTTGGGTGGATGGGGAAGGCCTCTCTGAACTGACATTTAAACTGAGTTCTGAAAGACAGTAAGGAACCAGCCATGCCAAGTTAAAGAAAGACCATTTCAGGCAGAGGGACCAGCTAGTACAAAACCCAAGGTGGGCTAACCAGACAAAGAATCACAAGAAAAGAAAACTACAGATTAATATTCCCTATGAATATAGATATAAAAATCCTCAACAGAATTAGCAAACTGAATTTAACAACATATAAAAATGGATTATACACCATGACCAAGTAGGATTTATCCCAGGAATGCAGGGTTGGTTTAACATAGGAAAATCATTCAATGTAATATACATATTAATAGAATAAAAGACAAAAGCCACATCATTATCTCAATAGATGCAGAAAAAGCATTTTATAAAATTCAACACATTAAGAAAGCCTCGGCCGGGCGAGGTGGCTCACGCCTGTAATCCTAGCACTCTGGGAGGCCGAGGCGGGTGGATCGCTTGAGGTCAGAAGATCGAGACCAGCATGAGCGAGACCTCGTCTCTACTAAAAAGAAAAAAAAAAATTAATCGGCCACCTAAAAACAGAAAAAAAAAAGAAAGAAATAAAAGAATATTAAAAAAAAAAAAAGAAAGCCTCAATAAACTAGGAATAGAAGGATACTTCCTCATCATGATAAAGGGCATCTATGAAAAACCTACAGCTAACATCATACTTAATGAAAGACTGAAAGCTCCCCCCTCCCCCAAGATCAGGAATAAGACAAAGATGTCTGCTCTCATCACTTCTATTTAACTTTGTTCTGCCTAGGCAATTAGGCAAGAATAAAGAAACAAAAGACAACCAGGTTAGAAAGGAAGAAGTAAAACTATCTCTATCTGCAGATGACATGATCTTATATAAAGAATTTCCAAAAAAACACTATTAGAGCTAATAAACAGTAAAAGAATACCCAAATAAATAGAAAGACCTCTGTTTGTGTTCATTGATTAGATGAACTTAGTATTGTTAAAATGTCTCTACTACCCAAATTGATCTACAGATTTAGCACAATTCCCATAAAAATCCCAGTTGGCTTTGCAGAAATTGACAAGCTGCCCCTAAAATTCATATGGAATTGCAAGGGGCCCAGAAAAGCCAAAACAATCTTGGAAAATAGCAAAATTGGAGGATTCACACATCCCAATTTCAAAACTTAGTGCAAAGCTACAGTAATCAAAATAGTGTGGTACTGGCTAGCGCAGTGCAGTATAATTAAGAGTCTAGAAATAAATCTATGCATTTATAGGCAGTTCTTTGACAAGAGTGTCAAGACAATTCAGTGGAGAAAGAATAGTCTATTCAGTAAATGGTACTGGGATAACTGATGTCCACAATCAAAAGAATGAATTTGGGCCCTTACCTTATATCATATACAAAAATTAACTCAAAATGGGTCAAAGACTAAGAGCTAAAATTATAAAACTCTTAGAAGAAAACATAGGTGTAAATATTCATGACATTGAATTAGGCAGTGATTTCCTAGGTATGATGTCATAAAGCATAAGCAACCAAACTAAAAATGGAGAAATTGGACTTTATCAAAATTAAAAACTGTGGTGCTTCAAAGGGCATTATCAAGAAAAAAAAGACAACTAAAAGAATAGGAGAAAACATTTGCAAATCATATATCTGATAAGAGTATAGTACCCAGAATATATAAAGAACTTTTACATCTCTATGGTAAAAAGACAACTAACCCAATTGGAAAATGGTCAAAGAATATGAGTAGACATTTCTCCTAAGAATATCTACAAGTGGCCAATAAGCACATGAAAAGATGATTAACTTCATTAGTGTTTAGGAATATGCAAATCAGAACCATAATGAGACACCACTTCACATTTGCTAGGATGGCTATAATTAAAAGAAAATATTGTTGACAAGGATGTGGAGAAATTTGGAACCCTCATATATTGCTGATAGGAATGTAAAATGGTGCAACCACTGTGGAAATCAGTTTGGTAGCTCCTCAAAAAGTTAAACACAGAGTTACCATATGACCTAGCATTTCCACTCCTAGGTTTATACTCAAGAGAATTGAAAAACATGTCCACACAAAAATTTGTTCCCACATGTTCATAGCAGCATTATTCAGAATAGCCAAAAAGTAGAACGCCCCAAATGTCCATCAACTGATAATGGATAAATAAAATGTGATATATCCATACAATAAAATATTACTCAGCCATAATCATAATCACATGGTACAACATGGATGAATCTTGTAAACACTATGCTAAGTGAAAGAAGGCAGTCACAAAAGGCCACATTTTATAATTCCATTTATGTGAAATGAACAGGCAAATCCATAGGCTTGGGAGAGAAATAATGGGGACTTTCTGGTCATGGATTTTTTAGGGGAGGAGGGTGATGAAAATGTTCTAAAATTAGGCAAGAAAAAAATTAGTGGTATCGGTTGAACAACTCTGAATCTAAGAACCACTGAATTGTACAGTGTAAAAGGGTGAATTTTATGGTATGTGAATTGTATCTTAATAAAACTATAAAAAATGAAATAAAAGACCCAAGGTAGAAAAGAGCTAGACATATTTGAGGGGCAGAAATGAGGCTGGTGTGGCTGGAGCATAGCCAGCAAGGTGGAGAGTAGCATAAGATGAGGTCAGAAGCAAGATTAAATAGGATTGGTGTGTAATGAGAAGTCATTGGAGGCCTTGAGTGGGAAGTAATGAGATTAGGTGTATATGTTCTTAAAAGGTCACTCTGACTGCTGGTGGAGAATGGACTGGCAGTCAAGAAGCTGGAACTGTAGCCCAGGTGACAGATGATGGCAATTTGGGCGATGATAACAGCGAATGGAAAGAAGTGGACATCCACATGGGACGTGGTAGCACAAGCCTGTAGTCCCAGCTACTTAGGAGACCATGGTGGGAGGATCACTTGAGTTGAGGTGTTCAAGCCTAGCCTGGGCAACATGGCAAGATCCTGTCTCTAAAAAGCAAAAACAAGTAGACATCCAGGCTGTACTTTGGAGGTGGAGTCAATGGGATTTGCTGATGGAATATGGGCAACTAAGGAAAGAGAAATTAGGATCTTTCATAGATTTTTGGCTTGAGCAACTGGGTGAATAGTGGTACCATTTAATTGAGATGAGGATATCTAGGGAGGAACAAATTTGGGGAGAGAAATAAATAGTTCTGTTTTGGCCATGTTAAGTTTGAGATACTTAGAAAATATCCATATGGAGATACCAAGTAGACAAATTCCTGAGATGCAATTTAGGCCAGTAGATTGAAATCTCTTAGCATCTCTGACTTCCTATGTAATGATCCTTACCTTCTGCAATTCGAACCTTTCTTCTATGGAGAAAAGCTTTGTGCTATAAAAGACCAAATACTTATCTTGGAGCCAGAAGGTGAGGTTCGATTTCTAGAGCTGCCCTTTACTAAACAAAAGCAAGGCCCTTACCTTCTCTGAGCTTCTGCTTTTTTACCTCTAAAATGGGGTTAATGACCATGTGTACAACCGTCAAGACCAAAGGAAATAAACTATATGAATCTAAATCTATGCAAACATATGGTTTTGACAGTAATGATGGTTGACACTGAAATGATTATATTCTTACCATCTCTTTCCTTTCTGTAATATTCTGATGATAGGTGAGCTTTCCTCCCCAAGAACAAGAATTGTATATTCTGAGCATGTACCCAACATGTTTATTACTCTCAGTAAATATGAATATTTTTTAGTCAGTAGCATGTTTCAAAAATATTTTGAATTCTTTGAAAGAAAAAAGTTACACACATGAAAATTGTTTCATAACTTATGACAGCAGGTGAAATAAAAATGAGCCTGCAAGATATGAAAGAGGAAATTGTCCCAAAATACGACATATATAAGGTTATGAGTACCTATGAACTTCAAATTTATTTAATTCTTTGATTTAATATTCAAATTATTACAACAACCTAACTCTTCTGGAAGTTAAATGTCCTCTTTAAAGGATAACATAAAAAGAGCACTGAGCTGAGAATCAGAAAACAGAATCTGACCCTGGCCCTACCACTAACTAGCTGTGTCCAGCCTTGGGAAGATAGCTGCCTTGTTCTGAGCCTCACTTTCTCCATCTATGAAATGGAAGAATGAGCTATAGTTTGCAAATAAATGTATTTAATTCATAAATTTGAGAGAACTTATTTCCTGGTGTGTGTTAATTTTTTCTTTGAGACAGAGTCTCACTCTGTTGCCCAGGCTAGAGTGTCATGGTGTCAGCCTGGCTCACTGCAACCTCAAACTCCTGGGCTCAAGTGATCCTCCTGCCTCAGCCTCCCGAGTAGCTGGGACTACAGGCATGCGCCACCATGCCTGGCTAATTTTTTCTATATATTTTTTAGTTGTCCAGCTAATTTCTTTCTATTTCTTTAGTGGAGATGGGGTCTCGCTCTTGCTCAGGCTGGTCTTGAACTCCTGAGCTCAAACGATCCTCCCGCCTTGGCCTCCCAGAGCGCTAGGATTACAGGCGTGAGCCACCATGCCCAGCCTGTATTAATTTTTATTAACCTGTTTAAATCAAGTTTTAGGATCTTAAGTACATTGGAAATGTGTTATGTGATAAAAGTAGCATTTCACATTGGGGAGAGGGGTGAGATGGATTATCCCATCAGTAGCACTGGGACAACTGGCTAACCATTGGAGGGGGGACCCTCAAGTCCTACCTTTCAAAATCAAAATAACTGCTATACAACAGTGTATATATAGTTTACAGTCCTATACACTGGAAATTTGCTAATAGGCTAGATTTTGTGTTATGTGTTTTTTACCACAATTTTAAAAAATAAAATCTAGATGGATCAAGGATTTAAATGTAAAAAATGAAACCACAAGGACTGGAAAAAAAGCATATTTGAATAATTTTACAATATTTAATAATCTTTAAGTATGGGGTAGGCCTTTTTAAGTATGACATAAACCACTGAATCATGAGAAAAAAGACTGATAAATATTAACTCTATAAAAATTAAATACACATGAAAAAAATTACTGTCCCCAAGATTAAAAGTCAACAAAGTGGGGAGAATATTCATAACACAAGAGTTAAAAGGCTGATTTCCTAAATATAGAAAATATTTTTGCAAATTAATAAGATGAACATCCCAATTTTTAAAAATATGGGCAAAGGGCAGAAATAGGCAGTTGACAAATAAATAAAAAGTACAAGTAAATACATGGAAAGCTCCTCAGCCTTGCTGATAATAAACAGCAATAGGCAGTGGCTCACACCTGTAATCCTAGCACTCTAGGAGGCCTAATCGGGAAGATCGCTTGAGCTCAGAAGTTCAAGACCAGCCTGAGCAAGAGTGAGACCCGTCTCCACTAAAAATAGAAAAAAATTAGCTAGGTGTAGTGGTGAGCGCTTGTAAATCCCAGCTACTCAGGAAGCTGAGGCAGGAAGATCACTTGAGCCCAGGAGTTTGAGGTTGCTGTGAGCTAGGCTGACACTACGGCACTCTAGCCCAGGCAACAGAGTGAGACTCTGTCTTCAAAACAAAACAAAACAAAAATAGCAGTAAATTATCATTTTTTCTTGCTAATCAAGGCAGGTTAATAATAAAATGATGCTCTTTATCCCAGGCATTCCACTTAAAAAAACCCCAAAACTACTTTCCAGAAATATGTAAGTGTTCAAAGATATATCTACAAAGCTGTTTATTACCATATTTTATAATGATATAATAGCAAGAATTTGAAAATAACTGGAATATCCATTGTAAAGGTATTAATTGCATTAATTATGATATTTTTGATACTGTGCAGCAGATACAGAGTAAAGTAGGTGTGTACTGATGAAAAGTTGTCCCCTGGCTTATGGTTAAGTAACAAAAGTTCCTTGTAAAACAATATGTTCTAGACTTTTATAATAATATTTGTAGAAAAAAATACAGGGAAATACACATGAAACTATTGACAGTGGTTACCTTTGGGATGGGAATGCAAAATACTATCACTTTCTAAAATGTTTTTAACACAAATGCTGTAATGTTTAAGACCTTATAAATCCTGGAAAGACTGATATAAAGGGTCACGTTTATGTTCTGTTCCATAAAATTTAGTGACCGAGTTCCCAATTCCTCTAATTAGGAGAGAAGTCAGACTAGATTAACATAGAATAGTAGTTGAAAAGGGTTTGGGGGTTAGGCATATTCCTTTATCATACCTTCTTTAATGTTATTTGCAGATTCCATTGCAGACGCTCTGGATGGAGAATACCGTTAAACTTCTGGATTTGGTAGAAGTTAACAGCCCAGTCCTTGCTGGTATTAACTTTTGAATAGCTGACTTGGAAGATGTTTTCACTATAGTCTATTTGAAAATGTGTCTGTTTTACCATAGGTCACATTTACTAAAAATAAGAATTCTTTGAGATTGTTTCAGTTCAGTAATGATAATACTTTACTTATTGACCTACTCTTTGCAGTGTCCATTCACATGTATTTTCTCATTTAATCATTACAAGAACCTGGGAAGTAGGCAGAGCAGTGTTCCTATCCCATTTTAAGCTCTGTGATTTCCTACTTTAAGATTTTGGGGGAGTATAAAATGACTTGGTTAATTTTATTCTGGTGAATATCATAATGGAAATATGTGGGCAGCTCAGTGAGAATCTAGGCCAGCTTATAGTATTTCATGCCACAGGTCCACTCTAAGGCTCATCATTGCCCTCCCAATATGGTAGACAGAAGGAATGTGACCCCAGAGGGAGCTGACCTAGTCTAGAGGTAGCTGGGGTTTCCTAGGAACCTAGAAATTAGGACTTGTTTGGGCAGGGATGAAAGGGCCTTCTTAAATCCTAAGCATCCTGTGTATCTCTCCACTGGTTAGTAGTTATTTCCACAAAAGAATAACACAGAACTTCTAGATTCAGCATTTTAGGTGATCACTGGGAGACTAGGTAAAAGAATTTAGCTTCTTATGTGTGTGGAAAGCTTTCCTTTGGGTTGGTGATGTACATAGAGCACTATGGGTTCATCGTAAGTTTTGGATTACAAAGTCAGGGCATCAGCAAGATGTTAGTACTGCCTCCCAATATTAGTACTGCTTTTTGGGTTTTTGAGAAGTGCCATGAAGTTGCATAATTTATTTCTCTTTCACATCTTTTTTTTTTTCCTCCATTCTTCAGATCCAGTGTTAACAAAACAGGCTGTTATTCCAGGATCAGTAATATACCACAAGCAGTCACAAATCCTGCTGGTTTATTGCAAGGTACATTTTCCTTTAGTTTCAAATTATCATACTTGTTTTTCTGAGTTTATAGTTTGTATAATTTATTGTTTTTAGTTCACTTCACTTAACTTCCTGTCCATCAGATTGGGCCAGTAGGCAGTTTAATTTTCTGAAGAAATAGTGTAATCTGTAGCATAATTTTTTTAAAGTGATGAAGTTTTTCCAAGGCATTATTATTAATCAGTGAAAGAAGATTCAGTAACTTGAGTGCTTTCTTAAAAGAAAACTTATGTATTTTCAGCAATCTAATTTAATTAACAAGCTCCTGTGCTTGGTAACATAAAAATAGTCATATTGAAGTATCTGGCTGAACTATTGCAGGGCATGTATCCTACTTTCTTTTACTGCTCAACAGTAATTAAGTGATTTCTGAACCATTTAAAATGACTTTGGAACTAGTATTGTTTTATAAGACCATGGTGTGTTCTGAGAAGTGTTCCACATTCCTTCCATTTCCCAGGTATTTTCTGTCATGTGGTGTTTAGGTGAGATGCTTCATGCTCAAGAAGCATTGTTTAAAATGTGTGATAGAGGCCGGGCACGGCGGCTCACGCCTGTAATCCTAGCACTCTGGGAGGCCGAGATGGGCGGATCGCTCTAGGTCAGGAGTTCGAAACCAGCCTGAGCAAGAGCAAGACCCTATCTCTACTAAAAATAGAAAGAAATTAATTGGCCAACTAAAAATATGTAGAGAAAAAATTAGCCAGGCATGGCGGCGCATGCCTGTAGTCCCAGCTACTCGGGAGGATGAGGCAGAAGGATCGCTTGAGCCCAGGAGTTGGAGGTTGCTATGAGCTAGGCTGACGCCACGGCACTCTAGCCGGGGCAACAGAGTGAGACTCTGTCTCAAAAAAAAAAAAAAAAATGTGTGATAGATTGATCTGACCTACACAGACTGTAGATACAGAATTTTCCTCCATCAGCCTTTCTTCATCTCTCGCCAATTTATTCTGGAACAGTGTTGGGTCCATAGGTCTTGCCGTCATTGTCTGGGTCTGTGTATATATGGATTGCGTGTCTGCAGCTTGCTTTCATAGAAAGAAGCTGGGATTCGGAACATGTGAATTTAAATCTTATCAGTTGTGTTACCTTGGACAAATCACCACGCTCTCTGGGCATCAGTTTCCTCTTCTAAGATGAGGATGATAGCTGGGTGCGGTGTTGCCCACCTGTAGTCATCTCAGCTGCTCTGCTTGTCACCTGAGCAGCCTCTCAGGCTGAGGCAGGAGGAGCCCAGGAGTTTAAGTCCTGCCTGGGTAACATCGCGAGACCTTGTCTCTAAACTAAACTAAACTGGGCATGATATTGGATCTGCCTGCCTTTTAGATTTGTTATGTTTTGATGACCAGTCACAGTAAGATATATGGACATACTCTGAAAACTGTAAAGCAAATATAACATACCTTTTTACTCTGCTCCCTTTATGTTTATTTATTTATTTTTTTAAATCTTTTTTTTTTTTGCTGCGATGGCTTAGTGGCTGGCTTCTTGGTACCTTTATGTTTAAATAGGATTATACAGGTCTGTGCATTGTTACCTCTCCTTGGTAATAAACTTTTGGAGTTAAGGAATTGTATATGTTACTTAGTACAGTGCTGTTTATAGTTAGGCATTTAGTGAAGGTTTATTGGTTTATTTATTTGTTTCCATGTAAAAATTTTTATAAATTAAAATTTACTTAGTTTTTCAGTTTTGCCATTACTTCCTGTTCACTATTTGTCTTTTTCCCTTAAGGATGGCTGGATTGGTGTTCGATCAGTGATGCTTAAGAAAACACTAACAGCTACTGATTTCTACAATGGATATTTGCACCCCTGGTACCAAAAAAATTCCAAAGCTCAGCCAAGCCAATGCAGATTTCAGACTCTCAGACTTCCATCAAAAAAGAAGCAGGAAAAAAAATTGTTGCTATGCAACAGTGCATTAAGTAGTTAGGAAGAAGATGGACCTATTACATATTTGTAATTTATTAAAAGCCTTATTTACAAGGAATTACGTGGACTTTCAAAGAAGATGACACTGTTGGAGGGAGAGAAGATTATTGTCTAAAAGATGGATTGCCTCACTGTCGTTTTTTGTGTAACAGTGGTTAAAAACAGCTCTTTCTACTTGAATAACAAAAGAAATTTTTTTTTTTTT
>VBSM01002959.1:7128826-7140840 GCA_008086735.1 Cheirogaleus medius | reverse complement strand
CCTCCCAGAGTGCTAGGATTACAGGCGTGAGCCACCGCGCCCGGCCACAAAAGAAATTTAAAAAATAAAATTTGTATTTATAATACCAAACTTGAGATTATATCTTTGCCTAAGAGCAAGAACAACTAACTGGTATGTATATATATACTGAAAAGAGGTTTTTTTAAAAAAAAAACAAAACAGTACATATATTGAATTTTTTAAATCACATGTTCCTATTGACTGTTATCTTAGGAGTATTTGATCTGCATTTCTGATTTCCAATAAGAAGTCAGCTTTGTAAATTTCTCTATCAGCTATGTGTACTATAAATTCACATTTTACACCTAAGTTTTCTTGAAGAAGGAATATGCTAACATTTTCAAGTTATTTGTGCAGTAAAGGTTATTGAGCATCTGGGCTGTGCAAACTCATCTTCTCTGTCTCCAAAAGAGTCAAGCACTTCCGGAGGAGAAGGAGGTACAGTGGCCAGCTGTGGAATTTTTATTTGAGAATCTTTACATATTGGCTTTTCCTGCCTAGATTCTAGCCATTAAAATCATTCTTCATTAATTCATCTATTCATTCAGTAGCATTTATTGAGTGATCATATAACTGGTAATCTAAATTAGGACACTTCTGAGAGTAAAAGAAAGCACTTACAATAACTATTCCAGGACAACAGAAATAAATCGGGACTCTCCAGGCAAACTAAGTTGTATGAATATGGTATTTATGGAGCATTTGCTGTGTAACCAGCTTTTATGCTGGTTGCTAGAGATTCAGAGATTAAATTATATTTGGCAACTTCAATCTACTGGGGAAGCAAACATGTAAGCAAATATAATGCAGTTATAAATGCCATAATGGAGGGATAATGGAAGCATTAAGTATCCCTCAGGGGTGACAGTGGAGGCTTCCCAGAGGAGGGAAACTGAATCTGAGGTTCCAAAGGATGACCTCACTATGCAAACCAAGGCCTGGGAGGGCAGTCTAGCATGTGCAGAGGCACAAAGGCCTAAAAGAAGACTACTTTACAGGGTGTTTTGGTAGTGTGGTTCTTTAGCTACAAGCATGATTGCTCTTTTATTATTCTTTAAACCATAAATTTGTTATACGTACTCTTATATGTATGAGCTGGTTTTATTATGTATGTATTACACATATAGCTGGCCGGGGAGAAGCTAACAATGGATCATGAAAGAGAAACAAATGGCATATTAAACATGGAGGGAAAGAGCAGTGTTTTGAAGAAACTGCGAGAATTGATATGAATGGAATAAATACCATGATGGATTTAAGACTGGAGGAGCAGGCTGAGGCCAGATCATGGAGGGCTTTGGAAACCATGAGAGTTTGGGCCTTTGTCTTGTGTGCACTAGACTTAATTGGTGTGCGACACGACCAGAGTTACATTTTGGAAGGTTAACTTTGGTAGTGGTGTGGAAGGTAGATGGGGAATGAAACCTAGGCAGGAAGATCAGTTGGGAGGTTAGAAATGTGAAGATCTGAACTATGTCAGCTGTTGGGGTGGGAGAAAATGATTTAAAAGATTTTTGCTCAGGAAGCGAGAGAGCCGGGGTCATCACAAAACATTCCCAAAATAGCTTTGAGAATCAGTGGGAGACTATGTGAAAGTAAGTGCTTTGTTGTTTTTCAGTTGGTATGAATTGAGCACTTACTCCTCTCTGGGCACTGTGCTCATGTTAGGGAATTCAGAGAGAATGAAGGTCATTTTCCTCCAGGAGCTCATGGGTATCATTTCTGCAGGGGATCTAAGGAAGTGCCCACTCAGACACTGCCACAGCGGGTAGGGAAACCTTACTGAGGGCACAGCTCACTGCCAGGGTTGTGACCCAGGAAAGGCTGGGCTTCACTCGCAACACCTTAAGAAACTTTCTGCCCCTCCATCACCTCAAACAGGGTAACAGCCTGGGCAAGGGGAGTGTCTCTTGAATACTAGAAAGAATCACAAAGAAGATCCTTCAGACCTTCACAGTGGTGAAACAAGCATCTTGATGTGTGAAGTTAGGCTCTTGGTTGTAAAGAACATGACTTGAACACCTTTAAGAAAGGGGGTTGGTATTGTAGGAGTATGACTAGGCAAGGACTGGAAAGCTATCTGGAACAAGGCAGTCTGATTTGACTTGCAGTTGACTTTGCTTACGCTGTCTCTCCTCTACCCTTCTGTTCCCCATAGTTTCCCTGATGGCATGTGCACTTTCTCTGCTTAGCAGTTTTGATCTCTTACTACCTACTGGTTAATGAACTCGGGTCTATCACCCCACATTCTGGGTGGAACCTATCTGATTGTTTAGTCAATTACCATTGCCTTTGTTAGACAGAAACTTTTGTGCCAGACCACCTCTAGTCCTTGACCAGACTGTGAGTCAACGCCCACACCAATCCAGCAATTTCACCCTACATAAAAAACAGCCCAGTGCTGAGTAGGGGGCTGTGGAAGTTGGCCGTCATGATTGGCATGGTTGGTATATTTAGGACTATGTGAAATACTTTTCATACATATGAAATCTTGAGGTAAGAGTGCAAGGCCCATCATATAATGTGTAATTTCCCATCGAGGGAGCCTCAAGCCTAGCCTGGGACTGGAGGATAAACTCCAAGTATAGAAATGCCATCTTCAAGTCGGCAGCCCATTCTTTGAGAAATTGAATGATGCACATCACAGATAGGCCTCAGGAAACTATAAGACCCACTCTGTTCAGGCCCCTATAGGAACCACAATCCAATGTGATTGAGTAGCGTTTCTCATCTAAACCAGAATCACCTGGAGTAGATTCCTGGGCTTACTCCAGACATTGAATCAGAATATCTGGGTATGGGATGCTGCATTTTATCATACAACATCAAATAATGTTTTTTTTAGGGTCTTTCTCTGTCACCCAGGCTGGAGTGCAGTGACACAATCATTGCTCACTGCGGCCTCAAACTCCTAGGCTCAAGAGATCCTGTTGCCTCAGCCTCCCAAGTAGCTAGGACTACAGGCACATGCCACCATGCCCGGCTATTTTTTAAGAATTTTTTTGTAGAGAAGGGTCTCACTATGTGTTGCCCAGGCTGGTCTCAAACTCCTGGCTTCACATGCTTCTCCCACGTTGGCCTCCCAAAGTGCTGGGATTACAGGCTTGAGCCACTGTGCCTGGCCTCAAATAATCTTTGTGCTACAGCATTTATAGTTTTTACTAGCTAAAGAGATGCATGTGAATCTGAGCTACGTGTTGGCACAGAGTCTAGAGTCCTCCCAGGAAGGTGGAACACAGCCTACTCTATGCTCTGGATGAAAAGATGGATTTGCAAACACATTGCCTCCTTATGCAAAACCCTTCTATTTTGGTTCTTGTCATTGCTGAAAAAAACATGCATCGTGTCAGACTAAAAACCAAATTCTGTTGCTAGTTACTAGTTGAGTGAGTCAGGACAAGCAACTGAAATTTTTCAGACTCTGATTTCTCAGTTTAAAAACATGGGTAAAATCTGCCTTGCAGAATAGGAGTATATATAGAAAATGCTCAGGGAAGTGCCTGGCACATAGTAGGCACTCAATAAAGGGTAGCTATTGTTGTAAACTGGTTAATATTATGTGTCAATGACTGGGCCATAGGGTGCCCAGATATTTGGTCAAACATTCTGGGTGTGTGTGGGAGGGTGTTTCCGGATGAGATTAACATTTGAATTGGTAGACTTGGTGAAACAGATGGCCTTCCTAACACGGGTGAGCCTCATCCTGTCAACTGAAAGCCTGAATGGAACAAAAAGGCTGAGTAAGAGGAACTCCTTCCCAACTACCTTCCAGCTGGGACATTGGGGTTTTTTTGGTTTTGTTTTGTTTTGTTGGGTTTTTTGTTTGTTTGTTTCCCTGCCTTCAGACTTGAACTGAAACATCAGCTCTTCCTGGGTCTCAAGCCTGCTGGCCTTTGACTGGAACTGTATCATCGGTTCCCCTAGGACTCCAGTTTGCCGACTGCAGATTTTGGGACTTAAGCCTCCATAATCACATGAACCAATTCCCATAATAAATCTCTCTACATATATATACATCCTAATGGTTCTATCTGTCTGGAGAACCCTGACTAATACATCACCACAGTCTAATACTACTATAATCTCTTCTTTGGGCCCACAACAATATTTTCTCCTCTGGATGGCAGCAACAGCTTGTAGAGATGCCTTTATTTATTAATTTTTAATGACACATAATGGTACATATTTATGGGGTACATAGTGATGTTTCAATACTTACAATGTGTAGTGATCAGATTAGGGTAATTAGCATATCTATAATCTCAAACATTTATCATTTTGTTGTGTTGGGAACATTCAATATCCTCTCTTCTAGCTATTTGAAAATATATATTATTGTTAACTATAGTCATCCTACAGTGTTATAAAACATTAGAACTTATTTGTCCTATCTATCTAGCTGTAATTATGTATCCTTTAACAAATCTCTTCCTGTCTGCCCAAGCCCCTACCCTTTCCATCCCCTAGTAACCTCTGTTCTGCTTTTTACTTCTATGAGATCAGCACTCCACATATGAGTGAGAACATGCAGTGTTCAACTTCCTGTTCCCGGCTTATTCCATTTAACATAATGCCCTCCAGTTCCACTCATATTGCTTGGAATGACAGGATTTCATTCTTTTTATGGCTGAATAGTATTCCATTGTGTAGATATATCACATTTTCTTTACTAATTCATCTATTGTTGGACCCAGGTTGATTTCATATCTTAGTGCTGCAATGAGCGTAGGGGTGCAGATATCCCTTTGTTTGCTATGTTGATTTCCTTTTCTTTGGATGAATGCCCAGTGGTGGGATTGCTGGGTCATATGGTAGTTCTACATGTCATTTTTTGAGGAACCTCCTTACTGTTGGAGATGCCTTTAGACCAAAAGGAGGAAAAGAATTTTAGAATAGGAAAGGATCTAGGTAACTCAGAATTTCATTTTAGAGATGATAAAACAGGGGTCCAGCAACAGCTAGCTAATGACAACACCAGGATTAGAATCTGAAGACCAGAGTAGATTTTATTGGAAAAAAAAGGATTGTGCTTTTCATTTGGTTTGGGGAACAAAAGAAATGTTTCTGGAGCATAAAATTGAGTTATTGAGAATAGCTGCCTAAAGGATGTTTTTATACTTTGTATTTAAGTCAGTACAACCTATTTCCCCATTTTTCTTTATATTTATCAATAAATTTCAAGGTGAAAATATACAATTTTGAGAGGCAGAGTCTTAGAGTCAACAAACCTAGCATGAGCCCTGGTCCTGCTACTGACTGTAAGCCTAGGCTGGGACTTAGCCTCTCTGAATCTGTTTCCATATCCATGAAATGAAAATTGCACCTACTTTTTTCAAAGGTTGTCATGAGGAATAGAAATAATATATTTAACATACCTCGTACAGTGCGTGGAACACAGCAGGTTCTCAATACCATTATTATTAGCTAACATTTATTGAGTGCTAGCCACGTGTGTAAGGTCTTGACCTGAACTATCTCATTTTATCTTTACAATAACCCTGTAAAGCAGGTACTGTTATTCATCCTCATTTTTCCAAAATTTTAAATAGCTAATAAGTGATGGAGCTGGAATTCATGCTCCAATAGTCTGACTGTGGGCCTAACCAGTCTACTACCCTGCTTCTATCTGCAAATATTTTTATGGTTAATTAGGGAATTTAATGTATTAGGCTTTGGTGCTCAGAAATGAAGAAATGGGAGCACATGTTAATTAAGTGTTCATTATATGCAGGTACTATGCTAGATAATTGCAAAAAGATTTTAGTTACTACTTATTATCACTCTTTTTTTTTTTTTTTTTTTTTTTAAAGGCAGTCTTGTTATGTTGCCCAGGCTGGAGTGCAGTGACTATTCATTCAAAGGCACCATCATAGCTCACTGCAGCCTTGACCTCTTGGGTCCAAGTGATCCTCCTGCCTCAGCTTCTTGAGTAGTTGGGACTGTAGGTACACACCACCATGCCTTGCTAATAATCACTGTCATTTTTACCTCTAAGTTTCATAAAGTTTTCTAGAACCCTACAAATAGAAACTATCTTTTTGTAGTAAAACAGTGCAGCTCTTGTTTTTAGGATTTGTTATTGCTGCTCTTCTTCCAGAAGGTAGATTATCCATTGTAATTTAATCATTTACATTGTTGAAGCATTAATGAGATGCTAGGTTGGCAGATGATACAAAAGATGTGGTACCTTTTCTTAGGAACTTTTATTTTAAAAAGTTAATAATGGACAAACATTAACTTTTCCAAGAAATTAAACTGTCATTTCCATTAAATAGGCATTTTTGTTTGCAGTCTACTTTTTTTAAGTTTGGTTGGAAGCAAGAAGGAGGGGAAGTATTATCAGAGAAGAGCAGCTTTAAGGAAAGGCTATTGTAAAGATTCTTTAATATATCTCTCATAAATTTACAGAATATAAAATCTTAGAGTTGGAAAGAACTTAGAGATCATTTAGTTCAACCTTGGCCTCATTTTACAGAGAAGGAAACCAGACCTAGAAAGAGGAAATGTTTTGCCCAAGGATAAAACTCAGGTTTCTTAAGTCCCAGATGACAACTAATAAATTATTAATTACAAATAACTGTATATGACTTCTGTTTGTTAAGGCCTTTAGGCAGCAAGCTGTAGAACAGCCATGTCAGCATCTTTCTCAGGCAGTTCCAGAATACTGCTCTGATTCCTATAATCCAGCAAGGTAGGCATTTGACACAGACGTGGTCTGGCAATGAGGAAACAGCATTCATTTTCAATCTTGAGTGTCAGCATAATTTGGTATAGAACACTGCAGTCATTTAAAGGGATAGTATTCCAAGAATTAGTATTAGTCTGAAAAATCAAGTGTTTTGTTTCTCTTTTACTTTTTTTACACATCTGTAGTTCTTGGGGGTAAAATATTATAGTATTTACTCTACTGGGTCCAGTGGAGGGAAAAGCATACACAAAAGCCCAGAGGACTGAGACATCATGGGGTATGTGGAGCCCTTCAAGCAGCTGGTACAGCTGGAGCACGTGAGTCCCACAGAGGGCAGAGTCAAGAGCCAGACCTCCTCTAGTCTGCACACCTTGAATTTTCTATTTTTTAGAAACAAGATCTTGCTACGTTGCCCAGGCTGGTCTTGAACTCCTGGCCTCAAGCAATCCTCCCTCCTCAGCTTCCTGCATAGCTGGAACTATAGGTTCAAACCACACCTTGAACTTCAGCTTGAAGGCAGTGGGGAGCTATTGAGGGATTTAGAGCAGGGAATCACACAAATATAGTTGCTTTTATAATTATTTTGATAACATAAATAATAGGTGAATATATGTGCATATAAACTCAAATACTAAACAAATACTATAATAAATCAAAGCTCTCTTTTGCTACTCCCTCCAACCCCAGTTCCTCCCAGAGGTAACCACTATACTATTTGGTATCTATCTCAACATTTAAAAAAATGCATATATACATGCATAGACACATATCTAGGATTATTCTGTAAGTGTATTTTAAAACAAATATTATCCTGTCAAAAGATCAATTAAGAGGGACAGAGCTTGGATTTGGGCAATTCTGACAGCCAGCTGGCCATCTGTTTACTTTACTTGGTGTTTACAGCATATTTTGTGAACATTCCAGTTTCTCAGTGAGATTCTCACAGATGGATTGGTGCTGTGGGAACCATCTGGCAGACCCCAGCCACAACAGCTGCAAATCCTACAGCCGTGTCCACCAGGTCTGCCTGCACTGTGGCCTGCCTGGCTCAAAAGTTTGCTGCCTGCAGTTGTGCATTACAGTTCAGCTGGAATTCACAGATATTAAATGTTCCTTGTTGGGATTAGGGAATGGACACCGTGCTTGCCATGTGTCGTGGAACAACTGAGGATACAAACATGACCATGGGGTCCTTTTCTAAGGGAAACAATAAAAACATTCATTATTTTTGGCTTGATCTTTTACATTGTAATAAAAGTAGATATGTAACAAAATATATCTCCATAGTAATATGTTTGTTATTAATAGTCATATTAAAAATTATTACCACACTCACAGAATAATGATTTCTAATATAGGGGTATATCCATAGATTAGGTCTCGTTATGGCTGTTATTAATACTGAAGTGAGGTCTATGGATGTGGGGTCTAAGGAATACAGTTTTAGGAATAGATGTGGATAGATTTATTCATTAATTAATTCAATAGATATTTAGTACCCATTATTTATGGACCAGATCTAAGGCACTGGTTGAATCACTGTTCCCTTTGTTCTAGACTGAAGCTCCCAGTCTACCTGTGGAAATAGATAACTAATGTAATGAGTGCCCACAATGGTTTTTACATACAGCCAGTGGTTTGCTAGTTATTCCACTCATTAAACTATTCCAAATTTTTGAGAAAAGACCTCCGAGGTTTAAATTTTTCTGTGGATCCTTGCTGTCTGTGACCTGGTTTCTAAAAAAAAAATAAATAAATAATAAAAAAAATTTCTGTGGAAACACGCTCTGTACACCTATGTGGTGCTTATAATAAAAGATCACTCCCTGTTATTGACTTGCAACTCCAAAAGAGGTGATTTGGAAAAAAATAGGTGAGTGTGTCATGTTGCTCTTGGGAAATGTGTTTGGAATTTGTCTAGACTGAGCCAGAGGGCAGAAGTCATAACTAAAGATGCAATTTAATTGGAATCTCCCCTGGCCTTAATCCCACGAACAGTTGCCTGGGTAAGGACAAAGTCGACAGGTCCATAAACAGGGTACAAGCTTTCCCTAAAACATATTAAGAAGAGGCATTTTCAACAGGACCTTGTTGCAGGATCCCTACAAAAACTTCAAAAAAGGAGATTTACGTGTTATTCAACTTTATCATATATTACTTCAATGCACACCCGCAATTATTTTACTAAAAAAAGGAGTCGTGATGTCTGCAACATCTTGCTTAAGAATAATGAGTATAAATGCATTAATATTCTCAATGCCTTTAAGGGAGAAGTGATGAAGGAGTGAGAAGGCTGGGTGGGAGTATGTTGCCAGAAATCCCCAGAACGTCAGCTCAGTCTGGCAAAGGAGGTGAGGGCTTTGGTTGTACCAAAGGGAAAAAAAATCTTGCCAAGACAAGAGTACAGGAACCCCTGTTCACCAAAGCCTGGAACCCAAAGGTGTCCCCTCAATGTTTTACACCACGGAGAGGACGCGAACTGAAAGCAGAAGCAGGTCCCAAGGGGCTGGGCACCCTCTTCTAACACTCCCACAACTTCCTCCTGGTGCCCACGTCATGCAGGTAAACACAGCCGCACCTAAAGAAACTCCTACCTCCTTTCCAATCTAGCGGTCACGCTGTCGCCCACTCTCCCCGTCGTCATAGTGACCGCCAGAGCCCCGCAGCCCCGCCCCTTCCTCGCGACGTGGCCCCGCCCTCCTCCGAACCCGGAAGCGGGAGGCTCGCGCCCGCTGAGCGGACGGTTCGGGAGGAGGGAGCGCGGCGGCCCAGTCTCGCCCGGCCGCGCGCCCCGCCCCTCAGAGGCCCGCCTCCCGCGCGCCCCTCCGCCCGCTGCGCCAGCAGGTCCGACGCTCCGGCCGCCGCCCCCGCCCCGGCCCGGCCGCCTCCACGGTCAGCGCCCGTGGTGGAGCGAAGAGGCGCCTTGGGGAGGAGGGAAAGGGACGTGGGGGCGGCCACGCAGGTGAGGGGTGGGCGAGGCCCCGGGAAGCGGGTGTGTGGGTGTGCGGTGAGGGGGGTGTCGTGGGTGGGTGTGTATACAGCGAGCGCGGCCGCCTCTGTCGGTGTGACTTTGTGCGTGTGGCTCTGAGTGGGCCGGTCCATGTGACCGTGCACGTGATCACATACCCCTGTGTGTGCCTGAGGCCAAGCCTGAGCTCGTGGGGGTGGTCGGTGTGCCGGTGCCCCTGCCATTGTGTGGCTGTCACCAGTGGGGCTGGTGAGGCGCTGTGTGGGGTTCTCCGGGAGGCGGGGGCGCGGCTTAACCAGGGCATCCTCCTGTAAATGGTAATGGGTTCATCCTGGGGCCGCAGGGCTGCAGCCCAGGAACATTTTTTTTTTTCTTTTCAGAACTTTTAAGAACCGACACCAGTTATTTTGGAGATTGCACTTCAGCCTGAAAGTGACAAATGTCTTTGTCATTGCTCAGTAGGGGCCAGGCGTGAGGCTTGTGAATGGGGAAATAAGGAAAGTAGCAGGGTCAGTGTCACTTTTCCTCGTCTCATTTGCCTGGAGAGTTGTAAGTTAGACATTTATGCTGCTGCTTTGTCTCCACCTACAATGGTCCGGCTCCTGTTCGTACAAAGATTCAACAGACTGAGGAGTAACTTAATAGCTGTGTCCAAATTCCGAAAGCTTTTGTACCAACAGCATGAAAATGTGTCACATGACATGTCAAATAGGCAGCTTTTGCGCCCATGAGATTTAGAGATAATGGAATGGTTTCTGAAGAAAAGAGGAATAACTCTTCCCTTCAGAGATCTAAAAAGGGATAGCTACCTACAGTTCAGGTGTGGTAAGGGATGGAGACGTGCATTAAAAAGCCACTTGAGGCCAGGTGTGGTGGCTCACACCTGTAATCCTAGCACTCTGAGAGGCCGAGGCAGGAGGATTGCTTGAGGTCAGGAGTTTGAGACCAGCCTGAGCAAGAGAAAGACCCATCTCTACAAAAAATAGAAAAAATTAACCAGTGATGGTGTCGCACACCTGTAGTCCCAGCTACTTGGGAGGCTGAGGCAGGGGGATCACTTGAGCGCAGGAGTTTGAGGTTGCTGTGAGCTAGGCTGACGACAGGGCACTCTAGCCCGGGCAACAGAGTGAGACTCTGTCTCAAAAAAAATAAAATAAAAAGCCACTTGAATTGCCTAGAGACTCACAGGTTCTAATATTTTGTTATTACTGATATTAATCACAAATTGTCTATATTTAGATCAACTATAGATTGAGATAAAAGAGCAGAAACCTCTGGCTAGTTAAGCTGGTTATGTGACTTAAAAACATTTTTAAAGGTGATTTTATTGACTTTAAACTGGCAGATTCTGTTGGAACCCTGAGGGACAGGTGCACACTCAAAACTGGCAGTTTTGATTGTCCAGCACAAGGGCCATGGAGGACCAGGTGTCCACAGCTCACTCAAAGAGGAGTTTCCTTAGGCAAAATTAAGACTAATTTCTGTTGCCGTTTCCCCACCAGCATGAACAGGTGCTTTTGTTTTTGTGAAGATCTCATGAGAGATCAAATCAGTGTTGAGCTCATGGTTCACATTCTTTCTTATTTAGTATTGACCAGTTTCTTCACAATCTCAGCCTTCTTTGCCATACACGGAATGTTCCTCTTGTGACTTGGAAAAGTATACTTCTTTAGTGGATGAAAGAGAGCTAGAACAAACTTTCCTTTTCATAACACTCAGCTGCTTTCCCTATGCAGCAGTGAGCTTTTTTCACTTAGACGTCAGTTGGTCAGATGCAATGTTTGGTATCCATTTTATCTTTCATGTACTGCCAAACTAGCACAAGTGTTAAAATCACTTGTCTCTACAAAAATTTAGTCACAGCTGGGTGGAATCTCTCCATCCGGCAAGATTAGTTATAACATGTTATAATACTGAGGTGGTCGTGAATTAATACTGAGGACTATTGGTAAGGAACAGCTTTCTACTTACTGCTATGGGAAATAGTGGATGACTGAGTGAATTTGTGTGCCTGTGTATTTGTACGGTAGTTTGATCTGTGCATTACAACAGATTCCAAAGCTATTAATAATTTAGTTTATCCTAAGTCTGGTGACTCTAGAAGCAAACTTTCTGTAATTGGCTAAGGCGTTTTAGAAATCTATTGAGTAGACTTTTTTGCTAAACTTGTTTTTCATATTCCTCCTGTAAAAATAGAGTAATTGTTTCTAGTAATGCAATACCAGGAAATTCCTCCATTAGGAAGTTTTTAGATGATATGGGAATATTTCAAGTCTGTCCAGGTAGAAAATATTCCAGAATTAACCATATGTGCTAATTGCTTTCAATTAAAAGTAA
>VBSM01002959.1:7112967-7128726 GCA_008086735.1 Cheirogaleus medius | reverse complement strand
AAAAAAAAAAAAAAAAGTAATAACTAGCTTAGAAAAGGGCCGTAGTTAAAATGGCTTAGATTTTTAACATGTTAATATTTAAGATAAAATGGGTATACAAAGAATGATTTTTTATTGCAGTATGAATACATCTGTGCACATTGATTTTCAGCATAAGACTAGCTGATGATTTTCTTGGTACTTTAAAGCAATTTGTGATTTTAACAAACTTTTCTAAAAGTGCTCTCTTAGTTTTGAGAGAAGAAACCACTATTGCAATGTCAATGTTGTAAATCAAGTTCAATATTAGAATGTCTATATTTACTGTTTCCTTGAGGTTCAACTTAGTGAGTCTCTCAGGTAACAATTGAGCTACTGAGGGCTCTGGGGGAGCAGATCTCAGGGGCCAATGAGGAAGAGTTCCATTGAGTTTAGTATCCCCTGCTCCTTGTTAGTCTAGAGAACATCCTCTAAAATGACACTTCAGAGTCAGCCCAAGGAGTTAGGTCCTGGAGTCTCAAACTTACCTTAGCTGTGTCGGGAATCTAGGCTTGCGCTTGAGGTAGATGGCATGGTGCAAAGCAAGTATTTGAATCCTTCCCAACCGATGGGTGGAATCTCTCACTTGAATAAGAATCAGCAACAGGGAACTATAATTTCAGTTTCCTGTTAGAACATAGCACAGATCCCTAAGCAAGAGGGGCAGGCTTTAAATTGAAGATGCTTAGCCAGTCCAAAGCTCGCAGATGTCAGAGTTAGAAGGGACTCTAGATGGTCTAGTTCATTCTCTTTAATCAACAGATAATGCCTGCTGTGTGCCAAGCACTGCTCTAGACTTTGGGGATACAGTGTGAAACAGTCATAGATGAGAAAACAAACCCCAAAAGGGTCACGTCTTACCCAAGGTCACAGAGCTATAAAAACTAGAAGTCACGAAGCTTACAACAAAAGGCCAGTGTTTTGTTTCATTGCTAGTTATAGTGCCCTCAAGTTTATATGATAGATCTTTCAGAGGACATTGTGTAACTTTTAATCACATCAATATGAAAGGCAAATTTGCCTGTATTTTGTATTTAGAACTACATGTGAGTTTCTGAAGTTACATTCCTTTAGAGTTAGATTTATGGTGTATTGTGAATTTATCAGGAAATAAGCTTACTTTAAAAACTACTTTCTCCAGCATGGACTGTTTTTATAATTCTGTTCTGCATAATCAGACAAGAACGTCTTTATTAAAATGAGTTCTTGGCTGGGCGTGGTGCCTCACACCTGTAATCCCAGCACTTTGGGAGACTGATGAAGGAGGACAGCTTGAGGCCAGGAGTTCAAGACCAGCCTGGGCAATGTAGTGAGACCCCATATCTACAAAAATTTTTTAAAAATTAGCCAGTCGTGGTGGTGTGAGCCTGTAGTCCTCCTAGCTGCTGGGGAGGCTGAGATCGGAGGATTGTTCTAGCTCAGTAATTTGAGGCTGCAGCGAGCTATGATTGTGCCACTGCACTCCAGCCTGGGCGACAGAGTGAGACCCTATTTCTTTAAAATAAATAAATAAATAAATAAAATTAAAAAAAATAAAATGTGTCACAAATTCCAGCAACATAAAATAAAATAGATTCTTAAGATACTATCAAAAGATAGGTGGTGGTACTGCAGTTGATTTAACTAAGACAGGCATTATGGAGTCAGAAAAGACTGTCCTGCATCTGGTCCTAGCTCTGCAGTAGCCATGTGATCTTGGGTAAGTCTTTTAAATTTTCTAGACCAGATTCTTCTGGAGGAACTAAGGGAGTTGGCATAATTATCTCTAAGGGCCCTTCTGGTTCTGTGATTATAGCATTTCACCAAATTGTTTTCTGTAGTTTAAGTATATACTGACAAGGTAAAATAGGCCATTTCCCCTTGGTTTTACTTTTAAAGTATTGTCGGTATAGCTAGACCAGACTCTACATTTAGTTCTGATGTAAAAATGAATTCTTGACATGAAACATCACCTGCTTTTATTTCAGGGTTAACCTCCATTTCACCTAATCATGGGAGAGATTAAAGTCTCTCCTGATTATAACTGGTTTAGAAGTACAGTTCCCCTTAAAAAGGTATGTATGGTTTTACTACACCTCTTATTTGCAAAATCGTTTTTATGTGTGTTTTAGATATTATGCCTTAGTAGTGTTTGAGAGTAAAGTTATTGCCAAGTATCATGATTCAGGGTTACAAAGCATAAAAATCACCCCTTCTCTGCCACATGCAGTGGACTTTTGAGACTCATGCAAGAGTAAAAGCAGGTATAACTATACTCATTTTTTATAATTCCTTTTACATATCCAAACAAGCAGGTATGTGTGTACTTCTCTGTATAGTTCAGTGGAAAGCTTAACAGCAACAGCATGAATAGTAAGTACAATCATATTCTATTCTTGTTCCTCAGATTTAAGATTTACAGTGGGTCACATTATAGAGACTCTGTTTACAATGACATACTCTGCCACAGTCATCCTCTGGAAGCTTTATTTGCCTGGGATGTTTGAAAACCCTAAACACTTATATTGAATTTGAGTATTGACTGAGTCCTAAATCCCAAATGTTTGGGGATCACACTAGATAAAGGCTATTCAAATCAGAGTAAAATCTGTTGTGATTCCCTTGCAGAAGTATTAGAATACTGTGACCTTAAAATCTTCTGTGTCTCTGTTATAATCATTTTGTCAGAGTAGACAGCTGTGGAAGTCTCATGCAATTTTGAATTAATCACAAAATTATTCTCTGTATATAGAAATCTAAAATATAATTCTCTACATATAGACAGGATACCTGCTATATACCTGGCACTGTGGTAGGAAATGTGATAAACACATTTAAGTATTTATGGCTTATATTCAGAACATTTTCTGTGTTACTTTCCAGAACATTCTATATGTATTACTATTCTTCCAAATTAGATTATTGAAATAATTTCCTAGAAAATATTAGAGATTTGAACATCTTATGTCATGTGATTTTATTACTGTAAGATTGGGATGTGTGCACTGTCAAAGGTCATCAAGAGTTTTTTTTACCACAATCATAGCAAAAGAAACATGAAAAGCAAAAACGTGAGTGACAAAATACACAGGGCAAAAACATGAGTGTCTGAGATATGTTGTCACCATCTGTGACTTGGGGAAATCCAAAGAAAATTGTTGGGCCCCTCTAGACTTTGCCTTGCCCCATGTGTGTCTACTACTGGTGACACCAGTTAGTTTAGTGTGCTGCCACCCACAGAGTGACACTCTGGAGTCCACAGCCCTGCCAGCCAGGAGCTCTCAGAAGAACAAACCTGGAGGCCTTGAATTTTTTAGTATAAAATTAGGATGTATGTTGATTTGCATGGGCAAGCATCCAAGCAGTTAATGTACTTATCTAAATACCACCAAAAGTCAGCCAAGTAAAACAGAAATTAAACTAGCATGCAGTAAATAACAATGATCGCTAACACTTACTGAACATTAGTATGTGCCAAGCTCTGTGCTGAGCCTTGACTTGCCTCAGCTCATTTATTTTTTTTTTCCTTTTTTTTTTTTTTTTTTTTGAGACAGAGTCTTACTCTGTCACCTGGGCTAGAGTGCCGTGTCGTCAGCCTACCTCACAGCAACCTCCAACTCCTGGGTTCAAGCGATCCTCCTGCCTCAGCCTCCCGAGTAACTGGGACTACAGGCATGTGCCACCACACCCGGCTAATTTTTTCTATATATTTTTAGTTGGCCAATTAATTTCTTTCTATTTTTTAGTAGAGACGGGGTCTCGCTCTTGCTCAGGCTGGTCTCGAACTCCTGAGCTCAAACAATCTGCCCACCTCGGCCTTCCAGAGTGCTAGGATTATAGGCGTGAGCCACCACGCCCGGCCGCCTCAGCTCATTTATACTCATCTTATCTCCCTGTTGGGTCAGGAACCACTAAATCAGGAAGGTTTCTGATAACTTCGTCCTCCCCACCTGCTTTTCTCCAAAAAGCCAGTTTCTCGCTGTGTCCACTTCCCACCCCGTACTAAATGGTTTGAAGCATTCTTCCGGGACAGTGACACATACACCTGCCTTATCCCTCGTCTGTAGCAGAGGCTTGGTCTAGATTGGGTTCCTGAAACATCTCCTGAGCTGGTGCCATCTCCACCCTCTACCTGGCCTCTTTCTAGAGGCAGGAGTCTTGTGTCTCCCTCAACTCTCCTGTTCCTACTCTGACCCCGCTGATCCCAGCCAGTCCTCTGGGCCAGCACTGCACAGTGACTGCAGACTGCCCTCCTTGTGTACACACAGAGCCAGAGTGTGGGGAAGCCTTGTACACACTGTAATGATAAAATAGATTTCTTCCTATTGTGAATAGAGAGGAAAATTAAAAACTGAGAGGTAACCAGCTCTTTGAAAGATTATAAAGCAGTTCTGTGGAATATGTTAGCACTGAAGAAAGAAAAGGAGACCAGAGCAGTTAGTTATGCACTACTAATCTGGTGCGATATCCAGTTACCTTGTAACAAATGAGAGAGTCGGATTAAAATTGTCAGTGAAATTATAGTGTGAAATAACAACATAAAAAACAAATTCACAAAATTTTCCATTTTTTTCTTATGACTTTCCCTCCAGATTATTGTAGATGATGATGACAGTAAGATATGGTCACTCTATGATGCGGGCCCCAGAAGTATCAGGTGTCCTCTCATATTTCTTCCTCCTGTCAGTGGAACTGCAGATGTGTTTTTCCGGCAGATTTTGGCCTTGACTGGATGGGGTTACCGGGTTATAGCTGTAAGTATTACTGATTCAGTATTAAAATTCAGATCCACATTTGTGTGTTTTGTGCCTCTGTTTCTGATCAGCTGTAGTAATGGACAGTTTTCTTTAATTGAGGTGAGATATTGTCTTCCTATTTTAAACTGTGGGATGAAGCCTTTTGGAGGACGCTGGTATATGTACACAGCCATATGGAGATTCGACAGACCTCTGTTGGCAGCCTGTCTATGCCCAGCTTTTATGCACATTCTCTCCTGACACTCTTGTCACAACTCAGTGGAAGGGAGCTTTGTCCTTGTTTATAGATAAGCAAACTGAGGTCCAGGTCATTTTAGTGATCGCCGGGGTCACACAGCCCGTAAGAGGTGGAAGGAGGAACTGGACTCAGTCTTCTGACTTCATTTCCACCTGTTGTTTTATCACACACTGCTTCCAGGGAGCTGAGCATGGACGTTAGACAATGAAGAGATCTACTAACATACAGGTGACTGAGAAGCTTGCTTTTAAAGCAGGTCTTTGACATTTTAGGTGAGGTTCATTAATTAGCTCATATTTTTAGCATTTGGTTAAGAATTTTTTTTGTTTCTAGTATTTTATAGCTGAATTTGGTCTAAATCTAGTTTCCCAGTGATCATTCTTGAATCTCCTTCTCTGAGAGAAAGGTGTGTGGGGAGGGCAGTGTTGCTCATGACTGATTTTTTTGCATGCCTGGACCGTGTAACGACAGATAGTTAGGAGCTTGGTCTCCTAACTTCCGAGGAAGGAGGGAGACTCTAGCTGGCAGTTGTTTCTGGGACCTGGGATACTAGCATATAAATAGTACTCCCTCCCTGTCGGGAGTACTGTTGTTACTATACATTTTATTTACTGTTTAAAGAAGTGAAAAAGTGGGTCAGATCTCTTCTCTTGGAAGTTAACTGAAAATTTCAATGGGCTTACTACCAACTGGGGCCACAAAACAAATGGATTCCTCTTCCTTCTGACTGCCCTTCTCTTACTTGAGAAAACAGTTACCATCAGCACCCCTGCCACCTGCCTCCCAGGTGTTCTTCTCTGGCTTAGTTTCTTTAACCGTTCCTCATCCTGGCATTTTGAGTCTCTGCTACATAGTCCTCCCTTGGTCTGGGTTTTCAGTGTTCCCTCTAGCATTCTAGGAGAAGAGGGAGGTAACTGCCCTCATCCCAGCCCTCAGCAGCATTACAGTGCCATTTTCAGTGGCCACTGTTGCTCACCAGGGAGGAGGAAACTGAGCAGCCCTCAAGTGTCTGTCCTATTTGGGACTGCTGTCAAACATGGGCCATGTATTTATCACTCTAAACTGGCAGGTCACGATAGCCTTGGTTTCTGGCTGGATATTTCTTCTTCGCCCTCAGTGTTCTTGATGTGGGCTTTCCCTGTTTTATTAGCTAGATAGCAAATCAAGAACAGGCCAGCAGTGTCTTCACAATTACTTTGTCATCAGGATTTGATCAGAATGCTCAACCCCATCCCCATGAGGTTTTGGAACTTATTAGATATTTGTTAGTAACTAGCAGTTAAAATGCACAGATCTTTTTTATTTAAATTGTTATTGAGATAATTGTAGATTTATATGCAGTTGTAAGAAACAACACAGAGAAACATTCCTTTTACACTTATGCCCAGTTTCTCCCAATGATAACCTTTTGCAGAACTGTAGTACAAAATCACAACCAGGATATTGACATTGCTACAACCCACCAATCTTTTTCAGGTTCCCCAGTTCTATCCGTAATCAATTGTGTGTGTGCATTAAGTTGCAAACAGTTTTATCACCTGTGTAGGGTATGGATATATATTTTTAAAAACATTCCCAAAACCTTATTTTTCATGTTCAATATTTAACAAAATGTAACATTTTTATGTACTTTAAAAATAAATGATAATATTAAACCAGTTAAGTGTTTACTTTTCCATTAGATAGATTTAAAAATGATACAATTTAAAAATGTCAGTATTGAGAAATGTCAGAAATTACACTTAGCAACTATTTAAACCTATGAAAAATTTTAGAGTCAGTTTACAATGCTTGAGAAAAAATAAGTTTTCCAGGATTCTTTTAAAGAGCACAAAAGTTAAAACAAATTGAAGACTGTTTCTGTACATGACCTGGCCCCCTTAAAATTCTCTTATATCCTACTATTCTCTCCCTTGCTCAAGCCACTCTATCCGCACTTGGGCATGGATATTTTAAATTAAAGCCTTCATAAAAATACCATCCCCTTTCTTTTAGGAAAAGAAATTCTCAATTTTCTACTAGGGAGAATTTGTTCTCCATTCTTTCAGAATGGTGGAAATCTTATCCACAAATAGAATTTTAATAATAAAAGTAATATATCAAATCTAAAATTATCCCATAATTCACATGGGCAGTATCTATTCCAATGATTTGTCAATGACAAAATGAATCTAAGTGCTTAAACAATAAACCTATCAGATGAGTTGACAAACTAAGCCTAAGTGTATAAGAAAGCCTGAATCACTTGAGGCCAGGAGTTGGAGGTTGCAGTGAGCTATGATGATGTCACTGCACTCCAGCCTGGATGACAGAGCGAGACACTGTCTCAAAAAAAAAGAAAAAAGGAAAAAAAGAAAAAGTAAAAAGAAAGCCTGAGTCCCCTAAAAATGAGTTTGTAACTTATACTTCCTTTTCCTCATCATTCTAGCATTAATAGCCTACCCAAGGTCAAGTACCATACTTTTTTTGGTCACAAATAAAAGTACAAGAAATCAGAATGACTAAGTTAATTAAAAGAAGAGGAACAATTTTATTAAACACCCCATTAAAAAATGCTACCAAAAGGAGAGAGAACTCTCCTTAGAACAGATTTTATTTCCAGTTCTCCAGAGCTATAATTCAGAATGAAATTGGATTTAAAGGAACACATTTCTTTATTTGGGGGGTTCTGCTCTGTTCATCCTTGAACATCAGACGTTCTCAGCTATTTAGAAAGGAAATTGATGTGAATTGAAATTTTTATTCACATAGTATCACTACAGTGTGGCTTTTTATTCTCTTAATTTTGGTCTGTTAGGTAAAGTGTGAATTAGGAAGTTTAGCAGAAGTAAGAGCTTATTTCCACACATTTTGAATAAGGAACAGAGCTTGGGCAAATGAGAAATGCTATTATGTCAATCCTAAATTTTTCAAATATATGAGTTGCAGTTTTACCTTTATGATTTTTAAAATAAATTTAAAATTATTGTTATTATTTCAGTTGCAGTATCCAGTTTACTGGGACCATCTTGAATTCTGTGATGGATTCAGAAAACTTTTAGATCATTTACAATTGGATAAAGTGAGTACCTTGGAACTAATTACAGATGTGTGATTTTAATGCAACATTTATATTGTAAAGCCTGATGTTGTCTTTTATTTATATTTTTTTATCTTTTTTAATAGAGACAGGATCTCACTTTGTGGCCTAGGCTGGTGTATAGTGGTCCAATCATAGTTTACTGCAATCTCAAACTCCTGGGCTCAAGTGATCCTACTGCCTCAGCCTCCCGAGTAGCTGGGACTATAGGTGCACACCACCAGGCCAAACTAATTTTTCTGGTTTTTGTAGAAACGAGGTCTCAATATATTTCTCAGGCTGGTCTTGAGCTCCTGGCCATAAGTGATCCTCCTGCTTCGGCCTCCCAAACTGCTGGGATTACAGGCGTGAGCCACCATACCCAGACATCTTTTATTTTTTAATAACAGTTTTATTGGAATATAATTCACATACCATACAATTTACCCTTTTACAATATATAATTCAGTGTTTTTTTAGTATATTCACAGGTATGTGCAACCATCACCACTGTCAAGTTTAGGACATTTTTTTTTTTTACCCCCAAAAGAAATCCCATTTTCATTAGCAGTCATTCCCTATCTTCTGTCTTCCTCCCTAATCTGCAACCTAATCTGCTTTCCGTCTCTGGATTTGCCTACTCCGGATATTTTACATAAATGGAATCATATGATATGTGGCCTTTTGTGACTGGCTTTTTTCATTTAGCATTACGTTGTTGAGGTTCATTCGTGTTGAGGCACGAGTCAGTACTTCATTTCTCTTTATGGCAAAATAATATTTTAATGAATATACCATATTTTGTTTATCAGTTCATCAGCTGATGCACATTTAAGTTCTTTCCACTTTTTGGCTAGCATGAATAACCCTGCTGTGAACGTTCATATATAAGTTTTTGTGTTGACATATATTTTCATTTCTCTTAGGTATGTACCTAAGAGTGGAATTACTGAATCATAGTTTTCTTAAACAAACTATATAAGTGGTTTCATTTTATAATGCAATCTGAATTTTTTTTTAACTTGTATGATTTGGATGTACAGTTGTATTGTTTTCCTGATGGGGTGTATAAATTGCATTTAAAAACAGTATTTCCAGCTGGGTGTGGTGGGTCACGCCTGTGATCCTAGCACTCTGGGAGGCCAAGCAGGAGGATTGTTTAAGCCCAGGAGTTCGAGACCAGCCAGAGCAAGAACGAGACCCCCGTCTCTACTAAAAATAGAAAGAAATTAGCCGGACAACTAAAAATAGAAAAAATTAGCCAGACATGGCGACACATGCCTGTAGTCCCAGCTATTCGGGAGGCTGAGGCAGAAGGATTGCTTGAACCCAAGAGTTTGAGCTAGGCTGACGCCACGGCACTCTAGCCCAGGCAACAGAGCGAGACTCTGTCTCAATCAATACATACATATACATACAGTATTTCCTAAATTTCTAATTGCTGTAGATATTTCAGTCTCTTGGCTAGTGATGACATTATATTCTGTGGTTAGTGATAACTGAAGCAACATTTTTTGATACTCATGTTCTGGATTGATCAGTGTTTTAGAATCTGCCTTATGTTTGTTTATAATTAGGTTCATCTTTTTGGGGCTTCTTTGGGAGGCTTTTTGGCCCAGAAATTTGCTGAATATACTCACAAATCTCCCAGAGTTCATTCCCTCATCCTCTGCAATTCCTTCAGTGATACCTCTATCTTCAACCAAACTTGGACTGCAAACAGGTAAGAACATAAACATTAGGCCAAAATTCTTCTTATTTTTGTTCAGCGAAATTTTGAAAATGTTGGCTTTGGGGTTTTTTGGTGCAGTAGGGAGGGAAGCCTTATGTCTACTTCTATCTTCTGCAGCTTCCTTGGCTTTTAAAATTATAAACAATTGGCTGGGCACAATGGCTCACGCCTGTAATCCTAGCACTCTGGAAGGCCAAGGCTGGCGGATCGCTCAAGGTTAGGAGTTCGAAACCAGCCTGAGCATGAGTGAGACCCTGTCTCTACTAAAAAATAGAAAGAAATTAATTGGCCAACTAAAAATATATAGAAAAAATGAGCTGGGAATGGTGGTGCATGCCTGTAGTCCCAACTACTAGGGAGGCTGAGGCAGAAGAATTGCTTGAGCTCAGGAGTTTGAGGTTGCTGTGAGCTGGGCTGACGCCATGGCACTCTGTCTCAAAAAAAAAAAAAAGTTATAAACAATTATCTTTGCAAAAGAGAAGGATTGAATGAACTCTAAGTTTGATTCTTCCCATTACTCTAAATTACTGTTTAACGTACATTCATACACTTTGACTGTTTCTCTTCAGTGTGTCTTTATGGCTAATATGTGTTCTGCTTGTCCCACTTATTTTGTGTGAAGGGTTCTGTGTATTGACTAACACAGTTTCATTAGGCATTTGCCTTTTTCCTATTCTCCATTATTTTCTACAGTGTATCTTTGTATAATTACTGTTTTCCTTCCCTTTCTGGGTTATTTCCTTGAGATGTGTTCTCCAAATGGAATGTACATTTATTCCATCAGCAGATGTTCTGCCCATCATGACACTTGCTGTTACTCTGCTCTTCAGAAAGAGAAATGGTGGAAATGCTCTGGGGGCAACCAGTGGGGTACCTGTTTCCTCAGAGCCATCCCTCTATTGATTTTATCATTTTAGTTAGTTTGATAGGTATCTAAGGATACCTTAAAGCTGGCTTACTGTGCACTCTCTTTCATTGCTAGCAAGGCTGGGCTCAACCCTAAAAAAAAGCCCAGTGACTAAACATATATGTATGATCAGGTTAGTTTTCAAATAATGTGACATTTAATAGATAAACATTGTTTTCATATCTTCTTAAAATTGTACTCCGATATTTTTGAGACCTTTTCCTGATGTTATCTCAGTAGTTTACTGAGTATTCACACACCAATTTCTTGTATACATTGGCTACATACAAATACTTCCTGTCCAGATGATGCACTAAAGCTCATTGATTATTTTGAGTGATTTTTTATTCTACTTGCCAGAATGCCAAGACTGCACCCATTTAGTTTGTGCTTTTGCATATCAGCTATTTTTTTTTTATCAGATATCTGAATGCTTACTATGTGCCATACACTGAAGATACAGGAATAAGCAAAGCCAACAGGGTCCACCCCTTACAGAGCACACTTAGACATCATTTCCTTTAAAGGATAAGAAAGAGGTGGGAGTGGGAGAGAATTTAGAAAGTTAACTAGAAGATGGCCGAGTGGTCCTTCTGAGGGAAGCTCAACTTCCAACAAGGCTGTTCCAATGAGAATAAGCATCAGAAGGTTGTCTGCGCCTTTTGTAAGTAATTTTCAGCATAGGTTTAGAGACATTAGTGTTTATCTTCCATGACAACTCGCAGTAGTTGAAATTAGTGGAATAAATATCAACTAAAAATCACGTATAGAAATCCAAAACATTTCCAGTACAACTAGAAAAAGAAAAAAGAAAAAAAAAAAGAAATCCATAACAAATTGCCTTGAATTAGCCTAATTGAATCTAATAGTAGCAAATTTGGGGAGATGCAGTAACTTTCACATTGGTATTTTGAAATCTTTTGAAGTATCAGTCAGTTAAAAAATGGTATCAACTAGAAGGAAGGAATATTTCTCTTAATGCTCAGTTTTCCAAAGGAATTAGTTTAATCATTGGAAATAAGGCCAATTAGGAAAAAAAAAAAATCTTAGAATCATGAGACTGTCTACTTCAGTAAAGGTATTTTGCAGTATTATATTTAATAATTATTCTAAATCCTCCAATAAGGGTTTAATTGTATTAAGTAAGCCATAACTCTTTGGAATCTTGGGAAAGTGTGTATAAGAACTAGATGCTGGGCCAGGCGCGGTGGCTCATGCCTGTAATCCTAGCACTCTGAGAGGCTGAGGTGGGCAGATCATTTGAGCTCAGGAGTTCAAGACCAGCCTGAGCAAGAACAAGACCCCATCTCTACTAAAAAACATATAGAAATAAATTAGCTGGACAACTAAAAATATATAGAAAAAATTAGCTGGGCATGGTGGCACATGCTTGTAGTCCCACCTACTCGGGAGGCTGAGGCAGAAGGCTTGCTTGAGCCCAGGAGTTTAAGGTTGCTGTGAGCTAGGCTGATGCCATGGCACTCTAGCCCGTGCCACAGAGTGAGACACTGTCTCAAAAAAAAAAACAACTAGATGCTGAGCTCTTTGAAGGAAGGGACTAGGTCTTTTTATCTCTAGATCCCAAGTACCTAGCTAATACAAAGCTTCAATGTTGAATGAATGTTTGCCATTCATGTGTAGTTTTAGAAGTTTAAATTATCAGATCTTTGTCTTTGTTTTACAGCTTTTGGCTGATGCCAGCATTTATGCTCAAAAAAATAGTTCTTGGGAACTTTTCATCTGGCCCAGTGGACCCCGTTATGGCTGACGCCATTGATTTCATGGTGGACAGGGTAAGGATCATGGCACTGGGGTGGGGACACGTTGTACTGGGAATTTTCACATCTACGTGGTTCCAGAAGATACATCTGTTTCATTGAGTATGTATTAGAGGTATTTGTTAGGCAGTCTTCCGTACTAACTTTAATACATCTGAACAGATATTATTGCTGGTAAGGGCTTGACTATTAATATATTAGTGTTTCCCACCAGCTGTTCATCAAAATCACTTGGGTGAGCTTTCAGAAATACAGACTCCATGGCCTTACACCAGACCATCCAACTGGAATCCCTCCCCAGGTGTGGGATCTGAGAATCTTTATTTTTAATTTATACCACTCCCCCAACCCCCCGGGTAAATCTGATGAACCAGGTCTATAGGCTTGTATTGGGAACTGCCGGGCTAGATGATTTCCAAAGTCTCTTCCAGCTCTAAGATTCCTGAAGGTTTATCTGTCACCTTTGAGCTATAGGAACTGGCTTGCTGCCCACAGGTACCTGGTTGAAACGGGCAGTCTAGGTTGAGGGCTATAGGCAGTCAGGTTTAATTTGTGGAATCTTATCTAGGTTCCCAGAATAGAAAAATGCCACCACTTCCTAAGAGGCCCAGTTCAGGGTCTCTCAAATAAATTGTGTTTCCTCATTGGTGACTTTTCTGGCTGCATTGCACATGACACCACCTTTAAAGGCATAAATGTCTTGGAATTCTGGCATACTAAAAAAATAAAATAAAGGCATAAATGTTGTCTGTGGATTTAATGTAAATGTGAAAAAAAATTATTTCCAAAACTGTACTTGTGTTTCTTCCTGCAGTTGGAAAGTTTGGGTCAGAGTGAACTTGCTTCAAGACTTACCCTGAATTGTCAAAATTCTTACGTGGAACCTCATAAAATTCGGGACATCCCTGTAACCATTATGGATGTAAGCTTCCTTTTTAGTAAAATCTATACGTCAAGAACCTCCATATAATTATTTTATAATTTTCAATGTACCTCTTCAAATGCTGCCTTGGCTTTTGTTCTCACCCTCCAGCTTTCTCAATTCCAAAATAATCTGTTTATTGCTTATCTTGGATATTTTTTCTGTTGAGAGTAACACCATTGAAATCAAAATAAATTTAAACAAACATGGGAATTTTAACCCATTTTGGTGTATTTTTGCTGTTCTCATCAACAGATATTGCACCTTAGCTATTACTCATCTGGGCAGCAAAAAGAAGCTGCCTCATGAGGGCAGAGAATCAAAAATTCCACAAGGTCTAATTAGCATAAAAGTTTCTTATTTTTTAAAATTGTGGTAAAATATACATTTAAAAAATCTACCATTTTAACCATTTTTAAATATACAGTTCAGTGGTATTAAGTATATTCGTTGTGCAACCGTCACTGCCATCCATTTCTAGAACTTTTTCATCATTCTAAGAAGAAACTCCATACCCATACTCCGTTCCCTTTTTTCTCCTCCAACAATCTATTTTCTGTCTCTGCGAGTTGGCCTATTCTAGGAACCTCATATAAGTAGAATCATACAGTACTTACCCTTTTGTGGGGCTTGTTTTACTTAGCATAATATTTTCAAGATTTATCTTGAAATGTGTGTTATACGTGACAGAATGTCATTCCTATTTTAAGGCTGAATAATATTCCATTGTTTGTATATACGATATTTTGTTTATCCATTCATCTGTCAATAGACATTTGGGTTGTTTCCAGCTTTTGGCTATTGCTACTAATGCTTCTATGAACATTGGTATAAGAATATCTGTTTGAGGCCGGGCGCCGTGGCTCACGCCTGTAATCCTAGCTCTCTGGGAGGCCGAGGCGGGCGGATAGCTCGAGCTCAAGAGTTCGAAACCAGCCTGAGCAAGAGCGAGACCCCGTCTCTACTATAAATAGAAAGCAATTAATTGGCCAACTAAAAATACATAGAAAAAATTAGCCGGGCATGGTGGCGCATGCCTGTAGTCCCAGCTACTCGGGAGGCTGAGGCAGAAGGATCGCTTGAGCCCAGGAGTTTGAGGTTGCTGTGAGCTAGGCTGACGCCACGGCACTCACCCTAGCCTGGGCAACAGAGTGAGACTCTGTCTCAAAAAAAAAAAAAAAAAAAAAAAAAGAATATCTGTTTGAGTCTCAGCCTCTAATGCTTTTGGTATATATATACCTACAAGTAGAATTGCTGGAACTTACAGTAATTCTATGTTTAACTTTTTGAATAAATGCCATACTGTCTTCCACAGTGACTGTACCATTTGACATTCCCACCAGCAATGCACAAGGGTTCCAAGTTCTGCACATCCTGGACAAAACTTGTTATTTTCTGGGGGTTTTTGTTAATATTCCATCCTAATGGATGTAAAGTGGTATCTCACTGTGGTTTTGACTTTTATTTAAATCACATAACTACTTTATGTTGCCTCACAAATGGATTTGTTCCTAAATTCAAATAATATGATATTTCTATGAATTGATTTTTTTCAGGTAATTATCCATTACAATCATATAAGTAATAACTTATTCTGTACTATAATCACTGCATTCTGACATTTGCCATGACATAGAGCAAGCTGTCAATGGTTCTCACAGTGTCTTTGCTCTGCCTGCCCTTTCAAAGCTGTGCGCACCACCTGGGTTCAGGGTCACTGAAAACTGGCTGAGCACGGTGGCTCAAGCCTGTAATCCTAGCACTCTGGGAGGCCGAGGCGGGTGGATCATTTGAGCTCAGGAGTTCAAGACCAGCCTGAGCAAGAGCGAGACTCCGTCTCTACTAAATATAGAAAGAAATTAATTGGCCAACTAAAAATACATAGAAAAAATTAGCCGGGCATGGTGGCGCTTGCCTATAGTCCCAGCTACTTGGGAGGCTGAGGCAGAAGGATTGCTTGAGCCCAGGAGTTTGAGGTTGCAGTGAGCTAGGCTGATGCCACGGCACTCTAGCCCAGGCAACAGAGTGAGACTCTGCCTACAAGTTTTAGTTGGAGATGCATTTAAGCATACATACATACATATATATATAATGTATATAATATAAATTATATATATTTGCTTCTTTTAAATTACTTTTTGAAAAACTTTTTTGCATGTGTTATAAAAACATGAATTTGTATAAATCTTGAAAGATGTCTAGAATCATACACTCTAAACTGCCATCAGTGGCTTCTCCAAGAAAGGATTTGGACTTTTTAGCTTATACTCTTTTTAGTTTATACTCTTTATTTTATTTTATTTTTTTTGCCAGCTGTTTAATTTAAGGTCATAACTTCACTTTGCATAATGATTCTTCTTATTTGAGCTT
>VBSM01002959.1:7098809-7112867 GCA_008086735.1 Cheirogaleus medius | reverse complement strand
CCTCCCAGAGTGCTAGGATTACAGGCGTGAGCCACCACGCCCGGCCTACAATTGTTTTTAACTGATAATAAAGGGAAAAGTTCTTTTGGGGTTTCATGATCTTTTTGAAATTAATTGGCATTTTCTATGATTGTTTACTATTAATATTCTGCTAATTTAGTTAGCTATATTTGAGGAAAAAGGCTGACTCCACCACCATCCCCCAAAATGCAAGAGACACTTGGCAGCAAATCTGTAGCTAATGTCTTAAGTTGGAATTAGAAGTCACCAGGGATCAGCACAAGGAGGTGGCTCAGGCTGCTGAGGGCTCAGCCTTGTGTTTTCATGAGAAAGGAATGTGTGGGCTAACAATGTGAAAAGAACATATTAACATACCAGGAGATTTCAGCTTTGTGGTTTTTTAAAAGGTGTTTGACCAGAGTGCACTTTCCACTGAAGCTAAAGAAGAAATGTACAAGCTGTATCCCAATGCCCGAAGAGCTCACCTTAAAACAGGAGGCAATTTCCCATACCTGTGTAGAAGCGCAGAGGTGAATCTTTATGTCCAGGTAAGTCCCAGCGTGGAGCTCAGAGCACTCAGAACCCGAAATGTATGGTTTACAATATAAAGTTTTTAAAATTTCTTTATAGTAGGGTAAGGGAATAAGGGAACTACAGAATTCATTATAGGAATGAGGCATTGACTTGATAAAAGTGCCCAACTGGGCTACATGTATAATTTTTTTACATATACAATTTGTAGGAGAATTCAAACAGGAATGTTGGAGATTCCTGGGTGACCCTCTGTCCACCATCCCTTTTCCAAGAAGAGCAGGCCTGTACCCACACACTGAGATAGCTGCTGGTGCCATGTGACCTGCCTCCTAGACACAGTGAATTTAACCAAAGCAAGATACCAGACCTAAATGGGCTCAGTCTGAGTCCTATGAAGTGACTTCTTGATCTAATTTTAATGCCTTTTAAAAAAAAAACCTAACAAACACCACCTCTTTATACTTTACCTAAATGGGTAATAGCACAGTGGAGAGAAGCGATTGCTTTGACAGTTTGGCAGGAAGTATCCAGAGCCTTAAAAACCAGTCACATCCTTTGATCCTGTCATCCACTTGTAGAAATAAATCCTAAAGACAGGATCCTAAACATAGAAAAACTTGATGCCCGGAGATATTCATTGTGGTGTTAGTCATAGTAGCAGAAGACTGGAAGGCCCCAACTCACAGCAACAGAAGGGAAGCAGCATGCCGCCAAAGATGTCTGCGAGGATGGGAGCGGGGAGGAGAGGATGGGTATAGTCACACCTAATGGGTGCAGTGCGCACTGTCTAGGGGATGGATACGCTTGAAGCTCTGACTCAGGCGGGGCAAAGGCAATATATGTAACCTAAACATTTGTACCCCCGTAATATGCTGAAATTTAAAAAAATATGTCTATGAAGAGACTTTGTAGGAACTTGGAGAAGTATAAAACATTAATCTACCTGTGGTGATGTTTTCTTACCAGGCTTTTTATATAAGGCAATACCCACTTTGCTTTGTAATACAGCCATTTAAAGTAATGATTCTGCATTCCGACAGATACATTTGCTGCAATTCCATGGAACCAAATACGCAGCTATTGACCCATCAATGGTCAGTGCCGAGGAGCTTGAGGTGCAGAAAGGCAACCTCAGTGTCAGCCAGGAAGAGCAGTAATGGCTTTCGCTGTCCGTGATGAGTTGATCCCAGAGCATTCTCGTACAATCGGCGACGTCAGTGCCTGACAGCAGCCTCTGCCTTCAGCTTCGTCAGGCTCACCGGTTCTCACTGTGTTTTGGAAGCAGGACTGATGGTCATCTTTGTGACAGGCGACAGCCCCCATAAGCCAGCGTAATTATTCTCTCTTCTGTTTTTATTAGCTTTTGGATTTGAAGAAGTACTTTTGAAGACTCTCATTTTAAGAACTGTGCAAATTTTGCTACCAAAAGTCTTCACCAGTGTTCTTAAGTGAACGTTAATTTCTGAGGTTTGGGATTTTGTGGTGTTTTTTTTTCTTTTCTCTTTTCTTTCCTTTTCCTTTCTTCCTTCTTTCTTTTTATGTTATTTGCTGTAAATGCTGCATATCCAGATTGTATATCAGAAGGACACTGGTTGTTTTTATGCTCTCTTGGGTATAACCATTCTCAGAGAGCCACCGGCTAGAACCCCACCGTTTGCTCTCCCCCAAATCAACTACTTTTAATTTCCGATTAAGCAAATTGTTTTGAGTGTTAGTAGTTGTCTAGTTTCTAGGTATTACAGTTATTTGGAATAAAAGTTCAATTTCAGTAAGTTGCTTTTGTGATTATTTGTGATTATGCTGCCCAACTGGCCTATACACGGGACTTCCTGAAAAGCAGGTTATGGTTTTTCCCAATTCTGTGTGACTTTAGGTAAGTTACTTAATCTCCCTAAAGTATGGTTTGTTCATCATAAAATAACAGTATCATTTATTGAGCTGCTATTATGTGTCAGGTACTTTTCGTATCTTCTTTCTTTCCTCCTGAGTGGAAATTTTTAAACACACAAAGTAGAGAAAATAATATAATGAACTGTATGTCCCTATCACCCAGCTTCAAAAATTATCAACTCACAGGCAGTCTGGTTTCATTGTTTAACCCACCCTCACTTCTTCCACATATACACCTGTTGCTGGATTATTTTATTTATTATTTTATTTTATTTTATTTATTTATTTTTTTTGGAAGGATTGAGATTTAATTGCCACAATCAGCAAGAACTCAGGTGCTGTGGATACAACAGTGGGTGGCTAAGCCAGGACCAAGAACATAGAAGAGGCTACCAGCCCTGTGTTGCTGGATTATTTTAAAGCGATTTCTGATGTCATATCATTTCATTTGTAAATATTTCTGTGTTCCTTCAAGACATAGTCTTAATATCATTATCACACTTAAAAATTTACCCCTAATTCTTTCATATCATTGGAAATCCAGTCTATGTTCCCATTTACAATTATCCCATACATGTTTTTTATAGTTGACTTATTCCAATTAGATTCCATATAAAGTCTGCATTTGATTGACATGTCTCTTAAGTCTCTTTTAAACTACAAATTCCTCCTCCATTTTTTTCTTCCTGTGTATTCAATGAAGAAATAGGCTCATTTGCCCTGTGGTTGCCCCACAGTCTGGATTTGGCTGACTGCAGCCTCATGGTGTCCTTCAGCTTGTTTCTCCGTCTCTGCTATCTCCCATAAACCGGTGGTTACATCTATAGGCTTGATCAAGCTCAATCTTTCTGGCAGGAACACTTCCTAGGTGGGGCTGTGTCCTTCCCATGGTGTCACCTCATAATGTCTGGTTGTGTCAAGGTGTTACGACTGCTGGGCGGATTCAGGCGTTGTCAGCCCGATCCAGTCATGAGAAGGTTCCCCAGCTGGTTTAGCTGTCACTGCTGATCATTGCACAGATGTGTCATTCCACTAGGAGTTGCAGGACCATAATGACACTCTAATTTTTATCATTCCTTCTGTACTTTTTAGCTGGATTTTACCAATTAAAAAAAAAAAAACTTTCCCTCATCAACTACTTGGTTTCTCTGAGATACAGTGTAGACAGGAACATAAGCGTGGGTGTTTCTTTCCCTTTATTTGCCAGGTTTCGAAATACTGAGTTGTCCTGACCTTACAAGTGAGGCCCCAGAGACTGGGAGACTTGCTCAGGGTCACGCAGTAAGGGGTGGAGCTGCGATGCCAGCTTGAGTCCCCAAAGCCAGTGATCTTTGCACAAAGGCTTCAGTTTCTTCTCTCACTACCTGTGCCTTGACCACTGCTATGAGTTATGGAAGCACTTGGTTAAGCTATAAAGGCTTGACGTTTTAACTGGTAGCATCTGAGGCTTTCTTGAGGCTGCCATAGTATTGCTATGTGTGTCTTGACTTCCGAATCAAACAGGGAGCTCCTGTGGACAGGGCCACGCTAGACATCTGCAGTAGCCCCTGCGTCCCAGTGCAGGAATGAACTGTGGGACTTCCCTCCACTTTCTTGTCAAATTCTCCCCATGGGAGCCTCCGCCCTCTTACAGCTTTACTCCCTGGCTCTATGCCTGATGATTGCAAGTTGCCATTTTCAGCCCTGACCGGTTTTGAGCATTGGCCTTGAATGCCTGCTCAGGCCTATCTGTTAGGCCAGCCTTCTACAGACTCCCCAGACTACCTGGCAAAAACCACACCATGCCCCACTGCCCAAACCCGCCTTTCCTCTCCTGGGCACACCGTCTCAGTTCCTGGCATCTCTGTTCCTCACATTCCCCAGCTGGAAACTCAGCCATCTTGGACCCCCACGCACGCCCTGCCACCCCCACATCTCAGGCCAAAGCAGATGCTGAGATGAAACTTTGGATGCAAGATGTTTATTAAGGATCAACTTCTGTGAGGGGAAGAGGGATTGGGCAGAGGGAGAAACCGGACTGTGATGCGGGTCTCACCCGCCAACTGGGCAGGGAGCTCTGAGCTAGAGGTGCCCCCGGGGAACATTGTCATGGAGGGCTGAAATGGCTAGGCCTTTGTGGCCCCCCCACTTTGCTCACTTCTCAGATGCAGGCTGCCCTGGGGAGGGCGGGTCCCTGGGTGAGGCAGCTGTCTGCAGGGAGGCAGACGCTGAAGGGCTAACAGCTGGAGGCCGTCCACTCCCTGCACTGCTACAGCTGGGCAGCAAGGCCTTTCCGGAAGAAGACGGTCTGAGCAGCGCATGTCCACATCCACCACACCCCATGTCCCCTGATCTCAGAGATCTAGCTACTTTCCTCCAAATTTGACCCTTCCTAACCACGGGCCTTGGCGTCTCCTGCCCAGTCTACTGCAGTGGCTCCAGCGGCCACCTCCACCCCACCCCATCCAGCCTCCGTGTTGCCCACACACAGGTCTGATCTTGTCACTTACTGGTGTTTGGACACTGAGGGACCTCACTGTGGAAATGAGACCGCAGTTTCAGAAGCTCTGAAATAAGGCTTTTGCCGCTTACTGAAGATCAGCACACAGGAAGACACAAGGAGAGCATCCTCCAGATATAACCAGCAAGGCCTTCACTCCAGTTCCTAACATGTGAGCTTCATGAGTTCCTTTTGACATGTGATGTGGCCTAGGGTCTGCCCCTTCCACAGATCATCCTGGCACCCACAGGATGTAGTTATATACTACAAGTATGTAAACTATGGTGTATGTTTGAATAGGTTTTAAGTGTAGCATATACCTTAAAAATGGAGGGAGCAACAGTAAACAAATACACATTGGAAAAGAGATTTAAATATACATTTTAAAAACAAGATTAAGGATTTTCAACCTTTTTGGAGGGAAGAAAAGAAAATTAAGAAAATGGAAAAAAATCACAATTAGCAAGGTAAAGCACTCTGAAAGGAGAGGCAGGTGTGCATTTCCAAAGAGGGAGTCTATCCTGCTCAGTTTTTACCTTAGGAGACATCCAGTTTTTGGCCAGGCGTGGTGGCTCACACCTGTAATCCCAGCACTTTGGGAGGCCAAGGCAGGAGGATCTCTGATGCCAGGAGTTCAAGACTAGCCTGGGCTACATGGTGAGACTCCATCACTACAAAAAATAAGAAAAATTAGCCGGGCATGGTAGTGAGTGCCTGTAGTCCCAGCTACTCAGGAGGCTGAGGCAGGATGATCGCTTAAGCCTGGGAGTTGGAGGCTGCAGTGAGCTAAGCTGACACCACTGTACTCCAGCCTGGGTGACAGCAAGACCCCATCACACACACAAAATTTTTTTTTATTATGGGGTGGGGAACAATTTCCAATGTCCCCTCTGCACCCCTCACCCCCTTCCTGCTCCTCACTGCATCTCTTCCCCTCCTTTCACATTTCCTGTGTTCCCACCCACCACTCTGTGAGCTTCTCAGACCCTTCTTCCCTTGCCTTCCCTGAGGAAGAACGAATCCCATAGTTCTTTGCACTGACCACACTCTGTTCCAGTGCTCAGTGTCCGAGCCCCTGTCCCCCATGAGTCCCTCAGCTTCCGGGGGCAGGAAATGCAGGCTCTCACCTCTGTCCTAGCAGAACGCCTGCTAGAACACACTCAAAAAATACTCACTGGTCAGTTGAGTGGTTGCGCTTACACGGAAGCAATCCGTGACTGCTTGTCTAACTTGAACGTTTTTGCCCTACATTTCCCAAAGCAAAGAAATGGCATTGAATTTGAGACACATATTTCAACATTTCAATTTTATTGTATTTAAGAACTTGCTTTTTTGTCTCAGAAAAAAATAATGCAAAATTCATTTTGTTAAATTCATCCAAATAAGTGATTTAAGTTTCATGTGGTACAAAATCCTCTCCCAAATGGAATGGATGGGATTATTTAAAAGCTTCTTTTTCTTTATTTTCTTTTTATAACTTTACTTTCAGTTTTTCAGTACTTTATTTTTTAGAACAGTTTTGGGTTTAGAGAAAACGTGAGCAGACAGTGCAGAGAGTTCCCATATGCCCCTCTCCACCATCATTAATTTACATCGTGCGTCAGGGTGGCACACCTCACACGACTGACGAACAATATTGACATTTATTAACTAAAGCACAGAGTTTACACTAGGTCACGCTTTGTGTTGTACATTCTGCGGGTTTTGACCAACCGCAGTATCACGGATCCACCGCTACAGTATCGTTCAGAACAGTCTGTTGCCCTAAAAATCCACCCCCACCTCCTCATCCCTCCCTCCCTCTCACTGCCCACAGCCCCTGGCTACCTCTGATCTTTTGTTACTGTCTCTGCAGTTTTGCCTGTTCCAGAATGTCATGTCCTTTTAGTTTTTAATCAGTAATACACATTTCAAAAGTGAAAACAGCATAAAAAGGTGCCACTGAGGTACCACTCTCTCCCGCCCCGTCCCAGTCCCACTGCCCACCGCTGTCCTCCTTCCCCAGGGAAACCACTTGGTTTCTTAGCCTTTGTCTAGTTTCACTTATACAAATATAAGCAAATATATTGTCTTACTTCCTTTTTTCCTTACGTAACTAGTAGCATACTATATACACTGATCTATATCTTGGTTTATTTTTTACTTAATTTATCCTGGAGCTCTTTCTGGAACAATAATACGTGGAAAGCACCCTCATTCTTTTTAACTGCTGAATAATATTCCATTGTGTGGGTGGACTACACCCTATCTCACCAGTCCCCTGTAGATGGTCACTTGGTTTATGTCCAATCTTTTCCTAGCTCTTGTTTTTTTCAAATAATGCAATAATAAATAACCTCATACATCTGTCATTTTGTACACGTACAGGTTTATCTGTAGGATACATTTCTAGAAGTGGAATTGCTGGACCAAGGGGTAAAGGTATGTGTAATGTGGGTAGATAACGCCAGAGCACTCTTCAGAGACTGTACCACTGTGAACCCCACCAGCCACGGGCGGCAGCAGAAGCCCCTTTCAGCTCAGTTTCGCTTCTACCTCCTTTCCCGTCTCAGGCCAGTGGAGAGCTCTGAGGGCAGCTTCTCTAAGATGTGGGCTCCTAAACTGGCCACGGCCAGCCATGCCACATGCAGGAGAGCTCAAATTAGACAGAAACAGCATCCAGGCCAAACTTCTAGGTTATCCTGCACAGATACATTCTGGGAAACCGTGGAGCGTCCAGACCCACATTTCCCTGGGAACACACCCTCCGGCTGATTGGCCGAGCCCCACAAGCCCTGCTTGCCGGGCACCTGAAAGCTGAGGGTCAGGCTGGCTGTGCCGTCCAATGTGGTTGCCACTTGCCAAAGGGGCCAAATGAAATTTCAAATAATTAAGATTAAATAAAATGAGAAGTTTCTATTCCCTCTAGCCACATTTCAAGTGCTCAATAGCTGCAGGCGGCTCGTGGCTACTCTAGCGGACGGTGCAGAAAACAGAAAGTTCCCACTGTTGCAGAAAGTTCCATCGCATAGTGCTGCTCCAGAGAGGCGACCCTTCGTGCGGGGCTATTAAAAATGAGAAAAACGGCAACTAAATGCAATCTGTGAGCTTGGACTGGATCCTGGTCCAGAAAAAGGACATGAATAGCTCAACTGGCAAAATTTGCATAAGATCGGAAGATTAGTTAACGGTATCAGTGCGAATTTCCTGGTTTTGAAAATTATACTGTAGTTACATAAGATGTTAATATTTGGGGAAGCTGTGTGAAGAGTATTTGGAAACTCTTTGTACCGTTTCTGCAACTTTTTTGTATGTCTGATATGATTTCAAAACAAAAAGTTTTTTAACTTTTAAAAATGATAAAACAAGAGGGGAAAAAGTGAGAGTGTCTGCCTCCTGGAACTGTCGAAGTGTACAGATTAGCTTGCAAATAAAAGGCCGTGGAGTAAGCATGGCATTCTTACAAACCAGCCGGCGGTTACGGGCAGTCCCATTAGTAAGTGACACACAAGCCCATTCAGGGTGGGAGGAATGCCGGGTTTGGCGCCTGACCCCACCACCTGATTAGCTGTGCGACCTGGGCAAGCTGCTTCTCCTCCCTGGGCCTCAGCGTCCTATCTGTAAAGATGCCCCCTTGCCCCTCCAGGGACGGCTATGAGGCTCAAGAGGAAGGAGGTGAAAGTGAGCGGAGAGCAGCGAAGGACCATCCCCGTGGGACGGGATTACCTAATACGAACCCTGAAACAGGCCCCTCGTGGAGAAGATTACCGTACACGCGCTGCCTGCTGGTCCCTGCATGACTGTGCGCTTCAGTAGAAGCAGCTGGGGACTGTTAACAGTGATTTTTTTTTTTAAAAGCTCTTAAATGGTGGTCATCTTCTGTCCAGGTGGCCCCACACTCCCACGTCCCATGTGCCCAAAGGTCTGGCCTCTACAGTTACATGGCTGTGCACCTCCTTGGGGCAGGTGGGTCTGCATTTGCTTTCTTCCTGATGCTTTCTGAAAAAGACAAGAATAATATTGCTTCATGTTGTGTAACCTCTGCCTCACAGGGCTAGGGTTTTTGGGTTTGCAGGGGTTTTTTTAGAGATGGGTCTTGTTATGTTGCTCAGGCTGAACTTGAACTCCTGACTTCAAAGGAGCCTCCTGCCTGAGCCTCCTGAGTGGCTGGGACTATAGGCATGTGCCACGGCAGAGGGCTGGCTGTATGGTTTAATCGCCTGCCAGAGTTTGTGTTAAAAGAAGATGTAACAACTGTATTTAAGAAGAGTTTGGAAAAAGAAAAAAGGCAACCCTAGTTCCTCCACCCTGAAATGACTCTGCTTTCCCACCTTGCCTGTAGCTGCCGTGGGTTGGCCGCCACACTGGGGCTTTCCTTTCCCTCCATGACACGCTAGAAATGTTTCTCTTGTTGCCTCATCACTAACGAAGGCTTCACAACTATTAGTGACTGCCTCATACCCCGTCCTGTTGTTGCTCCACAATGTGCCGTGTCAATGGACATTCCGGTGTTTAAGGCTTTTTTATCATGAGTTGATTGTGTTTTTAACGAGGGATGAATACTAGAAACTTTTATCCTGCTTGCCCGGTTATGGCCTGAATCCTAAACCAGGCTTTGGGACTGGCATAAGGTTGTGATGGCTTATTTGGCCAGATCTGAGTGGCTCAACTCATATTAAGCCAGTCTGGGGCTCATATGTCTTAATGTTTGTGAAAAAGAAATCTGGAGGCTGTTCCAGCCTTATTCCAAACTGGAAAAAAGAAAATAAAGGTATAGAGGGCTGGTGGGGAAGAGATTATAGAAAGTATCAATGGCTTGGGGGCTGTGAAGGTCAGAGGGTTCACTTCGGCCCAAATCCTCATTGCACTAATGGGGAAACTGAGGCACTATGGTTTGCCCAAGTCTCTGCATGGAGGAAGGAGGCGGGGCAAGGACTAGGCATCTCAAAGGCCCAGGGCCAGCGTCCCAGCAGCCCGGTCTGAGCAGCCCTTGGAGGGCCCTGCTGCATCCCAGCAAGGGCCACGCAGCAACTGTGGGGGAGCCCTGCAGAGCACGCTCTTACCAGCCAGGTCCCTTCTGCCAATGGCCACGAGGCCCTCGAACAGCGCTTTGCTGGGGTTCTCACCAGCCATGGCCACACCATGCAGCCAAATGAGCAGCATCCGGTGGCCATGCTCCTGGTAGCTCCTGGTGCCTGAGGACGAGGAGGGGAGAGAGAGAAGGAGCCAAACAGGCCGCCTTACCAGAGCACGTGTCTATGCCACCCTGTCCCACCTCTTGAACACGCCCAGGTGGGAAAGAGGCCAAGGGCCTCTCAGGCCCTCTGTGCTCCAGCAGAGCTCAGCCCAGAGTTGGGGACAGAGAGCCTCCCAGATGGGGTGGGGCTTTGTGTCTCAGCCCCTGGAACCTCCCCAGCCCCAGGCTTTCTCCTGAGCATCTACCGCACACCCTGTTGGTGTCACTCTGCAGAGAGAAAGAAATGACATTTGTTGTGGTACCACGATGCACACAACTGCACACTTCATCTCTTGGGCTGCTCACAATGACCTGCGCTCGCGTGCTAGCGGCCCTACTTCGCAGATGAGAAAACAGCTCAGAGACAGAGCTGCACGTGTTCTTTCCCTGCACCAGTGGTTCTCAGCTTGGCTGCTCATTGGAAATACCTGGGAAGCGTTAGAAAATACTGACACGTGGAGCCCAACCACACCCAGAGATTCTGATGGACTTGGGTCTGGGTGCGGCCTAGGCATTTGATGGTTTTAAAGCTTCCCAGGTGATTCTAAAATACAACCGTGTTTGGAACATAATTGCCCACCCTATTCAGTGCCGGGCGGTGGGGGTTAAGGTGTTATTAGGTCGGCTATCCCTGCTAGGGACAAAGATAGATGCTCCACCACGACTACCGGGTCCAGGTCAGTCTGCTCACTGCCTCTGACTGACAGAGTCCCTCTGGGCCCTCAGCAGGCACTGCCTCATGGTGCTGCCATGTGGCGGCAATTTCGTTTGACCCAGTTGTCTTAAGGCCATTTATTAAATAGTCTTTGCCTGGGACTGCAAACTAGTACAGCCTCTGTGGAAAGCAATACGGAGATACCTCAAAGAGATACAAGTAGATCTACCATTTGATCCAGCAATCTCATTACTGGGCATCTACCCAAAAGAACAAAAGACACTCTATAAAAAAGACACCTGCACTCGAATGTTTATAGCAGCACAGTTCACAATTGCAAAGATGTGGAAACAACGCAAGCGCCCATCAATACGTAAGTGGATTAATAAAATGTGGTATATGTATAGCATGGAGTTCTACTCAGCCACAAAAACAATGGTGATATAGCACCTCTTGTATTGTCCTGGATAGGCTGGAACCCATTCTTCAAAGTGAAGTATCCCAAGAATGGAAAAACAAGCACCACATGTACTCACCATCAAATTGGTATTAACTGATAAACACTTAAGTGCACATATAGTAATAACATTCATCGGGTGTCAGGCAGATGGAGGGGGAGGAGGAGGGGATGAGTATATACACGCCTAAGCTCTGACTCGGGTGGGGCAAGGGCAATATACATAACCTAACATTTGTACCTCCGTAATATGCTGAAATTTTTAAAAAATTAATTTAAATAAATAAATAGTCTTTGCCCCTACTCCCCAAATTTACAAGCGCTCCTTTATCTTATATGAAAGTTCTTATCTGTAATAGTTTACTTTTGGACTCTCTGCTTTAGTCCACTGATCCATTTGCAGATTTTGGTATCAGATATCTACACTGATTATTTTAGCTTTATAAAAGGTTGAGTCATTAGAGCCATTTCTTTTTTTTCCCCCAGAATATTCATTTATATCCATCCTCTGTTTATTCTTTCAGAAAAACTATAGAATCCTTCAAATTTCAAAAATATATTTTGATTTTATTAAAATTGGATCAAAGTTTTAATCAACTGGGGAAAAAATTCGATACTTTTTCTTGCCAGAAATAGAGAATGCCATTCCATTTACCCAAGTCATCTTTTATAGTTTGACTAATTGTTATTGTTTTACTCATGTGTGTCATTCACATTTCTCTTTAAGATTTTCCAGATGAAAGACACACATTATTGTAAATGGAATCTCTTTTAAAAGATTCTATTTTTTTCCCATTTCTCTATGGTCCATAGGAATACTAAGAAGTTTGTATATCTTATCATGTATCAAGCCATTTCATTGAATTATTTTATTAATTCTAAGAGTTTTTCACAGTTGATTCCTCTGGACTTCCTATGTATACAATTATAGTTTCTGAAATTAATCATTCTCTCTCTTCCCTTCCAATATTTACACTCATTATTTCCATTTTTTTCATGCCTAGTGCCAGAGCCAAAATGTCCAAATAGATGTTAAATAACAGGGACGACAGTGGGCCCTCTTCTTTTTACCGGGGATGGCTTTAGTTTAGTGTGTAAATGACGATGGGTTCAGGCGGATTTGCAGAAGAACATAAAATTCACAGGGCAAGGGGTGGGCGAGGCAGTGCCTCCAGCCTGGAGGGACAGAGCGCGCAGTGTGTGTGGCTGCGTGTGGGTGACATGGACTCTCTCCCAGAAGCATAGAAAACTGAACACGCCCCAAGTGCCCCCACCCCACTGTCCTCTGTTGCCCTGGGGTGGGGAGAGGCAGGGTGGTACCTGTCCACTGTTGCTCGATGGCGTAGACATGGGCCTCAGTGAACCCCCAGGAATATGCGAGCTTCTTCCACTCATGGGGCCGCAGATGCCTGGAGGCCAGCTGCCACAGCACGGAGCGGAGCTGCTGTGTTTCCTGCCGATGGTCCTGCTTAAAGGTCAAGCTCTTCCCAGAGGGGTCACTGGAGTCCCTGCATGCGCGGTGGTCCTGTGGGGCAGATTCCAGAAGTGCAGACGCTCTCTCTCATGATCCTGGATGGGCAATGCAGGGCCGAGGCCCCTAGTACCCTACTCCCACCCCTGGGGAGCCTGGGAACTGGAGTAGGCACGGGCCTGGGCCCTAATGTCCACTGTTCTGGTTTCTGACTCCAGGTCTTGCCTTGATCTCTGGAACCCACGTTGCTCCCACTGTTCTCCCACCTGGAATGCCTTGTCTCACCTCCCAGCCCCTCAACCCCACTGGCATAATCAAAAGACCACACATGTGCCGTGTCTTCCAGGTGGCCTTGCCAAATTCCTCTGGTCTTTTCTGCCTGTCTTTTCTCTGTGTTCTGATAACGTGGGTGTCAGCAGAATAACTCCGAAGCCTTGGCCAAAACCAGACAGGCCAAGAATCAAGCTTGCCGAATTCCAATGAGTAGTAAAGGATGGGGTTACAGAATCTTTCTATGCGAAGCAGGTACTAAAATTAGAGGTTACAAAAGAATTATGTAACAGCATAAATTAAGTCCACAAAAGCTTAAGCCCCTCTAAAGGGAGTGGATGTGGAGTTCTGATTGTTACAAAGTTCGAGGTGAAAAAAATCACCCTGGCATCTGCAGCTCCAAATCTTACTTCCTGATAACAGTCTCTCTACCTGCAGGGTAAAACTTGGCTCTCATCTGGGTTAAAACCTGTTCCCTTAGAGCAATGTTTTCAGCCCTGTTTATACATTGGGGTCATCTGGGAGCTTTAAGAACTACCAATGCCTGGCCCCTATCTCAGAGATTCTGATTGAATTGGTCTGGGGCACAGAGCGGGGATTTTTGATTCTAACATGTGCAGCTACTGTCTTAGTGGTGACGACCTATAAAGCCTGAAGTGGTTTAGTATTAAGCACAGAGATGAGTCAATTAGGCAAACCCCCAGTATTAACATTTTGGTATTATATTTAGGAGTAATCTGTCCTATGTAAAGGGGTTGTAACATTTAAGAACCTAGCATGTCAGCAAAAGAGAATATCTTATGATTCCTATTGAAATTTACTTTTTTATTTTTTATCTTTTTTTACAGAGAGGTTTATTGAAATCAAAGTATACCCTTACAGAAATGAGAAGAGCGGACTGACTGATCCAGAGAGGAATAGTCCTATTGAAATTTATTGATTAATTAATTTTGAAACAGTGATTTTTATTTAAGAAATGTATGTGAAGTTTACTAAGTCTGTAAACCAAATTGGGATGTTTAAGATATTTGAGATTACATATAGGTTTAATTTAATGGATTTATTAGCATAATTTAAGAATTTAGGA